>VZRZ01008045.1:164504-285650 GCA_013398175.1 Climacteris rufus
CGGCGGGAAGCGGCGGGGCCGGCACGGCGCGGACGGGAAGAGGCGGCGCCTGCCGGGACACGCGGGCGGGGCTGCCCGGCACGTGATGCGGCGGCGGGTAGGGCCGGGGGAGCGGGCCCGGGGAGCCGGGGAGCGGCGGGAGGGTTCGTGTGGGGAGGAGGGATGGCAGTGCAGAGGAGGGTGGGGAGGAGGGATGGCAGTGCAGAGGAGGGTGGGGAGGAGGGATGGCAGTGCAGAGGAGGGTGGGGAGGAGGGATGGCAGTGCAGAGGAGGGTGGGGAGGNCCTCACCCGCGTGATGAGGAACCGGTCCCCGCAGGGGCACGGGTAGCTGTAGGTCCCGGTCTCCTCGTCGTACTCGAAGTCCTCGATCTCCACCTCGTCGTGGTACACGGCCATGGCGGCGGGAAGCGGCGGGAAGCGGCGGGGCCGGCACGGCGCGGACGGGAAGAGGCGGCGCCTGCCGGGACACGCGGGCGGGGCTGCCCGGCACGTGATGCGGCGGCGGGTAGGGCCGGGGGAGCGGGCCCGGGGAGCCGGGGAGCGGCGGGAGGGTTCGTGTGGGGAGGAGGGATGGCAGTGCAGAGGAGNCGTTCCTCACGGCGAGAGCCCCACACGCCGTGGCCGGGCCCGCCCTGCGGCCGGTGGCGCTGCCCCTTCAGCGCTGACCTCCTGCCCGGCGATGGCGAGGGGCTGCGGGGGGACGGCCGGGTACTGCCGCCACCTTGTCCCTGTCCCTCCCCTGCCCCTTGCCCTTGTCCCTGCCGTGCCCCGGGCGCCTCAGTGCCGCCCCGCCTCAGCCGGCCACAGACTGTCGCCCCTCTCCCCCCTACCCCGCCCAGCGCTCACCGTGCTCGCCTCAGTCCTGGAAAAAGGGGAAAAACCTTGGTTTCTGTGATTACTTTTGCAGGAGGGACAGTTTGTCAGCAGGAGTGTCTTACCGAGAGATAGCTTTTGAAAGAAAACTTCCTGTCCTGCTTGCTCTAAGTGCCTTGCTGCCCCTCTCTACACTCCTGCCTTAACTTAACGCAGTAATTTGCACTTCATTGTGGCACAGGTGAACTAAAATTAGTTTTTGCTTCAGACGGTGATGTGGGATTGGGGGAAAGAAAAGGTGCAGTCGTATATCTCAAGCGATACAGACCCAGCGGCAGGGGGTCAGAGGGGAAGGAGACTGAACGGTTCATTGATTTTAACTTAGGAGAGGAAGGAGGCACGAAAAGGTCCCAAAAGTAGCGCTCGTTTCTCTCCGTGGAGCAAAGGAGGTTTATAAAAGCATGAGAATATCTAAAGGGTGGGTGCCAAGAGGATGGAGCCAGGCTCTTCTTGGTGGTGCCAACCACTAGGACAAGAGGCAGTGGGCAGAAACTGATGCAGAGGAAGTTCCAGCTGAACACGAGGAAGAAATTCTTTACTGGGACCACACACTGGAACAGATTGCTGGGAGAGCTTGTGGAGTGTCCCTCACTGCAGATGTTTAAGAACCGTCGGGGTGCAATCCTGTGCCATGTGCTCTGGGACTACCCTGCTGAAGCAGGGAGATGGGACCAGGTGACCCACTGTGTTCCCTTCAACCTGACCCGTTCTGTGAAGAAAGGGCGTGTTGGAGTGGCTGTATCGGCTTGGGTGAGAAGAGAATAAAGGGAGAGCATTCCACCTGACAGGAGCGTGGGAGGCTGAAGCACTGTGCTTCCTGGAGGGCAGGGAATTGCCAAAGAGCTGGATGAGAGAAGAAAGTCACAGACGTGACAGGGGTGGGAGAAGCTGTTCCCCTTTTGTAAAGTTGTGAGTCACGCTTGTGTGTGGTAGAGGAGAACCAGGACTTGTTAAAAGATATTTTGGAATTTACTGGTTGCAGAGTAAAAATTGCAAGTGATCTTTATCGTGATTTTCGTGATTGGAGAATGATTATAGTATAAATGGAGCAAGCAACTCTTGTTCAGGAGTTATTTCTAATTTAGGTTAGAGGCTCAGTGTTCAGTCTGTATCAATAGGGTCTTTCAGCTGTGACTACAAAATTGAACTGACACTTACTTTGTTTCAAATTTTATGTATTGATATTGAACTTCAGGTTGGTTGGTTTTTTTACTTTTTTTTTGGTAGAACTGAACATACTTGCTCCCTAAAGGGGTAGCAATGAAAATGAAGAATGAGCCTGGCTCATTTAAATGACTGTCAGCCTCAGCAGCAGAATTGAACCAAGTACATAAAATAAAGAGAGAATCTCTAACTGGAGTCTCAAGTTAGGCCACTTCTTTTACCAGCAGATGTTGCTGAGTTTAGTAGCAATTAATTGGCGCAAGGGTTTTGAAGGTTGTCTTTATTCTCAGTCCTAGGCCTCTGTTACAAAAGTGTCAGATTTTACGGGGTTCATTTTGATGTTGTGGTGATTTAACTAAAGTCATAGCTTACATAAGAATGTCCACTTTCAAACATCCTTCATTTTTACTTTGAATTAGTTACTGTGTTAGAGTGAAAAGCATGTAAACATGAATCAAAAGGCAAGAAGCCTAAAAAAAATATTTAGATGTCTATAACCATGATGTGCTATCTGAAAGACTCCAGATCATGAAGTGACCTCATGAATTTGAGAAATTCAGTGATTTTTGAGTACTGTGGGTTTACAGACCATATGCCAAGGTAGAGGAATGAGACGTCCTCATTAGATGTGTAGTTTGTTGTGCTAAAATATTTTCAGATTGTTAGTACTTTTGTTACCAATAGCTTCTACACATTTGCATGTAGAAAGTGCTAATGTGTTTTGTTTAAACACTGAAGTACACTTTAAGTGCTCTGCTGTAATGCTGTGGAAAAAAATTTGGAAGTAATTTTGCTCACTGGTAGTAGAAGACTTAAATAATTCTGTTTTTAAAAGTTGCAAGCTGCTGTGGAATTAAATTCTGAAAAGCTCTTAAAAATTGTGGACAGTTAAAAGCTGCAGGAAGTATTTCTTATGCTGGAAAGTGAGCATTTTGAGTAGTGACTGTAAGTATATTCCATTTCAGAGCAGCCTAATTTATGGAAGCTCTGCCTTCATTCATACAAGATTACAAACAGGACAAATTACTAAGTGACCAGCCAATGCAGCTGTTAGTGAAAGCTA
Source organism: Climacteris rufus (assembly GCA_013398175.1). Lineage (NCBI taxonomy): Eukaryota > Metazoa > Chordata > Aves > Passeriformes > Climacteridae > Climacteris > Climacteris rufus. The sequence continues at coordinate 167,606 of VZRZ01008045.1, forward strand.
GAGAGTATAGGCCTGATTAGTTAAACAAGCTGGATCAGTGCCATTTCAAGGGATTCAAAACTGAAAACATTCTCAAAATAAATTGCATGCCTTAAAAGAACGCAGGAAAAGATACTTAAATGAAAGTAAAATATTAATGCTTTAAAGAAGTAATGGACTGCATCATGAAAATAATATAATTTGATAGGTGATAATATATGATAGAGAATTGAGTTAATCCATTTTAGGTAAAACAAAGGCAGACTTACAAGGAATGAGAACTGTCTCTTGGCTCAGTATGAACCTGTTCCTACACTTGAAGGGTAGTTCTGACTTGCTTTGAATGTTGTGCATGTCAGTTTATCTCTGTCATAGCTCTGTTGGAGTGTGTGGTTCTGAAGCTTCACACTGTGTTTCCATTGTAGTGCCTGTGAGTGTCCTTCACTTTCTTTACTGTTTAGAGATTATCATGGAAGTGTGAGGGATCAGTGTGCTTTTAAATAAACCTTTGAATAAACAGGCTTCATTAAAGTGTGTAAAATTCTCCACTCAGAACCCTTTCTTTACTGCTAGAAACACTGCATAGTCAGTGTTTGATTTTTCAAACATGAATATGGTTTGAGCAATTAAAATCACAGATGTGTTGACTGGAAGGCACTTCTGAGCATCATTCAGCCAGAGCTCCTGCTTGGAGCAGGACAGTTGTTCCTACTGGAGTGAGCCAGTTCACCTTCCAACACTTTTTCATCAGGTTTCTCTTTCCAGTCCTGCAGTTTCTCAGTTCCCTTTGAAGTGAAGGTCTGTTATTCTAATGTAGGATCATCCCCAAGTTTGCTGATCACAGAATGGCCTGGAAGGGATCTCAAAGATCATGGCAGGGACTCATCTAGTTCTGCCCCCCCTGCCATGAACAGGGACACCTTCTGTCTCATCATCCAGGTTACTGATAAATTTATTGACCTGCATCACCCCAGTAACAACCCCAGGGTACTCTTACTGTTGCTAGCCCACAGCTGAAGCAGCCTGAAGCATCAGGTTTTCAATTCTGTGTGCCCAGACAGCTTTCAGCCACCCCAGCCATCCAGCTGGTCTTGGCTTACTAACCTGTGTGCTGTGGGAAGTGGTGTCAGAAGCACAGGACACCCAGGGTGTGTTGTGTTGTTGTGTCCTGTCCCCTGAGCTGTGTCACCAGACATTTCATCATGCTAGCTGTTCAGATTTATCAAACATAACTGGCCCTTGATAAATCTGTGTCAGGTCTTCCTGGTTACTGTCTTGGCTTTTACACAGCTGAGGGGACAAGCTCTGAGCATTCTTCCAGGTACTGAAATGGTGCTGACTGGATGTAAGCACTGCTTCTTGCCTCTCTGAAAAATGGCTGTGTGTTTGTCTGTTCTCAGTCAGTTGGAGCCTGTGTGAGAAGTGCTTTTCATAGGTAATAGACAGTTGCCTGACAATGTCAGCTGAGTCTCTTAGCAACCTTGAGTGTAACCCATCTGGCTCTGAGCATTTCAGTACATCCAGCTTCTCTCAGCCATTGCTGGCCCTGCTCCTACTTGTCCCTCTCCTTCTCAAACACCACTGGTACAAGCAGAGGTCTGGATGCAGGCAGAAGGAACATTGAGTACCTCCTTCAGTACCTCCTTCCATTGCAGACAAATTGTTCCACAATAAATCTGCATCATATATGTATATATACACACACACACACACATATAAACACCAGTCATTCAGTGTCCTTTCACTCTGACCCCCCCCAAGGGATCTATTGACAAGAACCTCAGTTACCTTCACCTTCAGGGGCAGGCATAACACTCCTTCACTTGATGGATGCACATTTTCACTTGTTTATGATACTTTTATACTTTCAAAATTATCTCTGGTTATCCTGAGTTGCTAGTTTTAGCTCCAACTGAGCTTTGGCTTTTCTGATTTAATGGAAATAAACAGTGAAAACAAGCCATGTCAAACACTGAGTCCTTCATTTAACAAATATTTATGATTTCTTTCAGGAAGCAGTGATTCTGAAGACTCCCCAGTCACCATGGCTCATGCCACTGTGTATGTGGGTTGCACTGTTCCTCAGTTACTGAGAGGAGCTCAGAGCAGAATTTCCCCCTCTCATTCTGCATTGGGGCTGTTGAGGCACTCTGCTTTTTGTTACTGCACAGGAAACGGGTAGGTTATCCATTTCCTTTTTTTTTTTAAGAGAATGCCATGGTAACACTGTCAAAATAAAGCTGACAAATTACTGCAGACCTATAAACACTTCCTTTAACTCCCAATTACATATTTATATTTAATCCTTATTTAGATTTATGTCATCTGTAGTCTGGATTACACTGGTAAATTGTTATGCTAATAGAAATTCATATCAGTAAGGGACAGTAGCACAGCTGTCAAAATGACAATTATCTTTGTTTGCCTTTTCTTGCAGAACAATAAAATCAAAAAGGAAAATGGATCATCTAGAGAGGACAGCAAATAATTTTCGCCAGGAGGTTAGTGTTCTGTTCTTTAGGATGCAAGTAATTTATTTTTTTTTTGTTACGAAGATAATTATATTGGATAATAGTATTTGATTCTTAGGCTCCATTTTGTCTTCTGCTGGAGTCTGTTTTACTTCTTTTTCTCCTAATTTTCATTTTTGATGCTGTTATAAAATTAGCATATTTTGTGCTCAATGGGTGAAATGTAATGAGTTATAAAAATTGTGGATGATGTGATGCTATTTACTTCATGTTGGAAAAGAAACTTAATAGATTTCTGGTGGAGTATGGATTATATTAAGTAATGAAAGCACGTGGATACCCATCATTTCTACAACAGACTACTCGGATTTTTATGGATTTCTACAATTCTGGTTCAGGTTTGAGATTAAAAAATGTGGAAAATGTCCTTTTAAAACATAGGAGGTAAGGCAAAAAGACATTTTGAAGGGAGAGGTGATAGACAGTTGTAAAAAGGATCTTCATTTGTATCTATTTTAATTCACAAATGCAAGGAAGATGGAGAATTGTTCTCCATCAGAATCCAGAAATGCTCTTTATGGATCTCAGTTTTGAGCAGTAGCCATTCATTTTCATAATGTTCAAAGGTGAACATACTCTTGTATTTCATCGAGATATTTCCTTTCTGTAATAAGCTGAAGTAGATGTTTTGAAATTTTGAATACTGGGAGAATCAATATGACTTCAGTTCTCAACAGGGTTTGACTGGTGAAACAATTCTGCATTTTTCTTAGACTTTTCAAAAGTTAGGGCACCTTTTTGACTGACAAACCCCGTCTTTAATTCCCAGGAGTTGGGAAATGGTGCCCAGTTTTTCTCCATTGCTTAGTTGGCTTCTCTCAGTCTTGAGTAGTTCTTTGTGACAGGAAAGCCTTGCATGTGCCACACAGCAGGACAAACACACCACACAGCTGCCAGTGTGTCTGTGTGTACTTGATGAAGTCCTTCTCTGCTAGGTTTTTCCCTAACTGGAGAATAAATCACAGGCCAAGTGAACTCTTCCCCAGAGGAAGGTGGGTGGAGGGGATGTGTGGTACCCTTGCAAAGAGAAGGTTCAGCACTTGTGACCTGGGCTGCAGATGATGAGGCAGTGCAGCCTCGTTGTGCCTGTCAGCAGAGCTGTCAGGGGCTGGGGCAGCTTTGGGAACCTCAGCTGCTCACCCCTAATGCCAGCTCCTGCCTGAGTGTGGATCAGCCTTGCCTGGGGACATCCAGCTGCTCTGAGGGATCCTGGTCACCTGAGAAAATGGGTGTAGGGACAGGCAAAGGGACAGGCAAAGAGCCAGGCACGTTCTCGTTTGCTTCCAACATGAAAAAATGACGGCACTTTTGAGGTTTGCAAGCCTGGGGTTTTTTTGTCTTGGATATTTCTGATTGCTTGGCTTGCTTCCTTTTTGTGCTCGACATCAGTACCTGGAAAACACATGGAACATGGATGCTTAGGAGGTGTTGGGAGCTCAGGGCTGCTGCAGGGAACTGTAAGGCTTGAGGAAGAGAAGGAAGCTGTATGAGATAGGTGAAAGAGCAGGGCTCAGTTCTTGCTCCTGCACATTCTCTGCATATCAGAGGATTATGCTGTTTCTTTTTTTAATGCTTGATTTATTCTTTGTTGCTTTATTTCCAACCACTTTAAAATCAGTTTATTTTAAATCCTCTGCTTGGTTTCAAATTCCATGTAATCAGCAGTTGGCTTCCCTCAGTCAATATTGCCTTATTTGGCCATTTCAGTCCTGTAAAAGATGAAAGAATCATAAATCTGTGTTGCATTAATGTGAATGCTACAGAGTTGCCTGTTGAAGAGTGATAATGTGAAGGACCAGGGCAAGAAAAAGCTTTCTGGAAATACATCTGCAAAATCTGGAGTCCTGTGTCCTCCTCCCTGCTCTGAGCCAGCTAGATACCCTTGTGATGGTCCAAAATACTAGCTGAGTATCTTTGATCACCCTGACCCACACTTAATTTTTTGAAATAACTTTAAGAATTAAATTTCCAGTGCTCTTGCAGTTCTCTCAGACAAATAACAAATTAAGTAGTGTACTGAAGAGTAAAAGAAGGGAATGAAGAAGATCCACATTTAATGTCCCTTTCCTGCATTTCACCATCAGAACCATTTAAGTCATGTATCTGACATTTCTCTTGTTAACCCTGACTGCATTCCTCATTTAATACTGTCTGCTAAAGTGGAACAGGAGTCTATGCTACTTCATTTTAAATTAGCAAATGTCCTGCTGTTTAATGGGACAGGGGATGTGTTCAGATGTTGGCTTATGAATAAATTAATTTCCTGACATATGTTTTAAATTACAGCATAGTTGCTTAAAGTTAATCTTTTTTTCATCTGTTTGATCTTGGACAAATGATAAATGATAGAGTTGTGGTGGTATTTTGAGTATTTCCTTGTGTGGTAAGTGACATCAGAATTTTTAACAGTAAAATCTATGTGTTGCTCTGTGTAGAAAATACTTAGGGCATTGCTTTCTCTGGAGAGGAAAGAAATTGATAATTATAATCCAAAAATACCTAAAAAGGAAGGACAGGGAGGGGATGAAAATCTGTATTGCACTGATGGGCATCAAAGAGTTTAAGTGGGGTGCTCATTCCCAATTGCTCTGTTTGCAAAATCCACTTTTCATTTTTCAAAATCTTTTTTTTTAAAACACTTTGAAAGTGGTATTGACCACGGGTCTGACATCCCCTCCCATATGGTTGCCAGACAAAAACTGTTCTGCTACCCAGGCATGAAACCTTCTGTTCTGGTTTCCCTGTGTTCATAGATCACATACTTGGTCATATGGTGGTGCAGGGGGTAAATGCAGTAACACAAGGTTTGTTGGTTTTCTTTCATTGATGCATTAATTCATAATCTTTCAGTATTGCAATTAATTACCTAAATAAATCTAATTACAGCTCCAGAATTCTCCCTGGGACTTGAGCTGCAGCTGATCTTTTACAAGAGTCCTTTGTCAATCTTTATATTAGGGATCTTTTTGTTGCTGGAAGGTGCAGGAGTGTGTGTTTTGTGTAGTTGTCTAAAGAATCTGAGAAGTAACCAGCAATCACTTCCCTTTGTAGTTATGTTCTCTTCAACTGAAACAAAGTGAGGCTGTATATAATCTTAGAATAACTGACAACAGTGACAGACATGGTGGACTCTAAGTACAAAAACATTTCTCCATTCAATGACTATTTGAGTGAATCACAGAATCATGGAATGGCTTGGGTTGGAAAGGACCTTGAAGACCCTCTGGTTCCCACCCCAGCCCTTCCACTAGACCAGGTTGCTCAGAGCCCCATCCAGCCTGGCCATGAACATTTCCAAGGATGGAATCCGTTTTTGTTTCTTCACCTCAGTGAAAAGAATTGGTGCTGTAGGTAATGAAATGCCATGGATTACATGGGAGGTGATGGATGTCTCATGATTGCTCTTGAGTGCTTTTGCTGCAAATTATGTCTACGTATCACAATGGCTTTTTATTTCTTTTGTCAGGTAATAACACAAGCAAAAGTGTGTGGGATCACCAATGAATCAGAGACAGTCAAAAGACTTCGTCTGGCTATTGCAAATAAGAATTTTACTTTCAAAGCAGGACAATGGTAAGATCTCCTGGTGTTTGAGTAATTTGAGGAAATTACTAGGGGAAGTCCACCATACCAAAGTGTTGAAAGGCGTCTGATCCTTGAGCCTTGAAAAAAATAGTTCATTTATATGATACAATGTTTTACTATTGGATGCTCAGTCAAAGAGCTGATATTTGGCATAGTTTTTAAGCAGACACTATTAAAAAATGCTGATGTTACTATTAAAAGGGCAGGAGTGGATGTTCCTTAAATGTTCAGTTATATTGTTTTGTTGTTTTCTGGGTTTTAATGTATATTACATTGTTTCTTCAAGAGTACTTTGAAGTTCACTGCACTTTATTCTGCAAGCTGTCTTTGCTGTCTTTATTTACCAGTTATTTTTACAGAACAGCAGAGACTGCTGATTTGCATGTTATTTAGTTTTGGTTTATTTCTCCCCCTTGAAGTTTCCACTCTGAAAATTAAGCCTGTTAGGTTAGATTAATACATTAATATCAATAGGGGAATTTGAAAATAAAACCCTGAAATTAATAAGCCTTTGAAATAATTAGCTGTTTGTTTAAACAACTTAGGTTTTTTTCCTAAGGAAGTAGTGGATTTTCATGTTTGTCATCCTTCCTTGTTAAAAATACTCTCACTCAGTAACTTTGTTTTTTTGTCTTAGAAATTCTTTTAAAATTATGAGTAGTTGCTTTTGGCAATGGACATTTAAATATTCTTAAACTTTTTATTGGCTTAGGCCATCTGAAAGTGGTTTTGCTGAATTCAAAGTATAGCTGCTAGGGTATTAACTGCATATGTTACTCATGGAGTGTCAATATGCTGGCTTTTAAATTTAGAACCAGAACACAAGATGCTGATTGCAATAATTTGTTTGTGAAGTAATTTGCTGCAGTTTTTGCATATGTGCAGTGATTCATATTAAATGCTTGCTTGCCAGTACTTGCAAAGTACATTTACCCTCCAAAAATGTTTTTGAAATTAACATGCTGAAAACTGAAAGCTTTAATTGTAATTGCTCTTCTTCATTTTCTTCTTCCTTAAAAGTATTCTAATGCTATTGTAAGGTATACAACAACTTTTCTGTACTTGTAGCTATAAACTGTGGTTGCAGTTTTGGTGAGCAGTACAAAACAACACAATTTCCTGAGCAGAACTTGTTAGGATTTGCTATAGTAAGATGTTACAGGCAAAGATTGTCCCAGAAATGTTTCCATTTCCTGAAAGTGTTCTAATTACTGAGTTTTTCAGAAGCAAAAGCGAATTTGTTTTGCACACACGCTGGCAGATACTGGTCTTTATCTGACTTCAGATAATAATGAAGAGACTTGTTGCTGTTCCCCCTTTGGATTTACTAAAACATGCATTGAGAGATAAGCATGCTATAAATACTTTGAAGAAGTAGCTTTATGGTTTTAGTGTTTCTGATCTCTTCCTCCAGCAAGCAGTTATTATTATTCACTTCTTAGAGATGTGGTTTAGGTAGCCTTTAAAAGGAGCCTTAAAAACCATGCTGAGATCTTTGGTTTACATCTTTTTGTGCCTCTCCTTGCCCCTTACCGTGGGTATTGTTTCTTTTTTTCCCCTTCAGCTGCTCTTTTCCCTTAGGCTGTCCCAGGTAGCATTTCTTCAGGAGCCCCCTCCCCCTTGCTAACATGGCTGAGACAAGCCATCAGAGCTCACCCACTGTAAGATTGTATGCTGTGCCTTGAAATCTCTCATAGTTATGTGATTGGGAAAGAACTGCTAATATGGAAAGAAATACACATCTGCATTAGTATTTTAGAAAAGTAAAAGTATGTTTGATTTAGGTTTTGCAGCAATGTTTGGTTTTGTATGTGTGTTTCCTCACCACGTGTGGATAAGATTTCCCTTACTTGTCAAAGAGAACATTTTGACTTGAATATAAATTGTTCCTTCACGGCATAAATTCTTATTTTTAAATTTTATTTAATGTAAGTAGTAAGATTGTTTTCCACCAGAGGGAGGTAAAGAGCTTCAGTAGCATGGTGAGAGGTTCTTTGGCAGGAGAAACGCTGCAATGCAAGAGTTGTTGTCCTTTCTCCTCTCCCAGAGCCTGACTCTCAGTAAAGCTGGGCCCCGTGGGCAGCAGGGCTGCACAAGCTGAGGACAGTGAAAGAAGCCTCCTTAACTTTTGTGCTTGTGGACCTTTGTTTGGCAGTGAGATGCCTTTATACACCATCAAATTTATTAGAAGCATAAAGTTAAAATCTGTATCACTGTTGTATATATCACACTTTGTGACTTCTTCCAGAGAAAGATTTTTTTCTTCAAAGGGTGAAGTTTGTGTGGAGCAAGCAGGCAAGATTTTTTTCTTCAACAAGTTGTGAACTACTCGAAGTGCTTGTCTCCTCCCTCAAGCATTTGTGGTCTCTGTGAAGAATACAGCCTTGCTGTTTAAAGAAAATACCTGTGCAGTGGAAGCCAGTCTATATTTCTTGTTGCATCCTCATTCAACTAATATTGAGCCAGCCTAATCCAGGCTTGAACTGAATAATGATTCTGTAGTCCTTGGCATTGCTCCTTAGCGTGGTTGTTTCCTAAGGGGAGCAGCACACCTAGTTATAAACATTAGGTTTATTTTGAAATACAGGGATTTTGTTATGTGCTGTAGAAAGCAGAAGCATTTAAAGGTTTATGGAACACATAGGAGTTCAGATGATAGAACATAAACCAATTTGTAATTTTTTTCTGATAATTATTTGGAAGCCTCATCAAGGCTTATCAAAGCCTTACTTTAATGAGCCTGAATTATAGTTCATATGTAGTAATGGCTTGCCTTTCATACTCTCTAATGGCTGCTGTTGCAGAAGTTTAGCCACGTGTTACTTCCTAATCAGTAGAAACCCATGCATGATTTGCTTTTAACTTCAAAGAAAAAAAAGTAGGAGTTTATTTCAGTTCAGTTTCCTATCACCTAGGAAGTGGTATCTCCCACCAGAGGGAGCTGCAGTTCTCCTGCCAGTAGCTGACTTTTCACGTGGGAGATTTTTTACACACTGTTGGTTTTACTTCAGATATTTCATCTGCCCAGGAAAAGAAAGTGTCCTCTCTAAAGTCATTTCCCTAAAATTAGAATCCTAATCTTCTTATGTTTGAAAATTGAAGAGCCCATCAAAGGGACCAAAAAGAGTGGGATATAAGCCACTCTATGAGACCATATTGTGTTTTTGTTCTAATATGCAAATAATATATTTAAAACACTTAGAGTTCTCATCTGTTGTAAGATGTGACATCTAATGCTAAAAGCAGAATGGTTTGAAAACCTAGTTTAGCAAACATGAGGACACGTTTCTAGATGAAAATAATTTTGAGGAAATGGTGTTATTCAAGATTAACTAATTTTCTGGAGAAATTATGTTATGGAAATGAGAATGTTGTAAAGGAAAGATAATTGAAACAAAGGCAGCCATATTGTTTTGGGTATTGTTTTCCATGTTTGGGGTTGTTGGCTTCTTTTTTAAACTTTTGTGTCTGGTCTATTTTTAGGGTTGATTTCTTTATTCCTGGAGTATCTGTAGTTGGAGGATTCTCAATATGTTCAAGCCCTGGCTTGTTAGAACGAGAAGGAATACTAGAGCTGGCAGTAAAGCACACTGTTCATCCTCCTGCTCACTGGATTCACACTGAGGTAAATGAAATTAGTTAACTGGGAGATTTGGTGCTTTTTTTGGTGGGGTTTTTTTTGGGAGGTGAAAGGGGTGGTGTGTGTTTTTAAACCACTTTGTGCTATTGATTGCAAAACTCATGTTGACTTCTTCAAGCCTTTTTGATACAACCTCTTAACACCTCTTGTTGAGTAAGGGACTGAAACTGGATGTTTATATGGTAATATTATTGTGATCTTTAGACTCCATTTGTGCTTACAGTGGACTTACAGTGGTATTGTAGTTAGTGTTCTCACTCCTTGGGAATGAATGAATTTGAAAATGTTGAAAACCTCTGTTCTAACTTATGTCCCTGAGAACAGGCAGCATTACACATTAGAAAGTTACAGCTGATAACTTTCTCAATTCATGACCATTTCTGTAAATATAAACTGGGAATCCTTTATAAATCACAGATAAATATAGATTATTAAGGAGGAGCCAAGGGAGATATTTTTATCAGTTTTTCTGAAACGATAAAACAACAGAATGCTTCAGAATCTCTATAGTATTCTTTAAATATGCAATATTTTTGTGATACAGACATAACAAAAATCTTGATTTTTCGCTATATTAAAAGTAAAGTCTGACTCTTGGCCTCGTGGGGTTTTGCTCATCACTTCCCCCATTCAGTTAGTCAGAGGAGTCACATGTTTCATCAGTGATCTGTCCTGTCAACTTTTCTTCTTTTCCCAGTGTCTGGAAACTGTTTAAGAATTTTTGATGTTGTAAATCAGTTTGTTGTTGCTGAGTTTCCTGGTGGAATTTATAGGATAAATCTGTAGTTACGGGGTGAGCTGTGTCAAACCTGATGCCATGGAGAAACCTCCAGGGCATACATGGACTCTTCTAGCTAAACAAAAGTGCATGAAACAGAAGTGCATGGTTTCCTTTAGGAAACAAGCAGAAAAAAATAGCAATAGAATTTTAAAATATTGTATATATAGTGAAAAAAATGGTGCTTAATTGTTTAAAAGTTGCTGCTAAAGGAAATTGGTATCTCAGGGTTGCAAACATTCTGGGAATAATTAGTACACATGTACTCACAGTATCTGGGGTTTTTTGGAGGTATTTATTTCTTAATATTCCTGTATATAAAATAATAAATTTTAGCACCATGTACTTTATAAGTTTAGGAGAATGTAGTCTTTTCTTTAGAAAAGCATCCATGTCATGTTTTGATTGCTTCACTTCTCTGCCTGAGCTGTGTTTATAAGCTGGGCTAAAGGACAATGCTTTCTCGTTACATTACTCCAGAATTTTACTGTTTTTTCTTGTGTACTGACTTACTGCTATCATTGTCATGGCCAAAGCATGGAAGTATGTGGGAGACTGATGGTTGAGAGAGATTCTTCCCAAGTCCCATGTCCAATCTCAAGGAGCTATGGCTGCTTAAGGGGGCAGATGTGAGATTGTTTCTCCATAAAAATGCTGATTTCCTCCAAGGGTACCATATTCTGTGTGCTCTTATGCCATGTGAATCTGAACACTTGTGGATTCAGGCTTCTCTAAAGCAGAGTAAGACATGGTAGGAAAGCCTGGCACTGTACATGACAAGGGAGAGAAAGTGCTTTCAGATAATGAATGCTGATTGCCTTACAGTGCAATTGAGAGACAATACTTCATGCAATAGTTAAGACAGGCATGAAAGTTAGCTGGGGGTTTTTTACTGATCATGCAGTCTACTTTAGGAACCTTTGTGTTCTGTGCAGTACCTGCATTCAAGGGCATCCTTCTTCCTCCTGGTGGAATTGCTAGGTGTTTAGACCTTTGCTGTCTGTGCAGTTGTCATTAATGGAACTCATTTTGTTTCAATTTACTGTTTCCTGGTATGAAAATAATTTTTTGGAGGAAGTGTTTTCATTCTCTAAACTAATTTTTCAGCATTTTTGTAGCTTTACTTGTTTTTATCTCCTCCTTTCCCACCTTCCTTGGTTTGCCTATCCTCTTAATTTCATCTTTTAAAACCTATATATGGCCTGAAACGAGTTGTGTTTTCTGCTCTTGTTCTGCCAGCTTGCAGATGTGGAAGAACTCACCTGCCTTCTCTGTACTGCAGTTTCACCCTTCAGACCAGGATGCAGTGCTGGTTGACCCAAGAGAATTTTTTTGTTGTAGCTTTTGTTTTCCATGTATCAAAAAAACATGCTTGGACAAATTTCTGTAAGAAATAATTTTGTATGAGCAGAGAGTAAGAGAGAAGGTTTTTCCCTGATTTTTCTTCTTCTGTGGTTCTGAAGTTGTAAATACAGAAGTGATTCTGCAAGAAATACTCTTGTGGATGCTTACTTCACTTTGGGTGTTTTTTATTTTTTAGGAATGGGGATGGAAAAACTTTCTGTGTGTCCATCTTATTCTGACTTCCTTCTGTGACCTCATAGCGAGGCCTTTTTTGACATTAAGCTGGTTTTGGGTAGAAGTGTGATTTCCCATGTGGACCTGGGGTTTTCACAACCACATATTGCTGTTGGAAAACTCTTGCATGAACTGTTCCTCTTTCAGTTTCTACAGGGATGAGCAGGGGGAGTCACCCTACTGCCTTACCACAAGACTTTGGAAACTTTGGAAAGTAGAACTTGATCCCTAGAGACAGTGGGTTACTTCAGATAGCTGGAAATTGTGTGTGTATTTTGAAGTCCTTCTGGTTTTCCCTCACTGGTCAATAAAAACAAAAATCATAGCTCAGTCTTGTGACTGGATTGCACGAAGAATAAGATTTCAATGTTTGCATTTAGTTTTGAAATTAAATATCTTCTTTTCCATCCTAGTGTACTCTTGGCTCAGAAGTGGCTCTTCGAGTGGGAGGTGATTTCTTCTTTGATCCTCAGCCTGGTGACTCCCCAGTAAACCTAGTGCTGATAGCAGGGGGTGTTGGAATTAACCCATTGTTTTCTATACTGCTGCATATAGCAGATCTGCATGGATACCAAGAGGGTAAAGGAAATAGACACAAATTGGGAACAGTGAAGCTGTACTACAGTGCGAAAAATACGAGTGAACTCTTATTTAAGGTAAACCAAAAGTTTTTTACAAAAACAGATCTCAGCTATTCAGCTACTTGTGTGTGTATATCAATCTGTTACCAAATGCCAGAGAGTCCTTCTGAGTAAGACACTGTACAAAGGGAGACAGAAGTCATTTCCTGCCTCAAATCCCATGTGTGTTTTGTTTATTACTTATGCCAATGTGCAAATTGAGGCTGTTCCTGGGAACACCTGACTGCTCTCAGTGACTTCAGTAATAAGTTAATTACCCCTAAATTTTACTGTACTCCTGCATTTTACTGTGATCTCATAAGAGCATCATAGCACACTAAAGATAATATATAATATATATGTATATACACACTAGTAGTATGCATAATGCTATAATATTGTAACCACATAGTCTCAGTATAGATTGTATTGAATTTAAAGACTAGAAAAGAGTAATTATAGCCAAAGGAAATACTTTCTAAAATAACAGGGGAGCTTTATTGATAATGCATTAGTTATTATTGAGTACTAGTGTATGAATGAAGGATTTATAGCTGCTTTTAAAATTGCTTGTGCAATACTTCATCTACATTTACTCAGCAGTTAAAGATCAGTTGTCACACTCAGCCATTAAGGGTCACTGACAATATTTTAGGGTCAAATTAGCACAGCTTCTGTAAAGAAGCATCCAAAATGTTTTAGGCTTCTTTGAATTATTGAAATATTTTGATTAAAAGATAAAGGTGAAGAGCTGTTGTGATTCCAGAAACTCTGTATAGGATCCATCACTAGTTTTTCTTCTGTACTTCTACCATATTTCTAGATAGGGAGATAGTTGCTTTCTTTGAAAAGTCATTTGTTTGTTGCTAGAAGCAGAATAATGTGCTCTCCCATTTGGCCAACTATTGATCTCCCAGTCTATTCCAAGCATGCACAGGTTTTCCCAGTGCTGGTGCTGACATTCCTGAGTTTCACTTGAGCGTTGTTACCACAGCAGCACTTTTGCATTAAAGCTTCTGGGACAGAAGAGAACACAGTGATGTGCACAGAGCTTAAAATATATCCCTCCATTCTTCACATGGGCCTCAAATCCAGAACATGTCTGTCAAAATTCTTCACTTCTGTGCACAGGATTGAGGAAATAGGATCTCCAGGAGCCTCTGTGCCATTGTGGGAAACATCTGTACAGATGTCCAGGAGGACCTGCTGGGTTATCACTGCTGGTTTGGAGGGGTTGGGCCCTGAAGGAGCAGCTGTGAATGGGCTGGCCAGGGCAAAGGGAGATGCCAGGGTGGGTCTGGTACTCCTTGTGGATGTGCTCTCCTGTCACAGGCTGAGGCACTGCTTCTGGAAATCTCCTTGGTGCAAATCATAGAAGCAACAGGGTTAGGGTTACAAAAGATAGCAAGTCAACAGTAGAGGTGCTGGGGGAACAGTGTACAGCAGTGTCAATGTCTGCTGTTCTTCAGCCCATGTCTTTTTAGGGATGCAGGAACAGATTTGTCCACAAAGTAGAATCTGTCTGGGTTTTTTTTGTTAAGCAACCCTGGCAGACTCTTCAGTGCAGTAACTAGTCAGCAAGCAAAGACTTAACAAAATGAGCTCATTTACCTAGAAATTATTTTTATTTCAGAATATTTTAAAGAATTTCCAGTGTCTGTTCCAGCAGTGAGAATCCTAAACAGTGCAGAATCTAGACAGTAGCTAAATCTTAATTTTAGAACTGACTACAGCATCTGACTAACACATTCTTTTTTTGCTATGATTTGCACTGAAGCCTCTGGGGCTTTGGTGGTAACTTTTCACAGCTGTGACATAGGGAACTGAAAATGAGTTTATACTTTCTGCTCTGGTAAAAATAACATTAGCATTACATTGTAGTTGGTTTTACTTGGAGAACATGAGACAGTAAAGGGTCTAGTAACCTTACCAGATAAACCAGACAAGACTCAAAAAGTTCCTAACAAATGGTAGATACCTACTGCTGGAGTTTCTTTAAATGGAAAACCCCTATGGAAGTAGAAGGAGGAAATAGTGAGAATGTATATGGGGAAGAAATTGGGAAATTACTTAACTGGTTCTTAGGTCCAAATCTTACAGAGTGCAATCCGTGGCAGAAAAGGAGCAAAGCACAAACACAGCTGGCAGGGTATTCACATTCCAGGTGTGGGAATTCTGTCTGTGTGCAGGTCAGGCTGTGGAACCAGACCCGCCAGGTTCTCAGTGCTGGAAAGCAAATTCTTGGTTCTCAGGGACTGTGTGCATGCATCTGCTTTGATTTAATGGCCTGTGCTGTAAGCAAGTGTGTTTAACATTGCAGAAAAACATTCTTGGTTTGATGAGGGCGTTTCCTGGGAGGATCACATGTTGTTTCCATGTTACCCAGCAGCGTTCACAGATCTGTAAAGAACTGCAGCCTCATGTCACAGGTAAATGTCACAGCCACATCCAGAGATGGTACCTGAAGTCCAAGTTGGATTACATCCTACAGGATGAAGTTAGGCATAAAACTTTGTGTTTATACATTTAAAGGTTCAAAATGAGACGTGAGCTAATCAATTTCTCTGTACTTATTACGCTTTGCAGAAAAATTTTCTTTGCAGTTTTTGTTTTCCTCTGTTAATTTAAAACTTTACAGGGATATTTCCCACTGCAGACTTTATTCCAGAAACGATTAAGCAAATGCTATTTACTTTGCTTAAGGTGGGATTGATGAAGGATAAGCTGACTGCATGTAAGAGATACTACAACATGTTTCCATTTCTGCTGTATTTCTGTTAGAGATACCTGTTTTTTTCATGGGAATGTGGGATTTTTACTTGTCTGGAAGCTGTGTTCCTCTTCAGTGACTAATACCCTCTGCATTCCAAGTGGAAGTAGTGATCTAAATCCTCAGAAGAGCAAATGGTTTTGGAAGCCTCAAATCTCAATACCATTATCCTGAAACAGGCCAGGCATTTTTATTAAATGAGTGCTTGAAATACGTCTAACCAGACATTATTTTTGAAATTACTTCATGTTTAATATTTCTGTTCTTATTTCCTACCTTTTTTTTTTTGTCAGAGGGAAGAATATCAGAAAAGGATCTAGAAAAACATGTATCTAATGATACTTCATGGTACATCTGTGGTCCCCCTCCAATGATAGAATCTATATCCAAACTACTTTCTAACATTGGTGTTCCTAGAAGCTGTGTTTTCTTTGAGAAATGGTGGTAGTGATGCCTACTGAAGAGAAAATATATTCTTTTTCCAGTGCATTTTGATAAGCTAAAATGTACAGGAATGGACTATGAATTATTTGGAAGATTTTACTTCAGAGATGAAGATTTCCTCAATGATGAAAGTGTTCCTTTAATTTAACTGTAATACAGTGCTGCTGCTTTGGGGGAAAGAAAAGTGATTTTATATTAAAGACATGAACTGTTCTGGTTTTTCAGTGGTTTGCTTCTTCTTATGATTAGCAGCATTTTCACTTTATACACTTGCTTTGTTAGCTTCTAAAAGACTTTCAGTGCCTGATTCAGCAGTTGTAGAGAATTAGTTGTGCAGCAATGCCAGGTCTGTTTATAATAATAATTCAGGCCACAACTTCTGAATCTGCTCCAAATGAGTCAACACACTTCCATCCCCACTTCTGTATAATACACTTACTATTTTTACAGAAGTAGAGCTTCTGTGTTGTGACTTCCTTCTCTTGCCGTTTCTTGTTAGAAGAAAAAAACCCATCTTTTATGTGGTTTAAGTAAGTCAGTTGTGTTGACATTTTGTCGTAATCCTGTTCAGCCCTGAGCTAGAAGTGTTGAGTGCAGCAGTGGTAGAAATTGGTAGAGTTTCTCACCTGAGCCTGTATCCCATGCTGATGCTGAGGTTGTCCATCCAAAATTGTGCTTACATGGGCTGTGCCCTCAAAATCAGCACTGGTCAGCAACAGTCAAGGCAGGAAATCTCCACACTCCTGCTGCACAAAGTACAGAGCTTTAGGGGACTCCAGGATGTACTGCTTGGAGAAAAGTCTCTGGAAAGGTTGCTCTTGTGAGCCCTGAGTGTACCTTTAGGTGTAATGGCCAATACCTGAGCCCTTCCTGAATGAAGCTTCTTTGCCCACCTTGTAGAAAAACTCATCATAGAAATCATGAGATCAACGAAAAGCTAAGATGAATTTGTTAATTATCTGCATAGACAGTTCAAGTCCTTAAGTGGTTAGAGATTCCCATTGTATATTTGAATACCTCACTAAGGAATGTTATAAAAAATATTAAATATTGAATTAGTGAAAATGTTAAGCAGATAAAACCTTTTGTTAGTAGCTCCTTTACTTGAGTTTCAGACATAGTCAACTAGGTAATGCAGCAAGTGCCTTGCCATCAGTGTCTCCCTGCTCTGCCTAAAACAGAGGTTGCAGAGACACTGAACCCATCAGCTGATCCCCAGCCTGCTGCAGTGTTGTTGGTGTGAAGCACTTCATTTTTTAAGCATAACTTCCCTGTGGTTGGCTAAAAAGGCCTCCAGCCCAGCTGTAGTTCTCTCCCAGTGTGTCAGTTCAGCATACTCCAGGTGTACCCTCCTCAGTCTGGTGTGTTGTACAGCTTGTAGGGTACTTCCTGCCCCATCTGCATGCAGCTCACCCTCAGCGTGCAGTGAGGCAGCCCAGCTGGGCAACTCCAGGCCCTTGCTCTGAGTGAGCCACAGAACTACTCCTGCACCTGTCTCAGAAAGTCATTAACAACTGAAACCATGAAGGTGAAACTTTCTGGGCACTGAAGAGAACAGGCTGTATCTGCTGCCACTCAGAACACACAGAACCTAGGGACAGGCTGTGTTTTCCAGCAGGAAGGGGTGACTGATGGACCTTTCAGAGTTGCCTTTTGGGGACAGTTCCACGCTGAGGCTTTGCCCCTGAGCTTGTGCCTTCTGCAGCCTCACCCACTTAGCTCTGTGCTTCTGTCCCACGTGGTGCCACTGCCAGCTGCCACCCCTGGCCCCTCTGCAGTCACTGCAGGCCCAGAGGGGCTGTCTCATCGAATTCCCTCCTCCTCAAATGAGAGGGAGATTCTTTCTGAGTACCCCTATTTCAAGGAATGCTTCCTTGTTTGTTCGCTCTAGAATGTAAATAGGACAGCGTGCTTGTCACAAAAAATAACACCAAGGGGGTTTTGTGTTCCCAGAGATGGCAGCTGACGTGTCAGGGCTGATGCTTGAAAGCAGCAGGGTTTTCCTAGGAAGGTGCAGTGCATTGCTGTCGGGAAGTACTGCTGCCCTAAAAGAACCAGACACGAGGCTCCTGCGTGTTTTAACAGTGCAATGATACAAAGATTCTGAGAAGCCTTTGTTGTTTTTCTTACAACTTCTAAATCATTACAGGAATTTTAAACTGGTACACCCTTTTCTTCCCTCAAAGCACAGGTTTTCTGCAGCCCAAATGACATCTCTCTCACAAACCCCTCCTCAGACCTGCACCAAGATGTCCATTTAACAAAAGGCATTTTGAAACCCTTTGGTTCTGCAATCATCCTCTTTTCCCTCTAACCTCCTTCTGTCATCCCCTGTTACACTCAGCCTGAGTGCTGTGGGGCAAAGACACATCTCTCTAATTGTGTGGGCTCACCCACTTGAACAGCAGGACGAAACACACGCTGCACCAAAAGATGGAGGAGAAAAATTATTTCATACCTCCCCCCCTGCCCCCCCAAATGATGATAACCTCTGTTACTGTGAGCAAGCAGTCCTTTCTTACCTTGTAATAAATGCCATTTCTAAGCCAAGAAATCAGGAAAGTTGCTGACATCCCCTTCCTTCACAGCCTTTTCCTGTTGACACTTAAGAACCTTCTGGAAGTCTCTTTCTAGAGTTTCACGGTCTTGTAGTGAAACATCAGTTTCACCTTAAAGTCTATTATTGGATCTGACTCTGCCATAATTGAAGACAAAAATAACACCCCAGAAACATTAACCTATATAAACATATGGTCTACAAATAATTAAATAAATGTGATATTGGCCTGCACTGGCAGGAACAGAGAGCAACCCCTGCTGTTCAGCTGCTACTGAGTTGGAGAAATCTTCTCATCACACTGGCAAATGTTGTCATCGTAGAAAATGTTTATTCCTCTTACACTTGTGCTATCAGCTAAGGAGTGACTGAAGGAGAAAAAGCACGCTGATACTTTTTTTTTGCAACAAAGGATGAGCCATGAGAGATGTGTCTTTCTATACATTTATATTTAAACATAGGGAGATGGTTTGTGAGTTACTGGTGTTGCAGCCGTATTAGACTTCATCTTTCTCTTCTTCCTGTGACACGTATTTTACCAGTTTGCTGTGTGCTTATCTGGTACAATGATTATCAAATATTCCTATTGCATTAATTAGCTGGAAAAAGAGTGGCTATTCAGTTATCATTACATCACTTTAGTTACTAGGGTGCTTTTGAGAGTAAGTAACAGAAAGCACTTCAATTGAAAAGCCTTTTTTCCCCCTTCAGTGTATAGGTAAGGTACTGATTAGAGTCAGCTGCCACATCCAGCACCACAGGCACCTTCCTGAGGATGGAGGCTTTGGCAAGGATCACCTTTCAAACCCAAAAGCTCATCTCCACTAACAGCCTCGGAAACACATGAATTGTGTCTACAACTCCTAATTCATAGGCACATTGGTATTGTTCACCAGCATTCCTCATACTTTTGAGAAACATTTATCAGCAAGAAATTAGTTATCTGCTCTTCTTATACTCTTCAGTTCTGGGAGGATGAAATTGCTGCATGAAAGGCTGATCTTGCTTCATTTCTGCCCTATAATTGGCTCCCTGAGGCAAATGTAGGCACAGCAACTACAAAGAGAAAGCAGGGTATCCAAATGCAGAGCCCTTCCTCTGCTCACCTCAGAAACCAAGGCTGATGGAGGAGCCAAATTAGGGAGAAGAGGGTATATTGTTTTGTACTTAGCTTCATTGCCATGCATATATTAAAGCTACTTTGGGCTATTTCATTATACTCTTTTCAGATGCACAGATCCAATAATCAAAGACATAATGCAAGTTGAAGTACCAGTCCAATCAGTTGTGCATTTAACCCCTCCTGAACTGTACATGTCTCTTTTTATTACGATGCTTCAACAGTTTGGACACCCTACCTATCATAGTTGTACCCCTCTGCCTCTGCTTCCCCATTTGTTGCCTTATAAAACCCCTTTTCCATCCTTCATTTAATTCAGCCACTCCTCTTTGACATTCTTCATTTGCCTCCTCCTCATCACTAAGTCTTTTCTTAAACACCTCTGGGGACAATGAGTCCACCACCACCATCTGCCTCACCACCACCTCCCTGGGCAGCCCCTTCCAGTGCCTCAGCTGGATTTTCTCCTTTGAACTTACCCAGTGTAACTTGTTCAGATGACCACTTGCTGACTGCTGTCTTTCACTTCCCTGGCCCCTCTGGTGGTCCTGCTTTTTCAGGCCGAAATGGCAAAGGCAGCTGAGATAAAATGCAGATAACAGCTGTGGAGCCTTTCTGCTGCACCCCACGCCTGCCTGGCCCAGCCCTCATCACAGCCCTGGATCATCTGTGTGAGAGATGATTTAGGCTCTCTCACTCTGCTTGGGATGGGGGCACAGCACAAGCACACCTGTAACTCCAGACAGCTGAACCAGCTCAGAGTAATTCAAAGACTCAAGCTGGAATTGATAATAGAACCAAAATCATTTGCCCTTTCGAAACTGAAAAAACCTGCAAGTTCTGTAGGACTCCTCCCAATCCTAAGCCAGCATTTACAGGAACAAAGTTTTAATTCAAGCTTTCACTTAAATATGTGCAACTTCCCCACAGATGGTTCCATGCTCTGTCAGGAAAGGAAAACCAAGTAGCCAGTTCTCCAGCAATAGTAACTACTGCTAATTCCGTAGTAAAGAGCTTCCCCTCATCACCACTTCGAGATCCCGAGTTCCTCCTTCTGGGGACAAATTATCACCAGTTGTGCAAACACCACAAATAAGGAATCTCCTCATGACCTTTATTTCTCTTTAGTTTGGTAAGCAGTTGGGATTCAGTTAAACATGGTCCAATTGCAATCCAATAAACGTTTTCTATTAAAAAGTATTTGGAGAGGTCTTTCTACTGCAACACTTTCTACTAGCAAAACGTTCATTAAATATAGTGAATTTTTAAACAAGATTAATACAAATAGAGATTTGAGATAGAAACCATCAGTAAAAGGATCTTATGCTAATAAAATCTGCAAACAGTAACCTAAAACTGTACAAAGCAGAGACCTTGTATTTAAGTAGGACAACTGAAACAACCTATTTCTGAGGCTATTGGAGCCCCAGTCCAATCTCAAGATACTGAATGAAATAACTGGAAAATACCACCAGAAGCTGAAGTTACTTACAGTCCTGTGGTTAAACCACTGAATTCAAAATAACAAACTCTTTAATCAATGACAAAAATACCACTGTGCTTTGTGTGTGTGAAATCAAATGGTTTAAACTTGAGTGCCTTCATCCCAATTAAATGGATATTTAAGTGATGTCATTTTTCCCTTCTCTGCAATATTCTGCCAAGTGAGTAATTTTTAGGCATGAACCACTGATATGCACATCTGATACAGAACATAGTTCTTTATACAGCCTTTTGATTTGAAGACTAATGAAAATTATCAGGCACAAATCAGTCAAGGGAAAAAACAGCAAATCACTTACAGAGCTCTTGCTTTAAAACAAGAAAAGCAGAAGAATTTACAATGTATTTCTTACCTTGTTACCAGATTACTTGACCCCTTCTAAATGAGGGTGAAGGTGGTTAAGAGGAGAGAAACCACTTCTTCCTATCTTTGTAAAAATACTGGAGTACTTAGAGAACATTGGCACAGAAACTCTAGTACATGTACATTCACTTGTAAATATTTTTATGTAGCTTCAAACATAAAAACGTTTGTAATTTTACAAAATTCCATTAGGTATCAGTCCCAAAATATGGTTACTTGTATGGAAAAATTGGTCTGTTAAGGTATTTTCATTCTGTAAGGTCATTTAGTGACATTTGTTGGCCACTGAGCCCTGTGTACAATTTCAGTTCTTTACCACAAGGAATTTCATAACAGTGAGGAAGTGGCGCAAAACCACCTGGAAAAGGTCAGGAGGTAACATCTAATTCCCATTTTATTGAGGATAACCACTGTCAGAAGTACTTTTTACCTGCTTTTTTGTTTCCTGTTTTTCTATCTTCTGAAGCCCCCACAGGTACTGATGAACAGTTGATTGGCAAAGAGCAGATAGGAAATTGCATTTTGTATTGGAATCATCTGCCTCACACAAATTTACCATGGGGTTTGTTTGCCCAGTGTGCCTAAAACAGGTACACGATTTGCTTATTGCTGAAAGATCTGTCAGGATTAATAAAATTCAGAAGAGAGTGTCATCAGTGAGTATGCTGCTGGAGATAAATATGGGTAACAGCCATCTTACCTAAGCTTTCCAACTTCAGTTTCAACCTGTTTAAGTCCAAATACCATTTTTATGATACTACAAGCCTAGTGACAAAATAACATCTGGCACAATAACTTCTCCAGAAAAGCTACATGGACAAGAAAGTACTACAGAGTAAAATCTGACTGAATGGAACGCTTGCCCTGACCCAGGCTCAACGCCGGTTTGCTAAGGTCAGTCGTGGAAAAAAGTACATTTTCTGTCCCTCCCTACTTCTTAATTTAAAGTGTAGCTCTAGGAGAGCATTTCCCACCACGTACAGTGGAAGAAAGTTTCTGTGGGTTGAAAAATCCGGGCCCTGTAGGTACTTAAAACATCAAGATACCAGAGCGCTAAGGAGCAAAGTAAGCCAAAGAAATGCAAAAGAAACGCCGAGTTGAGCAATGGAGTTAGCGACAGGGATTACCAAAATCTGTTCTTTTGTCTTGGCAAAGCACTGGCCACCCAGAGGGTTCCTGAAAAGCAGGCCTCACTCACAGGAGCAGGCCACGTCCAGCCCTGCCCCGTGGCTGCCGCCGCAGCCGTCCGCGCAGCCCCCTCCCTGTGCGGCCTGGCCCGCGGGGCTGTGGCTGAGGCAGCCCTGGCCGGCGCTGGCAGCAGCCTCACAGCCGGCAGGACACGTTTCTGCTGATGCCCCGTCGTGCTGGGGACCCCCATCGTTGGTGTCCTCGTCTCCCAAGTCTATCACATCATCCAGCTGCTGTTCTGGGTCAGGCTTGGCTGCTCTTGAGATCTGTGCTTCTAAGTTTCTTGTGTTCTCCGTGACTTCAAATTCCTGCTTCTCCTCTGCCCTTTGCTTCTCCCTAGTGCTTAATTTAGCCTTTGTGGAATTCTTCAGTTTTCTGTTGTGCATGTCTTCTTTGGAGAACCTCCAGTGAAACTACAAAGAAGGGATCCAAATGTTAAAGACCATTAGAGACAATCTAACATGGACATTTAAGTTCCTGAGTAGAGATGTTTTTAGTGTTTAGTTTTAATTCAAAGACTTAAAGAGTCTGACCAAAAAGACCCAAGATTAAAAAAAAGCTGCTTGGCCAAATCAGATGGCTTAAGATGATTCTGCCTGCACACAGATCTCTGTTACACAGAGCAAAGAGAGCCCGGTGCATTCTGTTCCTGCTGTGCACGTGCCTGGTGGGCTCCTCTCTACACTGTGTGCAAAGGAAGGATATGCAAAGCTGCACAAGTGCAGACAGAGGAAGCAATCCCATGGTGTTATTCCAGTGTTTTTCACCAGGTTAGCAGCAGAACTAACACCTCACCCACGACTATACCCAAATAGTAAAACATTCTGAACCATCTGTATGAATGTTTTTTGATGAGAAAGCGTGAGGCTGCCTCTTGCAGTACTTGAACAGGACTTGCCACAGCCACCATTTCAGCACCGTTTTAAATACTATTAAAAAAAAGAGAACTAACAGGACCTTGAAATACTAATTTAATAGGTATAATGTATATAAAAGCGAACAAATATGCCACTAATCTATCTGCTTCACTTATCAAAAAATAATGAACCTTCCCAAGGAAAGCCAGACCACAGAATCACAGAATGGTTTGGACAGGAAGGACCTTAAAGATCATTTCGTTCCAAGCTTTGGGCCATGGGCACGGACACCTCCCACTAGACCAGGTTGCTCAAAGCTCCATGCAAACCTGGCCTTGAACACTGCCAGGGGTGGGACACCCACAGCTTCTCTGGGCAACCTGTTCCAGTGCCTCACCATCCCCACAGTAAAGAATGTCTTCCTACCATCTGCTCTAAACCTACCTTGAGCCTGAAGCCATTCCCCCTTGTCCTGTCACTACACTTCCTGGCAAAGAGTCCTTTTCCAGCTTCCCTGTAGGCCCCCTTCAAATACTGGAAGGTGCTTTGAGGTCTCCACAGAATCTTCTCTTCTCCAGGCTGAACAGCCCCAACTTCCTCAGCCTGTCTTCATAGGGGAGGTACCCCAGTCCCCTTATCCACTTTGAGGCCTCCTCTGGACTTGCTCCATGGTTCCAAACCCACTGCAGAGCCATCCTACACAAGTTTGCTAAGTACATCTGAATGTGCACAACCATTTTTTCAGCAGTGTCAGTTGCTGATGGAAACTCAGGGATGGGTTAGGAGGCAATGTCTGGCTGGCGTAAATGATCTCAGCAGGACATTCAGCAAATCCAGCCATGCTTCAAAAGCCATTTTCTTCAGTGAAACCAGTTGTGTGCTGAAGTTGGCCAAAAGATCTCATGTTCATAACTTTTTAATCTAGCTATTTATTCCTTAATCAAAAAGCCATTCAAAACTTATTATTAGATTACAAAGCTGGAACAATGTTCTTTCTTTCTGGTAGCTAGAATGTAGCTAGAACTGAATGTAAGAAGGGGAATAAAAAGAAGAAATTGGCTTTCACAAAACTCCTCTTGGTTTTACTTAGAGGAAGTTATCTTTCACTTCAATAGCACTGCAACCTAGAGAAAGAGGAACGATAACATCTCAGTTCTACACCTCAACTGTTTAAAATTCAGACACCTGAGTTTTTTCCTTTTTGATCTGCAGTAGCGCTGAGCACCCACTGCTCCCCTTAACTCAAAGCTCTCTTTGACAGAAGGTAAGATCAGGCCCTAAATGTGATAAGGATCCAGCTGCAGGAGGCTTTGTGTGTATGTGCAAATGTACACACTTATATTTTATCAGGTACTTATATTTTATTTCACAAAAATGCATTCAGTCAGTTTCTGCTGAAATAAGCACCAGTTTTGTATAAAGTGAATGAACACAATTACCTCATCCCTGACTGAACATCAGGAGTACTTCTGACTTACTGAAGAGAGAAGTTGTACCACTCCTTACACGTTTCCTTTTCTGTTCCTCTGGCTACCCTGAACAGCAGTTGGTTTGTGTGCAAAGACAGGATGGAACATTTTCCAACAGTGCAATATCCTCTCAATTTTATCACCCTATTTCCCTCCTCTGAGGGGTGATCTATAAACATTGTAGACACGCCATACCCAGTTTAAAAAAAATCCCTGAGAGCCTGTGATGTTGTATGTGCGGAATATTCAGCAACTGAATCAAATGCTTGGTTTGGCATCTTTGATGTGACACAACAACTACTTATGGACGTTGAACCAGTCTTACCATCTCTTTAGAGGACTGTAATCAAGGTATATCATCCTTCCTTGACCTTTGGTATGAAAATGTGCTGTGGTGACTCTTGCCCTCAAATATGCCTGTGTATTTCATACTGCCAACGAGTAAGCCCTTTGTTTTGTCAACCAGACATTGTTAAATAAGTTTTTATAACCTGGAATGAAAAAACTTAAACAAAGTTTCAAGTCATCTGGATGGTATGTATGTGTTATTATAATACAAGAAATCTGCATCAGACTAGTTTCTCTATTTGAAGATGAACAACCACACATGGATTCCCACCCCTTCCACTAAAACCACACATAGTGGTAGGAAAAGAATGACCAAATACAGGCATTCTAACACTCATCCCAAGATCCCTTTAATCACCTGAAAACACAGAGAAAACACAAGGAAGATGGGTTTTGTAACAAGTTCACACAATCTTCTGGGCTCCAGCTTTGCTAATGAGAGAGGGTAAATTGTAAATCAGTCACACTCCCAGCAGTTCTCTCTTACCTCAGTCAGTTCAACACTCTCCTGCTCTGCACTGTATCAAAAAGATGACTTTCACAGAACCAGGATCCAAAACACTGAGGGCTTTATAGATGAAAACTATCTGTAATTATCTAAACTGTTGGCTAAAATGCTCCTGGTGCTCAGTTCTGCTCAGCATTTCCCATCTCCTATCGCAGCTCGGCTCTGCATGGCCCCAAACACCCCACTGCAGCAGGTGCCAGGGGCTGGCAGCACTCAGCACAGCACACAGACACAGAGTAAAAAGGAGCTGCATTCATCAGCAACCTCACTGTCATGTGGTTTCAGATCCTTTCCATACTTTGGCTTTCCTGATCCCTTGCACACTGCAAGGGCGAGGCAGATTTGACTGCTGTAGGAAGGCCATCGCTTTCTCAGTTTCCAGTCCTTGCATTTCTCTCTGCAGCTGTACAGAGTGACAGGTTTGGGCAGGGGTTCCCACAGCTATGCATTGAAAATGGCAGTGGGAACACATACGTGCACCCACACCCACACATAGCTGGCAGCTATGTCCTCAGATAATTTAGCTGCACTCAAAAAGGCTTTTTTTTTGTTAAATTGCAGCAGAATTCATTACATTCACGCACTAGAAACACCAGCCAAGATGAGGCCTACACTGTGCCAGGTTCTACCAAAACAGAGAGACAGACAGACAGACAGACAGACAGAGAGAGGCTGTGCAATTTAAACAGAAAAGACAGGAAATGGGTGAGAGAAAATAGTGCTGGTTCCACCTTACAGGCATCTGAACATA
Source organism: Climacteris rufus (assembly GCA_013398175.1). NCBI lineage: Eukaryota > Metazoa > Chordata > Aves > Passeriformes > Climacteridae > Climacteris > Climacteris rufus. Next base: position 194,196 of record VZRZ01008045.1, read on the forward strand.
AGAGAATTTTAGGTCATGTATGGAGGTTTATGGCTGGTTTACATGAAAAAAAAATCTACATTTCTGCTGCCATGAGTTCAACAGAGAATGAAATCTAAGAAATTTGACATAATTTGAGCATTTTTTGTTTCTTTCATTTGAACAGTTCCACTCCTTGTGTCTTGCTACGGTATGCAGAAACACTGAATGGGCCATTTTATTTCCCTGGGAAATCCATTTCAATATTAAAAATACCACCAGCAAAACCCAAAGAAACCAGAAACTCAAGGTTATTTACCTTAGATTCTTTCTTCTTTGCTTTCTGGGGCAAAGAAGGTCTCTGAAGAAATACAATTTGCTTTGTAGATAAATTCCCCTCCCTGAAAAGAACAAATGCACACTCCTGAGAATGAATTAAATTCACATCCAGCATCATTCAAAGCGAAAATCCATCTCAGTCATTTATTTCTGCAGGTCAAAGAAGAACAAAATGAAGAATGATCCTCACATTGCCTGTCCCCAGTGTCTCTGAGCAGCCTGGCATTTTGGGGGGCAGGGAGAGGTGAATGTTCAGACTGATAGAGCCTGTCAGCCTGTGAGACAGTTTGCTGAATGTTTTAGCATTAGTGTGTGAACACAGAATAAATTGTTTGGAACAAAAAGGAAGAAACCCAAGCACCCCAGTGCCTGTGTGTCTCAGGAGTGACCCTTCCCTCCTTCCCTCTCTCTTGGGACACTTGGGAATGGGGCTGGGTGCTCCCTGTGAGTCTGCAGCGTGGCAGGAGGAACAACCACATGCAGTTACATCTGCACTGTCAACCTGACCTCTGTTACCAGGTATTAGTGGGATACAGAAAGCTGGAAGAGAAAGAAAAATTTTTACATACATATATATCTATATCTATATATATCTTTAAGAGTGAGGGATTACAAATCATAAGTGTGATTTTCTATTCATTCTTATATTTAAATATATATGAAAAACTTAAATACCGTTTTTCCCTCAACACAGATGGCCTTTACTTTTTAGGTTTTTAAGTGTAGGAGTAGTCTCAATCCAAATCTCATACAGAGCTGGGTGTATTTTTACTCTTTTAAGATAAAAAATCATGACTGATTATATTGGTTTTTATATATATACATAAATACACTCCTGACCAGTGAAAATTCAGAAAGCACCATCTTCATGATTAAAAAGTCGGATGATTGTTTTTCACCAGTTATGAACAGTATTTTTATGTGATTTGCATTTATATTTAAAAACTCAGAATATTAATAATAGCAAAGTAGACCACAGAATTATTATCTCTGCACACAAGGCTACTACAGCAGTGACACACCAATCTCACAGGGTTCTGCCCAACTAGACTGTATCAGCAGCATCAGACAGACCTCTATTAAGAATAAAATTACTTTTCTTCAGATAGACAACATCTCGCTCCAAACATTACCACACATTTTGTCTTTGTTCTAAAGGATGTTACTGGAAGATCCAGAGCAGGAATTTTACAATCATGGAGTTTACAGAGAGGCAGAAACAATACCCAGAAAATTCCTGCAGAAACCACAGTGCCACCTTGCAGTATTTCTGCCCACCAGCCATGTGCTTCCTGCCACGTGTGCCTTGTGATGCTCGGAAAACCCCCAGAACAGCTGCAGCAGCCTTTGCAAGGAAATCCACACTGACTGCACAGGGAATTGCTTGTGCAGACTGTGGTGCTTGCCCAGCAACTTCCCTGGCCAAAAGGCAGCAGGCACCCCTTCCCTACCTGTTTGTCTTCACAATGGGAGTAGGAAGCACGCACGTCAGCTGCCAGCCGTACATGGCAAGGGAATTCAGCAGCGGAACGTAATCTGTCTGCACTTCAACCCCCTGGGGAAGGAAAAGCAACAGTTGGCATCATCACTTGGAGTGCAACATTCAGCTTGACACCAAAAAAAATCCCAAGGAAAAATACATGTGTGGCTTTTCTCAGAGGGAGAAAGGGTTTTTGCAAAACATGAAGTGGGTCATGTTTTACGTTCTGCTAGGCAGGAAGGAAAACGTTCAAAAACAGGAGACAAATGACTGACCGCCCATACATCCCAAACTGCTGAAGGAGTTTGTTTTAAATGGTAAACAGCTGTGATCTTGTTTTTACTCTGCCTGACTCATCCATCTAGCTTCAGATGATTCCAGATCTGAACAGGACAAATTCATTGTATGTTACCAATTATCTCCTTCCAAGAAAAATTATGTCTGAGTAGCTAAAAAATGACAGCATTGCTTTGCTTGGATTCTGCACTTGCCTAGGCTTCAGCAAATCCTGACTATCTGCACTGAAATCAGTCGGGTTACTCTACCAAGATGGATCAAAAGCAGAAGAACCACCACCACCACCACCAACCAAACACAGAAGTACGAGTCTGCTCCTTTTATCACCCACAAATGCGCGTCGCTGCCTTCTTATTTTGAATCAGGAAATCTGTGGGCGAGATGAAAAGCTTTGCTTTCAGTGCAGGAGTCTGGCTCCTGCTGCACATGTACCCAGCAGAGCCTTGCTCATTCTCTTTCAACTAAATGGCAGACCCTGCAATTCACACAGAAAGAACCACTGGTGGTTTCAACAAAGACTGTTCCAGTGAGGTGTCTAATTGCCAAGGCTCCCAGTAATTTAACAAATAGATGCTAGAGCCTATTTACTAGTTTTTAATTTTAATAAACACAAAGCAGACAAATGGTAACTACCAGTCTCTACAAATGTAACTGTATTTGATTGGAGTAACAATGATATTTGCCAAAAAGCTCAGGCACTTATACTGGTTTTATGTGCATGTAAGGAGTTTTAGCTGCCAATTTGCAACACTGGGGAAGGGCACAATAGTTTTGCAGCTCCAAAAAATCCATTTATTCTGCAGTAATGAAATAGTCATTTGATCAGACCTAATCCAAATCCTGCTGTAGTTATTTCAAGGTATTTTAGTGAATTCCAATCTCAGCTGTTCCTTTCTTCTAACAAATGTAATTTAGGTCACTTATATCTTTATAACTGAATGGCTGCCTGACTATACCTATTAAAAACCTGATCATGACTACAAATGCAAATAGCTGAAGAAGCTGTATCACTCCTACTTAAAAGGAGAATATTTAAAATCTTTACCCCAGAAAGTGCCTACAAGAGTACACTACTGATGTTACATCTGATTTCTGTACAGAAGGTTTTGGGGACTTAGAGAGATACTGCTACTTTACAACATCACCATGTACAAACTGGCATTTGTAAGTCCAGGAGAGGAAAGACACCCTGCAAGAGGGGAGCAAATACCACATGGCCCTTAACTCATGTCCTCTGAATCAGGACTTATCCTGCAGCTGTGACTGTGGTAGATTCAGAGTCTCCTCTGACTCCCACTGCCATCTGTAAGATGGATATTTCTGCCCTCTTTCCAGCTTTTAAAATAGGGTCCAAAGGTAATTTAAAAAATTATGACATATCTAGATGCCTTTAAGATCTAATGTCTCAAGAAAACATATTAATAACACAGTGAGGTTGGTCAACAATTCCTTCAAAATATTAAGATGAAAATAATGCAACATGATGATGAAGAATAAGGTCAGAGCATCCACCATCACAAGCCCTTCATGAGGTGCCACATAAAAGGACCTGTCTAAAACAACCCCTCCATCAAACAGTGTTTGCAGAGGAAAAACCAGAAGGAGCTCACTCATTTAGAGGGTGGAAGCAGATCAGGAAAGACTGGCACAGCAGACCTTGTTTGTGCCCCGAGGAACATCTTGTGTTGTAAAAAAGATTTCTATTTTGAATTCATTGCCTAGGGTGGGTGATTAGCAGGGAGAACCTTCTTCTTGCATCAAGATGTGCAACAAATGTCAGAAATCAGAGGGAGATTAGGGCAATGAGGAAGGACATCAATACCACGCAGAGCTCATTTGGCTGCTGCAGAAGCCAAATTGGTTTGGGGACGCACCATCACTCCTGCCACAGCCCCCTGTCCCTGCAGGCTCTGAGCAGCAAGACAAGGCTGGCTTTGGACCTGCCTGACTTGTCAGGATTAAGCATCATCTGCAGCAGATGATGGTGTATTTCACAATCCAGTGGTGCAGAAAGGAAGCGAGCAGGTAAGCATATTCAAAAGGGTGAAGTTACACGAAAAGAAATTTAATATTAAAGTCAATTAGGCCTAAAGAAATGGGGTTTTTTTAAACCTGGAAATGTAAAAAAAAAAAACAACCCATTGGAAGAGTTCTGTACAGCTGTAACAAAAAGGTAACTTCTTATTTTTCCCTTGTGCCCAGGCCCAGTGTGCCTGTTGGGCTGTCTGGAGACAGAAGTGTGTCCATTATGCAGAGCTGTGCCCTCCTCTGAGCTCCTCCTGCCCTTGAACAAGCTCCTTCCAACTCCACAACGCTGGAGTCGGACACTGCACCTCATCCCCAGGTCCCTGGGGAATAGATACTCCCAGTAATTGGCTGAGTTTGAAGATGACAGACAAGAGAAAGGAGTCACTCCAGAATGAACAGGTGTAATCCACATGGGCTTCAAGCTCCTGACTTGCAAGTACAGATAATTGAAGCTTTCTTTAAGACCACAAGAAATGACTTCTCCCTCCCCCTCCTGAATCATTGGTTGTAATCCTATCCCACGACTGGAATTTGTGTGCCAGCAGGAGTCACAGTTATATGGACCTTTAATTGGTGTCATATTAAATGCTTTCTAATGCAAAAATGCTTCTAAACAAACAATACACTGGGGGACGGGTGCGGAGGAAAAGAGTCATCCTGCATTCGCTTTATATTTAATACAGTAATTATTTTAGCTACTATTATTAGAGACAATAGAAATGAAATTTCAAACATACTGTTCCATCAGATGAAAGTACAGTGCTCTTTCTAGCTAGCAAATACTGGATTTGAACACCAGCAGAAGTAGGAAAAAACGTGCCAGAGCTCTCCTGGAAAAGAAGTGTTCAAACAATGCGTCTCAAACTGGGAGACATTTCATTCAGTGAAAGGGTGGAAAATTTTAATTAACTTGCTTCCCACTCTCCTGTGGATGATAAGTAATCTCTGATCACACCTTAAGTGTCAAGAAGCCAGAGCATATTAAGCTAGGATTTTCCCTTGACTTGCATCACATACAAAGAATTCTTTTTATTTGTAGTTGTATTGTTTGTTTTCAACATTTTTTTCCTTTCACAGTTGCTTCTGCTCATTAGAAAAAAAAAAAAAAAGATTAAGAAAATGATAAGAATAATATCTAGGGCAAGCCACACAAACAACTGCATTAACAATTTTTCTTTTCTTTTCCTCCCCTACTGCGGCAATTTTAACCACAGCAAGATAATAAACAAGACAACTACTAAGCTCTTGTGAGACAGAAGTTCTTTAGAAATCATTCTTTCCTGGGCTAAGTGAATGTGATTTAGTTACAAGGCAGCTATGGATTGTCACTATTTAATATTTTTTTCCAACATGGATTAAAGAGTGAAAGATTGAAAATCCCATTAAATAAATCTTAATAAAACCTTTATCGGCAAATCCTAACAGACTGCATACCAAAATCTACTGACAGATGGCAAAGAGGATGGGAAGTAAAAAAAAACAAGTTGCTTTGAAAGTGTAACCTACTGTTTGCTGCAGAAAATGGGCACTGCATTCAAACCCAGCTCCTCACAAAAAACAGAGGGGAGAGCCCACGAGGGTGGCATCGTGCAGCCCCAGCCAAGGCTGGCTACCAGCCCCCACCTCTGCCAAAGCCAAAGCTTTTCTAGCCCAGGCCACTGAAGGGAGGAAGTAGGAGTGGAGAAGGCAGGACTTGCACCTTAGTGGAAAAGAAGGAAAATAATATGAGAGAAATTGGGTATCTGGACCGTGCAAGAATGACCTGGTAAAAGCATGCTGCAAACGTTTTATGCCTGCAGTAACACAGCTGACAGGGGGACTAAATTCAAGCTCTAAATTTGTGAATTATTTGCCTTTTTCCTTTTCAGACTTCTTCCAAAAAGTAGTTTCTGCTGACAGTGTAACAGTATTGAACCATTAAAAACATTTATTGGAAGCCAAAGAGAAGTTTCACAAATGTTTCAGCAATAAAAGTTGGACTTTGTTCCTCTAGTATTGAGCTGCTCCTAAATTTCCACGTGTAACACACCACAGCACCTTGCTGGCAGACACTTGTACACATCCATTAGTAGCAATGGTACTAATTGCTAAAGTAGGGGTGTGGGATGGCTTCTGGAAGCAGGTGGGTCACTGACCAACACAGAGTAGCTGCCAAATGGGGACTTTAGTGGAAAGCTAATAGAAAAAATGAAGAGTAATAAATGAATTCACAGGCAGGCTTTTCCCTCAATGTTCTGGGCATACGTAATTTAGAGTTATTTACAATTATTAATATATATGTGAATTCCTGCAACATGACATATTTTAGAGAATATAAGGCTGTAACACTATATGGGGCAGCATCCTGTTAAGACAGTTTTTCTGCAATTCAGATGTATCCAGTCAAAATTTCAATACTCACACAGGCTGCTGAGTAGCATTCAGAGCTGGCTCCACATCTAGGGTAAAATTTAAAAAAAAAAAAACAAACAACAACCAAAAACCCTGCTATGCCCACAAAGTCCACTTCTCTCAGTGACTGCTGATCCTGTTTTCTAGCATGTATACAAACTAACAAAAACATCAGAGTGCTTCTGATAGGGCCTGCACCTGTAACACAGAAGTACATTGGCACAGCAACACAATTCTGCATTTACAGAAGCACAGGGTCAGTGCAAAAGCTGCACAAGGTGAACATTTCAACACAGAGGGGTCTCCACACAGCAAACATGGAAACATCTTATGAAATGTGTTGAACTCACCATTGCACAGACAATGTACACATGATGGGACAACTCAACTGTCCACCAAACACAAGAAATAAATGTGATCTAACAATCCATCAGTGCATTGTCTTAAATAACTCTGGCATTTCTACTTTCACAAGTAAGGTGTACCTTAAGGTGAGCATTGATTTTACTGTTTGTCCATCAATTGTTTTGGGGGGAAAAAATCCAACAGAGAAAAAAACACTACCTGAAAGGATGAGTGCCCCAGGGTGCCCTACACACACAGCTTAATCATCCCCAGGCAGCCTCCCCAACACAATTTCCTTTGGTTATAATTTATTCCCAAACAACATGTGGCTTTTACCAAAAGGCTTTGTGCAGCACTCCACAACTATGCAAGTAATAATGTCCTGTGCCCCTCCAAGTGCTCACAGGGATGCCCCACCCCGGGCACTACTGCCTGCCTGGAGTCATCTGCTGGGCAGAAGAAATGGGACTTGTTCCCTGTGTGGGTTAATAGGAAGTATAAAAGAGGAATTAAATGCTTCTTCTCAGCTTGGTCTTATTAAGTGGGAAGTTTAGATCTGGGATGTTCCCTTTTCCCTGAAAGATTTTATGGGTGAGCAGAGAACTAATTCTTATAAAACTGTATCAGCTAGTAAGGGGCTTTTAAATTCATACTGTGCTTTTCAGCCTGTTTACTTCAGGTGCCCTTTACTCACATGGAAGCAGCATTCACCTTGTTATGTGTTCAATGTTTCCAGCAAAACAAGAAATTATTAGGGATGCTCCAAGTTCATATTGTTAGATTTTATTATTAATCATCAAAACCAATGAAAGATTACTCTGTGCATTTTAATCCTGTATAAAACCCGTCTACTGAGTTCAGCAGACAAATATATATGTATATATGCTGCTTTCGTATCTTATATAAAAGAATGAAACAAGAATTATAGAAACCTTTGGAAGATAACAGGCTCCTGAAGGTTTTTGTTCAGCTTTTCTTAAAAAGCAACAAGCATTCAGGAACAAACACTGCTGAAATATTATGCCCAGGCAGCACATATGTCCTTTGGGTGGTAAAGAGGGTCACACACGATTCCTCTGGGCTTTTCATGCCCATCACCAGCAGCTCCTCAGCTGACCTGGTCATGACTTTCTCCCGTGGCCAGAGACAGCAGAACATGGCTTAACTGACATATGACCTAAATCAGATTTACAGACAAATCAAATCCTCATTTCCAGAGAATTTGTTTCAAGGCTTACATTAAGGCAACTTGCAACCTAGGCTCAGCAGAGATAAATTTTTAAATCTTTTGGTATGTCACACTTTAAAAGGTTTACCATGTCTATGGTGGAGACTGACCCCATTCAAGTCTGCCAGGGAAATGGCAACACCACAATATATCTGAGATTTTATTTCATGCCAGTACACCAAAGGTATGGTAGACCAGCAAATACAAAGTGATGAATCAGCAGCTCAAGATTTTCAATGAGAAAGTACACGTAAATTAAGGACAATATTTTCAAAATCAACACAGCTTCAGAGGCAGAACAATGCAGAAATCTAAAATAAGTATTATAGCACTCAATTTTAAAGACAGGATTAGCTGTTTTGTCTTGGGCAATGGGGAAGAGATGGTGACAGATTTAGAGTTGGGGAGGGGGAAATCATGCAGGCTTTGATTAATCAGAACTGTCTACCCACATTTGCCTACACAAGCAGAATTAAAACCATCAAACAAGTTTTAGGGCTAGATCTCAGAGACTGCAGTGGAAATAATATGTCCTGACATTTTTAGAGTTAAAGTGATAAGGATGAGTGCAGTGTTTTGTCACAGCAAGTCCTGTGGTCATTTGTAGAGGACACCACAGCTCCACTTTGAGCAGAAAGAGTTAAATTACTCAGAGCTGTTCCATCCTGTCTGCTGCTTGGCGGGACCACATACTGTGACAGCTGCCAGCTTTACATCCTCTACAAACTGACATTTTACACACATACTGAGTGCATCACACTGTTCAGCTTGTTTTCTCTATTAGCCTTAGCAATTAAAAAGGCAGCACTTTGTCTGCTAAGAGGTGTGCCAGACCCTCTCTTTTGTGCTTATGGTTAAACAGAAAACCTTTACCTTTTCATTTAGAAAGGTTCTTTTCTAAAGGGCTTTATTTGGTTGTGGCTGGGATTCTTTTGTTTGTTTCTTCTTCTTAATTAGCATACAACACAATAAATTTACATTCAGTTCAGACCACATCTGAACAACACCAAAGCTCATCCAGATAACCAAATTTGATACAAATTTAAAATAAGGATCTACTATATATGTTTATGTCTTGCTGCCCATCAGGGCTTTTTTTCACTTGGTATAAATGAAAACAATAAACAGAAAAGGTTAATCTAGATCAGAGCTGAATATATACCAAAACCACCCCAAACTTCTACACCATAAGTCATTCCACTACTCTGTAATTGCCTCTGTGACAATTATACTTTGAAACACGTGTAACAGAAAGAAAGCCTTTCCTGGATTTTGAACATCTTCTGTCACTACTGAACTCTGTCTTCTTCCCCATTTTACAGTCTCTTCCTCTGTCACTGCGTTATTCCACGCTGATGGTAAATAAAGGTGAATTCCAACAGGGTTTAACACTTGGTCTTCTGGGTATGACACTGTGCAAGTGCCTACACATCCCCCAGCTTCCAGTCCTTCTCTCATTGATTCCATGACTTTACCTACCTACAACTGTCTCAGAAAGCATGAGGCATGAAACATCCTGGCAGTTATTTAAATTGCAGGAGGATAAAACAGGTGGCCAGCTCTGCTCTTTCTCTAAATGGGTAAGACCTTTGCAGGACTTCCCTAACACCTGAACATTCTTCCTTCAGCAAGTTTTTTCTTTTTCCTATTCTTCCACTTTCATCTTGGTGGGGAGAATTTTAACAATGTCCACAGAAGAGCCACACTTCATCTCAGAAGAGCAAAATTGCCAGGGAACACCCAGCATCCAAATTTTTAATTACAGCAGGGAATAATCTGATCACATTGACAAGCTGTGTATATGCTGTCAGTCAGTTTCTGAAATTGCACATCCCAAATCTTATGTGTGGAACAGGAGATTCTCCACCTTAGCCCTCCCACAGACATGGTGTGTAGCAGTACAGCATCTCCTGACACACCAGATGGCATTGGGAGGTTCATTCCTTAATCTGTTGACCAGCTGTGTTCTCCAGCATGGAATTGCTGGAACTGGAAGTAAATGACACTCCACCTACAAGGGCTCTAGCACTTCAAAAGGCCCTGCTAGAAAATACTGTGCTGCTGTGTCCTGGTGTTTTGGTCAGCACTCTGCCAACACAGGACCCCCACTATCCTTGTCCTGTAGCTTGACAGAAGCTTTCTTTCTGTCCACACAGATTATGCCTAACTTTGCTATGATATCCTACTGAGATGGAGAACCTTGGATTGGTGGTCTGAGGGCTAAACTGGCTGTGGCAAAGAATCCATTTATAACACAGAGAGCTGTCTCCAACATGGCTATAAGCAATGGTTAAGGAAAAGTAACAGGTATCAGGTCAAGCATGGAGGATACCTGCCCCAAATATTTTGTGTACTTAGTCTCAGCATGTCTGGTTTAGTTTCTACTGAAAGAAATCCAGTTTGTGCACTATGAGACCATTCTGTGAGGTGAACTGAGGCATATTAAGGGAGGATTAGTGGGTTCACTTCAAAAAGGCACTCCTGATCTGAATTAAAATGCTTGTATGAACACAAGAACCTCTAAATTTCTTGAACCCGCAACCTTGTCCAGAAAGGAGTTCTGGACAGATCTGCTGCATAAATAATTATCTGAAATGTCTCCTTCTTGTTTGCTTTGCACCTGGCCCTGACTAGTGCCATTTGGCACTATTCCCTAGTTCTTATACTGGAAGAGACGGCAAACAATCCCTGTTTACCTGTTTCCCACGATTCATAAACTCTCTACCTATCCCATTCCCTGCAAATCTTCTTTTTCCCAGGCTGAAAGGACACATCTTGTAAAGTTCTCCTAATATGGAAGCTGTCTGTATCGCTGACCATGCCCACTGCTCTTCTCTGAACAATTACAGTGCTAACACAGCCTTACTGTCAAACACAGCTTACACAGTAGTATGCAGTAGTATATACTTGCTGTTTCACCCTCTATTAATTTCCTAACAGTTTTAAGCATATGGTTAACATTAATGCTTCTTAACATTTGTCTTCTTTATCAGCCCTGACCCAATGCACTCATGAAACCATCTGTCATTATCCCAAAACCTTGTTCCTGAGTGGCAACACCACAATTTGACCCTAAAAATGAACAAGACTTTACAGTCAAGTCTGTCCTAACTGGAATAACATTTAATGCAATAAAGAAATCATTTTTCAGACACACATCAGCAACAAGAAAAGCTGCTATTAACGCAGTAAACTGTTCTGCCAGTTGTTTGTAGCTGTTACTATTTGGCCATTTCTTGCTGCACTACAAAATCATCATCTATTAACTAAACTCTTAATCCTAGTCTCCTGGAATTTTACACACTTACTCTAGCATCTGTTCCCTTTTTCCTTAATCCGTTCTTCAGGCATGTGTGTGCCAAAAGGACGGATTATCTGTCTGAGGATTTTGCACCATTTACAAAGTGTTGCAAGTGAAAAGATCAGGTACTGCTTTTATAGACACACAACATCTATTTCTAGCAGACATCAGACAGAACAAACAAAAACCTTCTAAGAGTTATGCAACTTCTTTTTTCCCCCAATGTTCCTCCTGCTTCAAGTCACAAAGAATGTAAGGCCAGCTTTTCAAATACCTACGTGTGTATCAAATTTGCTATCGGTACTGACCAATCTGGTCTGAGCAGTGTTTCTGCTGATCTGAGTGGGCACCTCCATCTGCAGAAGACCAAGTTGTGACACACATAGTTTGTTTATAGGAGCCTATCCAGAATATGCAGTTCTTTCAGCATATGAGGGGGGTCAAACAGAGCCAAGGCAGCTCTCTGTGCTTTCCTGCTGCAGCTAAGCCTACCTAAAGGGCTGCCTTCTTTAGAAACGCGATGCTACGGTGACTTGTGTGATCATGTTGCCCTGACAACCAATGGAGATCCTCTCTGCAGTTAATTTAGCAGACATCTGTAATTTTGAGACAAATAGCCCTGAGTTTCATTGCTCATTGTCATCACTCACATTTCCTACCCTCCCAGAAAAGCATGAAGTTTGTCAGGCTCAGAAGTGCATCGTACAAACCCGCAGTGTGGTGAACTGGTGTTCCTGTTATGTTGCATCCCTTTACCTCAGCTGCCTGTGTGGTACCCTTGGAGACCAGATCAGTAAGTGAGAGTCTGTCTCACAGTCTTGCAGTATTTTGGTTTACAAAAAAAAAAATCAAAGAAAAAAGACTGTACACATACCTTCAAGACAGTCCACTGCTCTACCACAATTGCATCATAGCCCTGTGTGGTTTTATTGTCTTCCACAGCAACATCTTCAAAAAGAAACACTCCATCCATTGTCCCATGTAAAGAATCTGTGAAAACACAGGGTTGTCTGTAAATTTTAAGGAAGGCACTCCATGTGTTGTGAGGCAACTGCATTTATTAGTAACATATTCTTCCAAGGATGCTACTAAAACATTCATAGACATTCTCTGATAGTGCAGCTCTATTAAATGAATGAGATTTGTATCTCTAGCAGTTCTTAAGAGCAACCCTACTCACTAATAGCACACTTCACTGTCCAGTCTGCTATTCCACCCTTTGTCATCAGAAACCACAGCTCTCCCACTCTGAGCAGGCAAAAGTGATTCAGTCCTCAGTTTGTCAGCACCACTCACCTCCTTGAAGCTATAAACGCAGTAAAGACCATGTATTGTGTCAATGTGTTATTTTCAAGGGTTTGTAAAGGTATACTGATTTATATTTATGATATTTATGACATTGATACTTATGACTATATCCCTTCATTCACACAAGTCAGAACTCTGCATATGGATCAGCCACTGCATCTAGAGTGATCTACATGGACTAAGGATGATCTGGCATATCTGAACAGTGTGAAAGAAAAGATACATTCATAACTATTTAATCAATTTATGAAGGCATTTTGACCATCTGGTTTAGTGCCTCTCTATTCTCATTTGCATTCCCAACACGTTCAGCCTTTTTTCAGACAACACATACTATTAAAGTTACTCGAGCAGCACTTTCTCCTTTAACTCAGCCACTCCATAATCAGCAATCACTCCCATATGCAAAACTCACGTTTTGTCATCTCCGTGATAGAACAGAATCAGAATAACTGAAAAAAAAAAAAAAGACTCACCTTTCTTTGCTACAATCAGCTAATTGATGGAACAATAGAATTTTATTTAGGAAAACTGTAAATAAGCAAGACTGCGCTCTTCACAAACAGAGAAAACTCTTCTCACATTGTCAAAAAGCGTCTTTTTCAGCCTTTCTAATATGAACAATGTATTTACCCTGTGTGACTGATTATAAAGACCCTGCTTATCCCCTCCCCAAATGTTACATTTTGCACGATCGTTTCCTTACATTTCTAGCAAAACTGTGCTCCTTGAACTGGTATGATACATGTGTTTGCAATGCAGTCACACATGCCAAACTGACAGATTCCTGAACTGACAGCAGAGTCTTCTGGATAAGCCTGCTTAGGTGTTTCATCAGGTCATCCTGCTTTCCTGGTGGATGTTACGAGGTCAAGAAATGCCAGCAGGAAGGAATTGCTGCCTCCAAGGGAAAACATACATCAAACTCAGAAACAATTTTCACAAAGGAGGCAGTGAAGAGGATTAAGAGGCTTCTTGCCTCTTGCAGACACAATCTCAGTCAACATCTTCCAATGCCATTATATGATCTAAATTCAATTTATTATCTGGAAATGACAAATTCGTTGTGGGCAAAGCCCACAACAGACCAGACTCCTACGTTTGCAGGCTTATGTCTACACACCCACAGTAGCAAGACTGTTGCTGCAGGTGTCAATGCACAACCCTTCTGTTTCTATTTGCACAGCCCCTTTCCCTCTTGTGCTACTGTTGCAGTCAAGTCCTTAAATTTCAAGTGAGGAGATGCAAATACCTGACTCCAAATTAACACAGCTTTTTTTTTTGTTCACTTGTGAAGGAAAAAAGTTGTAAACCACTTACTAGGGATTCTTCTTGAGCTTCTGTTGGGAGACTGAAACAAGAAAAATACTGTCTACTTTCATTCTGTCTCCAAAGGCAGGTTTCCTGCAACTCTACTTAGAATAAAGAGAGATGCAGACTCCTCACCACTACAGCAAGCCAGGATTACACATTGCTCCAAGGTAGATGAGCTGGACTACAAAGCAGTAACTCCTGTCATCTAGACAGATTTCTCATCCAGGTGAGAGGAACAGACATTTCTGTTGTGAAATAACAGGCCAGATCACTACAGGTTTGAAAACACAGGGAGAGCAAGCTTGCCACATACAAATGGGTACAAGATTTAATCACCATATTTCATTCACAAATGGCACTTTGTTAGACCCGACACTACAAAGAGGGAACCAACTCAACTTCTGTGAAACAGCACATTCCAACCCCCAACCCCATGTCCAATTTCAGGATACATAATGTACAAATAACCCTTTAATTTTCCCAGGCAGGGATGACAGGACAGCACCTAAGACTGAAAGCAGAAAACCACAGATCCCTGTTAGACACAGACATCCAGATCTTGCCAGGGCAGCTTTATGCAGCACCAGTGCACTGCTCCTGTATTGTGAATTCCCTTAATGAAATTCAGTGTCACACTGTTGGCACAACTGCAGCTTGAGCTGGGCCCCCCGCGTTTGCCAGCTAATTAATAAGCGATCAAAACACAATCAGCAGGCGTGTGTTTGCACTCACTCATAAATCATCCTTTATGTTTCATTCTGCTGCACATTCCACCCATGCAATTCACAGCTTTCACACATATGAATACTAAGGCACACATACAATGTTTTAGAAACTAAGAGCCAAGCTCACGAGACCCTACAGGCAGCAGATAATTCCCTTGGCAGCACTGAGTTTTTGGTTGGACTCGTGATCTTAAAGGTCTTTTCCAACCTAAACGATACTAAGACTTTGCTCCCTTGTTGGATATACAATAATTGCTGTTGAAGGCTACATCCATCAATCACACAATCCATTGATTTATTTGGCTAGGTAAGAAACCCATAGAAAATGAGAAAACTGGAAAGGGAAAATGATGAGGGAGAGACAGCTGCTGCAAATGTAAAGAACAGTGATGCTGGTGAAAAACTTTACAGAAGCTGGTTGATGATGATCACTGAGATGTTCCCTCTCAACCATAACCAACCTCCTCTCCACCTGCCAGGCCACAGTGTTTTAAACACTCATGCCATGAATGCACATCTGCCAATCCTCACATCTCACACCTTGGCTGCACATTTCATACAGGTCACTTACTACTCTTCCAGAGAAAAAGGAAGGCACAGGAAAGAATAATTAAATCATTAATTCCTTTGCATGTGAAGCATTTGGGATGCTGAGAATAATGAGGGAAAGGAGAATGCAGCAGAGTGCTAACAGGGTCATGTTTTGGAGAAAAGGCATGCATAAGCCACGTTATGCTGTCAGGATCGGCAGGCATTTCAGGGAAACTCTTGCAGAGAGGTGTGGAAGGCAACGAGATGGACAGATGCACTGAGTCTATTTGCAGTACCTTTATCACACAGCTGCTCTGGTTCTAAAAGCAACTTAAATCACATGTTCTAGAGCTGGCCCATTAGGTGACATGCACATGATCTAAGTTCTATAGAATCACAGAATAATTCAGCTGGATGGAGACCTCAGGAGGTCTCCAGTCCAACCTCCTGCTTATAAAGCAGGTTCAGTACAAATGCAGACCAGACTGCTCATGGCCTTATCTAGTTGCATCTCCAAAATCTCCAATGATGGAGATGGCACAACCTCCTGGGCAGCCTCTTCCGGAGAGTCACTGTTTTTATGATGAGAAAGTAGCTTTTTATATCCAAAATGGACCTCTCTTATTTCAAGTTATGCATATTTTTTCTAATCCTCCTACCACACAGCACAGTCAAAGGCCTGGATCCACCTTTTTGACAGTCTCCTCACAGGCACTGCCAGGCACTGTTAGGTCCCTCAAAGGTGTCCCTTCTCCAGGCTGATCTAACTCCCTGTACTGCTGGTTTGTCTCCAGCTTGCTGCCTACTAACATTCCCCTGGACCTTTCCACAGAGCTGCCACCCAGCCAGACTGTCCCCAGCCTGAATTAGTGGAAAGGCCTCTCCCTTCCCAGAGGCAGGACATTTGTCCCCATGGAATTTCACAAAGCTCTTGCTGGCCATGTTTTTCCAGCCTGCCCAGGTTCCTCTGGACAGCAGCCCAGTTCTGAGGCACATCAGCTGCACTCCTGAGTATGGGATCAACCACAAATTTGACAAAAGCAAGCCTTGTTGCCTCCTCTGTGTCACTGATAAAATTGTTAACACAACAGGTGCCAGGATAGATCTCTGTGGTACTCCACTGGTTACTCCAGGTAAAGTGTGACCTATAAATGAGCCCCAGAGCCTAGCCATGTAACCAGATTTTTACCCATCCACGCTGCATGGTCCTAACTTGGGTACAAAAATATTGTGGGAGCCACTGTCAAACTTCCTTGATGAATTCTCCCTAAATGACATCTACTGCTTTCTCTTCATCCACAAAATGTTTTATCACAGAGGACAACCAGTTTCAAGTATGTTTTACTCTTGTTAAATCCACGCTGAATGTCCCCCAGCTCTGTCCTCTCCTTCATGTGTCCAGGTGTGTTCCAAGAGGAGCTACTCAGTGATCTAACCAGAAATGAAGTCAGGCTGAGCACCCTGAAGGTCCCTGATTCGGCTTTTTGGCCTTTTTTTTTATAGATGAGTACAACCTTTGCTTCTCTCAAGTGTTGAACACTTCCCCTGATCTCCATGATCTCCCAAAGATGACTAAGAGTGGCCTTGCTATGACACCAGCCAGCTCTCCCAAAACCCTTGGATGGGGAGTTTGGTCTCAGGAACTGAGGCAATCCCTGTCTTGATCTGCACCCACTGCTGCTGATCCTGCACTTTCTTTGTAGATCAGATGCCTGAAGACTGTGTCTGTAAGACTAAGGCAAAGGAAGCACCAAATATCACAGTCTTACCTGGATGTATCTGATCTCTTTTGCATATCCTGATGTAGGATGAGGTGGATCACAACACAAATCCTACTGACTGCATTGGTCCATGCCTACACCTCCATTGATTACACTGGCATTTCAGGGTGACAACTCATCCAGAGACTCCTGCAGGGCAGATGCCTACATTTATTTAGCTGGATCTTACCTAACCTGTCTACAAAGATCAGTCATCTAAAGCTTTAGATGGCGAGTTGGTCTTTCCAGTTTTCATTGTTTCTTATACAAGGTATTTCCTGATTCTGATGCAGTGGTATTCTCTTTTGGTAATCTTTTGTTTAACAAGATTTAGCTCCCAGAACTTAGCTTAAGATAAAAAAATTCCTTAGTAATTCCAAACATTAGTTCATTTGCAATAGCACAGGTCGAAATGCCAATAAAACAAAACATTTTGACTTTGTTGTTTGCAGTATCATTTCCCAATCTCTACTCTTGAACTTAACTCTTAGAGAAAAGGCTCCAAAAGCAAAGGTTACAATCACTGTCCTTCCTCTGAAAATGTTCCATTGCCACTGCATCTTTTATTAAGGTATCCTACTGTGCACAAAAAGCTGTTTTCACTGGGTTGTATAAATATTTGATGTAACTCAATTGACAAAAACCTATTTTGATGTTCTTGCTTCTGATTCAGAGGAAGTATATAGGAAAAGATTACTTACTTTACCATGACAGCTGTCATAGCAGGCAACAATTTTCCCCTTGTTGTCTTTGAACTACAAATTCTCCTTATCTAGGAGAACTAACCTTTAGGCTGCTGTTGCTCTCAATGAGGAAAACTAGCTCTCCGTGGCTTTATGGGGCACGTGACCTGAATGTCTGCCTTTGCTTCATATTTGCATTCCTCCCTCCTTCTCAATCTTTTCCCCTTCAGTACACACAGAGAGAAAAATTCCATATGGATGATAAAAATCCCAGCTACTTCAGTGGCCAAGGTGACGATAATCGGTCAAAGGCATCTCCAGTCCATCTCTGTCGGAGGCAGATGACAGGCACAATCAGTCTGACTCCCCCAAAAACCTGACTGCTTTCTTCTTCCAAGCAACTCACGTTTTGTTTCATTTGCTTTGTGTTTAAGTACTGTCAATGTTTTCTGGTTGGCTGGCTGCCTTTTTCTAGGTTTGAAAGGCAGAAAATTCACAGACAGAATGGCAAAACAAATACAAGAATGCCGGGCACTTAAAGGGCTGCAGTTCAAAACAACTGAAGATGAACAGGCTTGTGACTACTCTGTTAAGGCATCAAAATATAACCTTGAAGAGGTTTGACTCTTCCTGCCTTCTCACACTGCTGATTGGAGACTTGCTGCTACAGGAAAGAAAGAGACTCCACCTGTTACTTCCTTTCCATTTGGTATTAATCTATAGCTTGCTGCTACAGTCTCCATTCTCACTAGAAGAGGGCAAGGGTGAATTCCTGTGGTCACCAGGCAGGATCGATTTACACCTGGGACTACAGGCAGAATTATCAATTACATGAGCTAGATAAAAAACACCAGCAAGGGACTGAACTGCAAATTCAAATAAGTAATTATTATCTGCCAATACAAAAACATTCAAGGACCAAGCAGGCTGCTGTTTTGCTGTTTCTAACCTACTAGCAAAATCTGAATACATTTAATATATGGTTTAACACTGCATGGTTTACATATTGTGATCTGCAATTGTGTTGTATTTCTCTTTATAATTATCTGGTACAATAAGCAAAAAGAAACAATTGTTACCAGTGATCTTTAAAACTCCTTTAAAGACTAATAATTAAACTGTTAGCAGAAGGAAGAAACAGATTTATGACTACTGACAATCTGGAAATCTTCACTTCATTGGGTATTCCAAGGACAAGGGGGAAAAGAATAAGATAATAACCCTGCTTTTAATTCTAATAAGCAAAATAATTAATTCATACTTTAAGCCAAAAAGAAAACCAGCCCCCAGAACAAAGAAATGTGATATAGCCAATTAAAGAAAGTATGCTGATATTACCTTAATTTGGAAGAGGATTAATCAGTGAGTAAGACCAGCTATGAGAAGCTGGACAGGCTGCCACAGAAGTCTACAAAAAAGTAAGGAAGTGAGAAGCCCTCAGACCCTGCTTCTTCTCTCATCCCTACCCTCTGTTGTTTGATACTGACTGGCATATGAGTGAAAAAGCTGTTTCGTTTCCCTGCAGCACAGAAAAAAATCTATGATTTAAACACTAAAACATTTAACTGCAATTGATAGGAACTTACAGATGCTCTTGGTAAAATTTCTTCTAATAGCAAAATGCACTTTTAGACACCTTGTTTCGGGTTTTTGATTTCGAAACCTGTTCTTCCTGTGTTGCCTTATGTTTTAACCCTTATATTTTTCAAATTCTGTATTGCCTGGTGTGTATGCTTTATAGCTTGTTAGTTGCAGTTCTCTATTATAGACATAACAGTGCCTCTCTCGGCTTGCTAAGGGAGCTGGGGGGAAATTGCAAAGCTTTAATTGGTGAATTTATGCTGATATGCAAATGGACCAAATCAATAAAGGTGTGGAGAACTCGGGACTCACTGTCCATTTTGGGTGATGCCCCTGGGGGGCTTTGTCTGCCCTAAATGTACCTTTGAAGGCCTTTAGAATAAATACCCATCTTTTTTTCCCTTACTCCTGCCTGGCCTCAGTTTTTGGGCTAGCCTTTTCAGGCAACACCTGTAACTGTAAAATGCTAATAAAACTGTTCATTAATCATTCATCCTCAATCACTAATCTAACTTAATCCTGAATCTGTCCACTTTTACATAATTTGTTGTCCTGCTTGCACTGACACTTAATTGTCATTATTCAAGCCTACTTTATCTATGTCCAGAGGCAGTTATCCAGCACTCCTAACTCTGGTATCCAAGCACATGAACCTCCCCCATGCCTCTGTTATGTAAATGAACTCTAAAAGTTTAAATAACAGGAAAATGCTGTCTTTAAAACATTTTAGAGTGAACTGACAAGCAGATTTTATTTTAAAAAAAAACAACTGAGCCTGATAACTGAGCCTGATAGAGCCAATTAGTTTTGCCTCTGTGCAATTTATATACATAAAGTAAATGACCATTTGTTTTTAAGCAAGTTAACTAGCAATTACAAGGCTTTCCAGGAAGCTGTGTGAAAGCATTCCATCAGCTGAACTTTAGACCTTCCTTTTTTGCTCCTTGTTTGTAAGATGAAAAATTAGGATTGCCTCTTAATTTCCTGATTGACTTTTACCAGAACTGACTCATATTACTGTGTTTTATCCTGGGTTCTGGAATTCAGACCAACAGCAAGAAGATACTCTGGAAGCAGGTCCCCTATAATTTTGAGGCATAAACCAACCAATCTTAATAGCAATGTGCAATCTCTGTGTTACCACATTCCTTTTAAAGAATGCAAAACAAACCAAAATTAGGTGAAAGATTCAGCCATAAGCACTTTAGCCATGAAGTATACCAGTCACATAATTGTCCAATAAAATTAATCCAGCTGCAACTTCAACATTTTCATGTTCAAGGACTTCCCTTCAGTTGTTCTCATGGTTCCTTGGTTATGTTTCTTGGATCCCAAGTACCCACCAAAGTCTTTTTCTGGACAGCAGGCTTGCCTTCAAAGCCATGGTGGCCATGGGTGTGCTACAGACTGGCTGCAGTACTAAGCTGGACTCAGTGCCACATTTTCACAACATGTAAAAATCTGGGATTTTTAATCTTAAATTAAGACCAACATTTATCCACCACTCTAGCTAGGATGAAACAAACATAGGAGACAATTTTGTAAAACATTGTGCCATCCCAGTGGAAAGGGTCCCTGCAAGAACTGGAAGTCAATGACTTCTTGTTGGCCAGATGAAACTCCAGAGTCCTTACAATGACCTGCAATCAGAGCCAGATGCAGTGTGTGGCCAGACAGCTAAGAGGAAAGTCCCTCTTCTATTTATGTCATCTGCTTTGCAATCTTATTAGTTTGATTCACTTTACTTGGTACTGTTTATTAACTCTGTATATTTCTGCAATTAGAAGATCATCTCCAGTATGTTTACAAAATACAATACATGAACTGTTTTCCTTATTCAAATGCCAAAATATTTTCTGTCCTTTCATTCCATTTCACTGAAAGAGGCTGATCTAATAGAAATCTGCCCCTAGCCTATAGTAAAGCACCTTCTCTTCAAAGATAATGACCTCTATTAGCAGAGAAAGGAAAATAATCACAGCATAATGCTTTCTGTAATTTCCATACCATTTACCATTCCAAGGCTGAAGATGGCGTTCACCAGTGAGCCTCCTTTCCTGAAGTGATCTGTCATGTGCTCCAGCCAATTTGCTTCTAAGCTGTTGACAGTCTGCCCATTCCTGGAGATCCTCATAGGGATAGTCACTGTGTAATACTGGCTGCACTTCTGCGGGCTTTTGGGCTTGTTGAAGAGAGCGAAGATCTCTGCTTCTACCAAAGAGTAAAAAAATGGAGTAATGCAACAACTGTATCACAAAATTTCACCTAAAACAATGTATAGGCCACTCTTTGCCCTTACCTAATTATACTGGGCAACTGCAAAAAAATGTTTGGGATGTGGTCATCTCCCTAATACACTTCTGCAGAGTCCAACACAGTAGGTCTCTCAAAACCCAACACAGTATTTTGTTTGCTGTTACAGTATTTGTTACTCATAATGGATTCACTGTTGATAATAAAACTTTTTAAGACAGTAATACCTTAGTACTATTGCAACACCCCCTATGGGAAAAATCTTACTGCAGATTTAGAAGGAATTGCATTCTGTAGATCACAGCCATTAAAGTTGGGTTTGATAACACAATAGCACGGGACCAGCCAATAGCAGTGTCATCTCAAGAAAATGCAATGAATCATCCATGTAGAGACTATGGTAGCTGGTTTGCTGATTTACTCTGGATCTGAGCCAAGGTGAGACATTAACACAACAGCAAATGAATTTAAAATGTGGAATTGTGAAAGGTCTTAAAAATGAGAACATCTTGTAGACTCAGCTCCATATCTCTTCTAGTATATTTTAGGAGCAATTACAATAGGCAAAAAGCTCAGCTTGTTTGACACCATAGCTTAGCTTTCACAGCCCTAAACTGGAATCAGCTTTAAAAGCAGGGACACCTTCTCAGAAGGGTACAACTGTCAATAAAATAACCAATAAAAAATTTTTGATGTTATTATTTTACTTGTTAATGGACATGGAAATCAATGGTAAAATTTCCATTGACTTCCAAACACCAAAAGTTCTCCCAAATATATTAATATAAAGGTAACTACATTATGTGAAATTCCTTCATTCGACAAGCTTCTCTTGTTTCCCAGCTGTTATATTCTAACCTCAAGGAAAAGTAAAGAAAGAGATGTCAAGAGAAATGTTAAGATTGCTCTCTAACAAACGTCACTGAGCAAGAAGCAGTGTGTAAATTGAAAAAGATATCAGAAGGGAGATGCTCAGTAACAGGCTGGCAGCACTTGGAGAGAAGAGCTGGAAGCTCATAACCAACATGAAAAGAGACCTAATAATCTCAGACATGAACCATAATTCAAATAGAGTAGGAAAGGAATAAACATTAACATGAATCCTCTTGCTATTCACCACTTGTTTAGAAAGAATGAAATTATGATAATCCTAGCTCAGAAAAGCACATACAGAAAGCTTCTCTTATCATTTTGATTCTGACCCCCAGAACAGACTTCTGTTGAAAGATCCAAACGTGTCCTGGGCTGCCCCCAAAGCAGAGGGGCCAGCAGGGTGAGGGAGGGGATTCTGCCCCTCTGCTCCCCTCTGGTGAGAGCCCACCTGGAGCACTGCACCCAGCTCTGGGGCCCCAGCACAGGAAGGACTTTTGCAATGGGTCAGCAAGATGATTAGAGGAATGAGGCACGGCTCCCATGAGGAAAGGCTGAGAAAATTTGGGCTGTTTAGCCTGGAGAGACCTTAGAGCAGCCTTCCAGTACCTAAAGGCAGCGTGCAAGAGAGCTGGAGAGAGACTTCTTACAAAGGAATGGAGTGATGGGATGAGGGGTGATGGCTTCAGACAGAAAGGGGGCAGGGTTAGATTCAATATTAGGAAGCAATTCTCCACAGCAAGGGTGGTGAAGCACTAAAACAGATTGCTCAGGAAGTTGTGACTGCCCCATCCCTGGACAACCTGGTCTCGTGGAAGGTGTCCCTTCCAGTCTAACCCAAGTCACTGCAGACACAGTTTTCACCAGTGACTCTGAATCCTCAAGCATGGCCAAAGACACCCTTCAGTTTAGTCCTCAGTAACACAGCACTTCTGGACATCCCATTGGAATATCTGTGCCTTGTTCACAGGCAAGTATTTTTCAACACTTTGAAGAGCCTCTTAAAATCAGGGGAAGTGAATGAGCACTGCAAAACATTCAAGCATCAAGTGAAGAAGCACAAAAATAGCACTTGAATGGTATAAAACCTAAAATAAAGAACACATTTAAGATCCCACAAATAGTAAGAAATAATCACTTTTTTCTGAAGTTTTATGTAGAGGAGAAGGAGTTCATGAGTGGTAACTTCCTGTGCAATACATAGAAAAAAAAAAAAAAACAACCACCTGATGCTTTCAATCTTCACACTCCCAAGGAAGGATGGTGAACTGGTGCCAAAAACCGAAATACATTTTCCATGGGAGGAAAAGGGAGTGCTGTAATAACAAAAATTCATACCAGAGTAATAAAGAAATCAGCAATGTTGTACAGGATCTGGAAAAATCCTACTTTAGATGAGCTATCACATAAAACTGCCTTCTCAGATCTTCAGTCTTGGAAACTATTTGCATAACCCATCAATTTAAAAAATGCATGAAAAAGAAATAAAGCCAAAAGCACTCAAAGAAAGAAAGATAACTGATGAAACAAAGTGCACTTTTAAAATAAACCTAAACCCTCTTATCTGGCAAATCAGCAGCAATCCTGGGCTGTTACAGACAAAAGCTGGGAAGACTGGAGGTGATCAGCTTCACATTACACACAAATATTAGAACATGGTTACTTCTAACAAAATAAGTTCAATGTCCAGTATGGAGGGGAATAGCATCAAAAAGAGTATTAAACTTGCTAAGTTAACGCTCTCAAAAATAGCATATATAAAAAAAGAAAGAACTGATCTGGTTAGATTTGGAGATAACTAATTTTTAACTATAAAACTGAGAGAGGCTTTGTGTGTAAAATCCTAGTGTTGTCATGACCCACCCTGAAGGGTGTAGACCAGAAGAAATTGTTCAAACAATAGCTATGGTTTCACTGAATCTGGGTGCCCCCTTGCCAAACAAAAAATGAACTATGGGGAAAGGTTACAAGAGGGTGATCCAAACTGGATCCAAAAGCTAAGTGCACCAAACTGCAACGGAAACCAAGACAATAATCCAAGGAGTACAATGCAAAGTCATTCCTGGTTCAATATACAAAATTCCCAAAGGGGTAGGATTGTTTGACTGAATCTATGTAAAGTCTTAGAGAATAGGGCTAAGTTACAGTCAAGGACAGTACCAGCTTTAGAAAATCCACCTACATTCCTCCTGTACAGATTTGTACCTTGTAATGAAATTAGGGGAAGCAGTAAGAGAAATGAATGTAAACATGGTTTTCTTGGATTTAAATAGACAAAGGAAAGGAAAGTATTTTGAGGTTTAAACTGGAAGTGGGGCGAGAATATTTCTTCTGATCCCCTTTAATCTTCTAAATTACTCTGATCTACATCCTATTTTGAACTACAGTTCCTGCTACAGAAGTAACCTCTGAGCAACAAACACCTTAGAGAGGGTATTTTGAGACTTCAGCTGAGACTTGTGGTCTTTGACAGCATAAAAGGACATTTAAAAAGTGGAAAGCCCACCTGAGGAGAGTATGGAGTATGCCAAAGAAATGAGAAAAAAAAATAACTAGCATATGGAGAAAAATCTTTAAAAAAAAAAGATAACTGGAAGGCAAATTATTAGGAGCTCCATTATCAAGATTTTATTATGAATTAGCAAACATGAGTCATTACCAAAAATAACTGCTGTTTTCCAGTAATTACACTTCTGACTGGAGCAGTGATCCCCAGCCTGACTATAGGATACTAGGAGATTTCAGAGTCCAGATCACATGTATTCCTGCTGTTCCTGATGTGGTTTAATTCCAGCTATCTGTTCACCTGCTACAAAGGGGCTAACTGTGACAAGGCTTTGTGAATTATTCCTTCTATTGCTGCAAAAGCTCGTCAGGCAGATTAGCAGGGCTTTTTATTCAAACAGACAAAAAGGATACAAAGATCAAGAGCTCTCAGGGTATGGCAACAAATACAGAAATGAACCAATTCAGCTGAACAGCAGACAAAAATAAGTCTTTACACTCAGGCATACATATGGGCCATAACAAAGCTGCACCTGCTTAGATCATCTCTTCCTTTGCCATCTGACTCATGCTCAGTTGTTGTGAACTGTGTAACCGGGCTGAAATCAGGTTAAGTGCCTCATTTGGGGCATCTTTTCTTCACTATCACAGTGGTAATGTCCCCCCTGCATCCCCACCCCCCAAAGGAGCTGGGAACATAATAGAGGCAATTTTAACTTGGCTTTTATGTGGGAGAGGTCACTCCAATACTTACTGCCAGTAAGTGGTTTTAAACATCGTGCTGGTGTTTCATTCTCTGCCAGGCCATTCGTCCTGTCTGCTCCTTCTCTTACACTCGAGCTCTCCTGTTGGAACTGTTCTTCATTTCCCTTCACAGACTTGAGACTCAGCTCTTCAGCAGCCTGTCCTTCACCTCTACAGCCCTCTCTGGACGTGGCACATTGCTCAGCACTTTCCTCACTCTGACTTGGAGTACTGCATCCATTAATGCCGTCTACTTTCTCGCCATCCGGTGAAGCATGATCCTCGGGGTAATTGGAAACATTTTTATTATCTCTTGACTGCACAGAGTTGTTACTGGCAGGTGTCAGGGAGGCGCTGACAAGACAGTTCTTTTGGGAATGGTACTGAGCTATAATTCCAACAAATTTCAAGCCTTGACTTGCAGCATCTTGAATCTACAAGTTGAAGAAGATTAGATTTTTACTGTCAAGCTGTCTTAGCTAAATAGAAACACAGAAAATAACACCCTTCAAGGCAGCAAGCATGTCATTGTGCTACTTTTGTCCACTACCACTAGAAATTGTCATACTGCATTTATATATAAAGTTACATTCTAAAGAAGCAGGTTGAAAAGTTCCCTAAACCATCTGAAATAATGTGAAAATGGAGGCGGAAAAAGAAAGAAAAAAATGGAAGGAAGAGAGAGAAAATGCCTACATATTTCTTCACAAGAGATAAAATCTGTTTGAAAATCTTATTTATTTATTAAAAAATACTAGAAGTGGTATTTCTTACAAAAATATTTTTCTATTGATCTTCAGAAATCAGAGATTTATTATTACATCTTTGCTGTATTAGGTGTGTGATGGTGACATTTATGCAAGGAAAAGATTATTAATTCTATAACAACAGTTGTTGTTTGTCCTATTTTGGATTGAGACACAAATGGCAAACTTTCACATAATGAGCACATAAAAGCAAAGCTATTTTAATACACCACTTTTGGGAAGATACAGAACTCAGAATAGAAAAAGGCATTGTGACATGAGCTAAGAAGAAGAAAAAGAAAACTAAAAGGCTCTATCATTAATCCTTTACACTTTAGGTAAAGGAGGAAAATGAAGGAATCAGATCACAGAAGATCCTAAGGAAAAAAACACTGGGCTAGCAGTAATGACAATTAGATAAAGCCAGCATTAACTAACAAAGGTTTGAGATGAAGCAGAAAGAGAAATCTCTTTCAGGCAGACTCAGCATTATGGAGTCATCAGCCTCACACTCCTCAAACCCTGGAGAAGTGCGGGTGTGAGACAGACTTCTGTGAAAACATATGAGTGTCTACCGCTTCATTTATCAAAATCACCCACCAAAATGAAAAGGTTTCCATTTAATGTATACTCTTCACACAATGTAAAGTCTAAATACACATAAATCTTTCAAAAATAAATGTCCTGAGAATAGAGAAATCATTTCATTTGCCTGCCTAACACAAAATTTCAAAGAAAGTGTCTTAACTATTCTCCTATGCTCAATTTAGTATGCACTTGGGAAAAACAGTTCAGTGGAGTTTGGTTTTCAACAGCAAGTAAATAGGAAGAATTTTGTCACTTTTTTAAATTTAACATGAAGCTCATTTCTGCATCTTCTCTATACAGTTTGGTTTTTTTTGGTTTGGGTTTTTTAATGAATCATTTACTTCCTAGTAACGTGCTACTGCTCTGAACACACCAACCTACGGATGATGCCTGATCAACAAGAACTTCCTCTTTCAAACCACTATTATATTTTCCATGTTAAATTAACTCTTCATTTCATGATCACAGGAACTTAAACAGAGGTCTCCAGGAAGCAAGGCAATGGTCTTCACAGATGTTTAGCCTGGAAAATATGGGATGCTGACTTAACTGAAGCTCATTGCTAAAGAGGACATTAAAAATACCATTAGCAGTATCCTGGCCAAAAAGTTATCTGTCTACAAAAAAGTTAGCTTTTAACTTGCTCAGGAAGGTCTGAGTGAATATCAGGATCAGATGCATTCGTAATATGCTCCAGGCTCTCCACTGTAACTTGATGAATACTTTTTTATACAGTCAATGATAGAGTTACGAATTCATTTAATCTCTTATCACTCATGTAGAGAGACAACACTACATTTGTTTAGTAGGTTGCAGGGCAGCTAATTATAGAAATTTAACTAGCATACAACTGTTAAAGAGTTGGAGGACAGTACATATGTAGCAATATTACTGGTCCTGGTCAATAAAGACTGCTTGTCAATCTTCACCAGACTCCCACACTGTGATATGGATGAGAACAGTTTTTACAGATACTGTAGCCATGTTTTACAGTCTCAGCTTACTCAAAAAAACTGTGCTTCTTCTAAGGAGTACCTGAAGCTGAGATGTTTCTCCTGAGGCTCTTGTTCTCAGAATGGAAACATGTGGAACTGAGATCCAAATTACAATTTAAGCTGTATTAGCTGAACAGTTTAGCAGGAAGATTGGAAAAAATAGTCTGCATCTTTAAGGCCCTTTCCCAACTAAGTTAATAGGTAGTATACAGAACACAAAATCTTATTTAAACATGTATTTCAAATTTACTCAATTACATATGGCAAAACCAAGCGTCTCATTATTCTCAATAATGCCAATTTAGCAGGAAATGCTACATCAAGAGTGTGGTGCAAGCTGCAGAACAGCAAAGTGATGTATCAGCAGACACAGTCTCTCCTTTCAACTTTCCACAAAACCACAAAGAGGATAGCTCTCATCAGAAAGCATAAAGGATGAACATTTTCAAACTACATGGCCATTTGTTTTTCAGCACCCTGCTGAGAGGTTAAATGTTAAAAAATTTTAGATGCCTTCACATCCAGACTGAATCATGCCATCCGGTACACGGTCATTTTCTGTTCCCTGTATTTCAAATACTGAATATTTGAATTAAAAAAAAAAATAAATAAAAACACAACAAAAACAACCCAACTAAAACCA
This sequence comes from Climacteris rufus, assembly GCA_013398175.1. Taxonomy (NCBI): domain Eukaryota; kingdom Metazoa; phylum Chordata; class Aves; order Passeriformes; family Climacteridae; genus Climacteris; species Climacteris rufus. Next base: position 222,809 of record VZRZ01008045.1, read on the forward strand.
ACCAACCAAAACAAAACCAAACCCAAAGCCCCACGTCAGTGACCAGAGCAGTTGTGCCCAGGAGATGCACAGGACAGAAGGGCTGCTTCTACAAGCCACCTGTGGGGTTTGGAGCCTCTCGAGGCACCCTGTGCTGGTACACACAGACAGAAATGTCTGTCTCAGCCTCCTGGGGAAATATCTCAGCAGATGCACTGCTGGGAATCACTAACAGGGCAATGTATGGGAGAAAGCAGGGTAAAGCTGAACTGAATGGGAAGAACACCATGCTACTTGGACAGGGTCACCCAAGACATATTCCAGATCAAATAAATAACACAATTACTTGTCTTTATGTGCCAGTTTACAGCACTAACAAAGAGCACTTACAAAGATCTGTGTCATACTGCATTATATGACTAAACGAGGAAAAAGCATAAAAATAACACCTGCATCTCTACCACTTTTCACATCAGATAAAAATCTAGATTTAAAAAGTCCTTACTTGAGGTGATTTTAATTGTTTTAGTGACAATTTTTGTACTTTAAACATACTATATACTTGCCCTTTACCCACTGGGAAATTTTGAACAGGGAAATTCCAACAAAATTTAAAAAAAATAGAAATTCTTTGCTTCTTTCCCCAGATGGGAACAGAAACATTTTCATCGCCTCATAATGTGCTGCTTGGATGACATTAACCACAAATACAAGACCAGATCTCCATCACAAAAGACGTTATTGTTCAACCACAGAAGCAGAACTTAACTCATTTATTTCAATATGGATAAACCCCCGTGTGGGTACATCCAAATTCGTTTGCAAATTGGATTTATGGCCGTTTAAAAATAGAATCTGCTTAAAGAAGGGGTGAAATTTCATGTGTACAGAGGGCCAAGGCAGTTAAAGAATTTAATGTCATCCCTATAATTTACTTGATTAGAAACCTGGCATTTTCCCCGAGGAGAAAAAAAAATGACAGATTTAGCCTTTGCTGTCTGTGAAATAAATAACAAATCTCCCACGAACTTTAGAAAGAATAGGAACAAGCACCGTGTCCAACCCTGATGTCACTGCCTTAATTGAATTTTAGCTGGGGCACTTGTGTTAACATTCTTAACATTTGTGAAGTGTTATTGTTTATTTCAGAACTGCCTGACCGCTATTTTTTCACTGCATTTGGAAAAAAAGGAGCCAGCAGCAGCACAAAGCAGTGTCACTAAACATTACGTTGATATAGCAAATTTATGTCCCATCTTTTTTAATATTTCTGGTTCTCTTGAACCTAATTAGAAAATGGCTGACAGCCTAAATTAAAAGATCTGTAAAACCACACCTGGCAACAGCATGGCTGAATGATGAAATCCTCTTTACTGCAAACGACTTGTTTTACTCTACAGGTCTCACAGTCATGTGAGAACCCATGTTCAAAAGCCCATTTTGAACAGCCACATACAGGTTCTCTTTTCAAACCTATTTTGAATAAAGATGCTTGGCAAGTCCATTGTACAGCCCACGTATTGTTTGGGATTCTGTGTTTCTTGTTGTATTATCAGCTCCGTAATGATCTCCTACTGATAGTGACCATGATGGTACTCTTATAAATATGGAAACTCAAGGATACAGATCCCATGCTGAACAGAATCATACACTTTTGTCAGCTTCAGCAATTGCTTACAGGGAGATCCTGATCACATCCCTGTGGGATGGCACACAGGAAATCAAACACTTCCAGCAAGATCAGGGTAGTATTCCACCAAAATCAATAAAAATGCAAAACAACACACAGCAGTTTAATAATGAGGATCTCTCCAAGATAAGAATTTCAAACAAATTATTTAACAAGTGTTAGGAATTTCTCTTAACTCTTTTATGCCAGAAGTTGGACATTTTTGGAATATGTGCAAAGGAAAAGCAGTTTTACTAATGCCATCAAGGCACTTGAGCTTAGAGCAGTCCTAAATGGCGTCAAGGCTTACAGTTTCTGATGATCTAGAAAAACACCTTCAAAACCTAGGCACTAGGATTGAACATTTCATTAGTTATATGCTATATGGTTCATTATATTAAAAAGTACTGAAAAAATTTACTAGCAACCCAGAAACAATTTACGAAGAGCACACATGGCAAAAACGCTGTTAGACAAAAGACACTTCCCAGGAGCAAGGAACTGATTTTCTGATGGTCAGATGCATTTGGTTAGCTCTGCTGTGAACTTTGAGAAAGACTGCTACTTAGTCCTACTGATGGCCAAACATATGGCCTTGGAAACAATAGCTGGTTACTGTTGCTCAGAGCTGTCTATTTACTGTCTTAGTCAATAAAAGAAATGCTCATCTGTCTGTTTATTTAGTTGTCGTTTTTAAAAGAACAAAGTTAAAGGCATTAAGTCTCAAAATGTGCAGCAGAAACCAGATCAGTTAATTTCTCCACCTTCCTTTTAGCATTCGAGTAAATCTCCTTTGAAAACAAACAGCACCAGGGATCTTCATGCAAAGAACTCGATCTTGTGGTTTGAGGAGAATGCTATGTACTGCACGCCAGCAGCTGGAACTGGAAAAGCATGCTCAAGACTACAGTCTTTCAACTATGTCCTCCTTCATTAATATTTAGTAGTACATGTTTCATCATAAATACTGCACATCCCCCTCCTAGTTTACTCATTTCTGGAAACACATGTTTAAAATTAAGACAGGCTTTCAGTCTGCCTCTTATATTTTCCGTACGTCTCACATGCTCCTTCCTTAGAAGACAGGAACAGTCATCAGGAGTCTACTGCTTATTTTAAAACCAACTAAGCTTAGCTAATGTTCTGAAGGAGGATTTAGTTCTTTCTATATGGCTCAAAACTTTTGCAACTTTGGCCTTTTTGCATCTGTAATAGCCACTGCACAGAAAGATAATTCTACTAATCATAGCAAAGCATCAATTGCTCATCATTTTTCTATCCAATTACTCTGGACTGCTTTATTACTTGCAGATTTCCAACCATGCAAACTTTCTGACTAGGATGCTCCATTGTTTAGGCCTGTACTTCCCGTAGATTTTTAACCTTTTCCAGTTTACACTCACCAAATTTCAGTTCATGTTCACATACATGAAAGTAAATATAAATGTAGCTTTTAGAAAGTGAAATCCCAGTCCACATTCAGGCTTTCAAATTACCAAGTATTTTCAATGTCAGTTATGTCAAAATAGGCCATGAAGATAAAACACTGGAGGGATGCCTTGCAAACAGTACCATAATCCCAAACCACAGAACAGTCCTTTAAGCATTGTTGTTGACAGTGTTTGTATATATAGTTCCAATGAAAACCTTGACCAGAATTTTAACATTTGGGAACTTTAGATATGACAACCAGGATAAAGTTGACAGCTCCAACAGAAGAGAACAGAGTCCAGAAACAAACCCAAAAAGCAAAGCCTAACCAAGTTCTTGAAGAAGCAAATGGATGCTGTCTTTCCATCATTGCAGTACCCAGCCCATTCAACAGAACCACTGATTTGCCATTTTAAGCTCTCCTTGCATTTGTGGCAGAGGCACAAGAACAAGAACAAGGTAGAGAACAAGGCACTGAACAAGGAAGCTTTGCAGTTTTACATGTTCATTGGTAGCAGCCTCTGCAAAAGGGAACTGAAGGCTACAAGCAGCACAGGGAGAAATGTACTGAAGCAAGGAGCTACTGCAACTTACTGCTGTGCTGAATAAAACAGAAGGTGGGATCTTCAGGCAGTGCTGCAGGAGATATTAAATTACAGCAAGCTTTGTCTCCTGCTACTCGAGCCAAGGAAGGGGTGAGATTAACAACTTGAAATTCCTCTTCAGTTTGCATTATGTTCACTCCTGAGAACAATATAACCACGCTAAACATGCAGTGCAGCACAGTGCAAGTACATTTCTCCTTTCAGAGTATCTCATTAGATGACAGGTCTTGAAACCAATCTCATCCTCTGTGGTCCTGGGTGCGATGATTCTTCTCACATCATCTCATTTCAGCACCTCTTCCTTCACTGAAGGCAAAGGGTGAACATTGTTGGCCACAGGTTACAGAGATTCAGTGAGTGTGGTACCTGTCCAAAAGCCACATAATACCTGTGTCCTCCCACCCTTCCCCAAAACTCTGAAAGCCCTGAAATTATTCACATAATTTAAGATGTATTCCCTACAATTTGTTTTAGACTTGGGATAAACTGTTGGAGAGCAGCCACCTGTACTCACTCAACTCAAACACTTGGTTGTTAAAAAAAGTCTGCAGAAACCCTGTCCTAAGCTCTGGCATTTTCAAAATGCAGACCATGCTCTGTGCAGGAATCTTTTACAAGTAACTCCTACACTAATTGGTGAACACAAGCAAGGGGAAAATAAAGATTTACAGAGATGTATATTTGGTTGTTGTATCTAAAAACCATTTTAGCAACTAGCAATAATGTGATTCCATGTGGGTGATTTTAGTCCATCTCTGTTCTAGGCAATGAAAATAAACAAATAAAAAGGTTCAGGACGAGTATTTTCTATAGCAGGAATTCAGGCTCAAACTTACAGGCTTTACATTTAATTTGGACGGAACACTTTCTTTTATTTTTATATCAACCAAAGAGTGTTTCTTTGAAATCACATTGTTTCATCAAGCCATCTGTTACTCGTAGCCAAAATTACAATTTGAACAATTTGCCCATATTTTATTTTAGCACTGTATAAAATATTATCATATTTATTGTAATTTAAATAGTTCTTTTTTCCCACCAGACAGAAGCAGGATCATTAAAAACATCAACTACATACTTCATAATATCTATTTTTATCTTGGGCAAGGGGATGACTCTGAAAGCTTCTGGGGGCAAAGGATTATAAAAGCACAACCAGGCTCCTGGGAGAGTCCTGAAAATAGTTTTGCAATGTCCATGGAAGATATATATCAACACCACTCTTACAGGGCTTAGTCAAAAGAACACAAGTTGAAAGAAGTTTAACCAAGAACAGATGTTTCCCTTCACACCAGGCTCTTTAAAACAGAGTATATGGTCTTTTTTACCATCTCTTGTTATATATACACTTACAAAATGTTAACAAAATGCACTTTAATAAATATTATCACAGCAGATTACAAACAGCTGAACCATTGATGTTGAGTTTCAAGTTCTGCTTCATGACTGTATCTACTGCTAACATCCAAATACTTAAAAAATAAAACACAGGCTCTGTTTGCACCGAAAACATGCAAAAAACAAAGCTGTCAGCTAAAGTGCTCAGCAATGGCTTTCATTATAATGCACTAAAGAAATAAATGTATTGTTCTTTTGCAATTACCCTGGAGAGTGAAGGTTTGGGGTGGGATTTTCTGGGTTTGTTTTAAGGATGGAAATTATTTCAGAAGAGACTGAGATCACATCTAGGTAAGTAATCCTAGGTAATAAACAGGACTCCAGAAGGATCATTTTCTAGCCACAGAAATAAATCTGAACTGCTTATTTATTTGAAGAACAAACCTCTGAGCAATATTAAAGACTTGATTTTCCCCCCTTTTATATCTTTTACTGCCACCTGCTCTGAGTGTACACCCCGCAGGAAATTTCTGAACAGAGCAGCTAAAAGATATGTAAAGTAAAGAATAATGCTTAGAATTACAATAACCATCTAAGGACCCCTGGCACTAACAAAGCAATCAGAGACTTCACAGAAGAGATCCTTGTAACACTGCAGCAGCCCAATAAAGAAATCCACCAACACACCAGTGTTCTTAAGAATGCATATGCTGCATCTCTTTGCTCCTTCTAAAAAATATATCTCAATGTAAAGATTAAGAGATGAAGAATAGTAATGAAAGAGACAAGAATGGGAGAAGTACTGGAACAGCAATATAAAACCCAGTATTTTTCTTAGCTATCATAAGTTAAAAAAATATAAAATCAGTAATTTTCACATTCATTATTTTCTAGGAAATTGCAGATTTTTATCTTCTTATTTGCTTGTCATACTGTTACAAACAAAAATACTAATATATATATAAATACATATTATCATGGAGACATTGATACATTTCTCATCTTCCACATCTTCTTGCTATTTCATAATTAGATGCTGAAGAGAGTTTAAAACCTCAGAAGCTGAGAGTTCAAAATCATTTAATATTGCTTTCACACAATATACGGGTATGTCAAGCCCCTTGTTTTGATCACATTCTGATGTGAGTAAATACACAGAAAATAAGTGAATCATTCCCTTGACTAACAACATCCGTGGAAATTATTTTAAAAGCTCTTGAAAATTCATATAGGTATTTAGCTGTTATTTTACAGGAGAAACAGAAGTCCTCCTAAATACTTCAACCTTGCTCCTATCCAGCAACTTAAAAGAGGCTGTTAATTAAGCTGTTAATTAACAGGAGAATTAACCTGTCTTTGAAAAGCAACACTAATACAAAAATTCTTCACCAATTAGAACCACAACACAAATGACTCTCCAGAAAACAATGTGCATGAACTAAGATAGCAGTTATCCTGCAAACTCCAAAACAGCTACAGATCAATGGAGAGGGAAAAAACCAAGAGAGCAGGAAAAGAAGGCTATCAGCATTTTGATAAAATCACCAAAGTAGAGAAACATGCAGTGAGAATGATCTATCTTTGTTCAGAGGGTGTAGCAGCTCCTTATGCAACATTGCAACCACTCTCCTGCCTAAGGCTCCTTCCAACAGAGCAAGGGCAGATAACAGGCAGGAGAATCAAACTGCTCCAAGAAGTGTCTTGCCTTTCAGGGGCACACTGAATCCAACTACAGTTCAGTAATGCACATTAATTTCCAGTGCATAAACTAACACTCAAAACATGCTGATACCTCATGCCAGTTTTATTCCTGATAACACTTTCTCTTCCATCAAACTGTCAAGAGGACTCAAACATAGTAGATCCTTTCAGCAATGCAGGACGTGAGTTCTTCACACAAGTGTTAATATTGCACAGCCTTTGATTCAAAACAGTGCAATTCTCTACTCAACTTGCCTTTATAGCAGAGAAACTGGGGGTCACTCTTTCAGAGGCCATCTCTAGATCAAGAACATGGGTGGCAGCGTCCTTGCAATGTGTTTTGTTGGCATATTCCCCCCTGGGGTCCCACTCGTGTCTGAGAGGTACCATCACCTCCTTGGCCCAGCAATGCTATTAGTAGAGGATAAAATAAATATCAACAAACTTACTGGCAAAGTCACTCCATCTGCAGGAGTCAAGGCTGTTTGTAAGGTGCTTTGGACTGCAGAAGTTCCAAGGATAAGTTAAGGGAGTGACACATTGCTGGCACCTTTTCAGCCAGTGCTGATGATTTGTGCTCCCTGAACTTGACCAAGACTTGAGCAAGGGAGCAGCAATGAGCAGATGGACACACACTGTCTCACCCAGCAGATTTCATGGCACAAAAAGCACTACAAAGGTGTTTTGCGACGGCAGTCACGTTCCAAGAGGAACCAGTCCACTTCTGAAAATGCAGAATGAATTATTCACCTGCACTGCCTTAGGTTTGCTGGAAGAAATCAGACTCAGTTCTGAGGCAAGTAAGGACAGACCAGCAAGGAGAGATCCATGTTTAGCCAAAAACACAAAAGGAAGATGCCTGCATTTGGATTTCAGTTAAGTTGCACCATTTTTAAACCATGCTTTTCTGTGCTTATCATACTTCCCCAGAGAAGGATAATGAGTCCACAGGGACAAGAAATGTGAATCCTCCAATGGTGTTCCACTGAAAAAAAAAATACCATAAAAGAATTTCCTCTGACAGTGCATTATTAAGGAGATAACCAAGGATCCAAAGCCATGCTTCCTAAATTTTAAGAAGTCAAAACTGGGGAGACATGATACAGAAACAGTCCTCCTTTTCTTAACCTGTCATCAACACTGCAAAGATGTGAGTACAGGAGTAAAACCTTCCAGTTACAGTTCTTCTAGTGCACATAACTCAGATTGATACAGAAAACAAAGGTCATGAGAAACACATCTGGCATTTATGTATGATTGTGTATCCAAAATAACTCTTTACTTGGGATGTCAGCCTAGCTCCTCCTTCCCTTACTTGTCTCCATAGATTCCAGAGAACACTCTCAGATGAAGAAAATGTTAACAGGATACACACAAACAAAAAGCAACTAAGGAAGTAATTAAAGGCTACCCTATCTGACATGAGACACGAGTCAAAATATTACAAAATATGGTATCTTAGAACTAACATCTCTGACTTTCAACAACTTCAGACAGATCTGAGCCACAGTGATCAGAAGTTCAGAAGTTGCTCATTAAAAAGCAGATGAGCAAATCTTTATCTCTGTTTTGCCTGAGAGCTAAAGGCAGGAGAATTAATACCAATACAGCAGTACAGTTTACACACATAAGTTTGGTTACTTCTTTCATTGCCTACAAATTATGTATCAAAGACACCATGGGACTGTCTGAGCTCTTCAGGACAGGTTAGGCTGAACTAGATCCATATATTAAAGATATTAAAGAACAGACAGGGCGTGGTGATGCTGACGTGATTTTAAGGTACAGGAAGAGTGTCTTCTATGCAACACCATGTCCCCAATAATTAACTGCTCCTGTCTTGCCATAGCCAGAAACCATGGCAGTGAAGAGAGTGGAGAACTGGGACAAAGTCCAGCAGCGCAGAAGGATCTCAGCAACAGAACACAGGTTAGACCAGAGAGTCATTTTTGGCATTTCTTGAATGTTTTATAGTCAACATTGTACTGAGGGACTTCGTTTTAGTGAGCAAGAAGGATTCCCCAGGTGAAATAACCTCCCTTGTTTCTACCACATTACTCTTACACATTTATATAGACTTACAGAATAAAAAAGCATATATTACCTCTGCTGTATATACCATTGCAAAATTGTGTTTGCAGAAGGAAGCAGTTAATATTCAATTTGACGTACATTTTCAATGCAACAAAAAGTCAATCGAGAAAAGTTATTAAAATTGCATCCTTGTTCAAAATCAAGGTAAATAATACTTGCTCAGCAGTGCAGAACAAAATTAATAAAATTAATTTTCTCAGGGTATAGGAACGTTTTTTTAGGAAGCTCAAGGAGAAAATTTTTACTTCTTATTCTATTTTGAAAATGTGGCTACTCTATTTGGTTTGGTTTTTTTTTAAATACAGTAATTTGCAATACAGTAAAATGGTAAACCTGAGGTAAAAACCTCTGTTACGAAAAGCTCTGTGATCAAGGATTTGCCTATTTAATTACAACATTCTACTAATTTCAACTGTATTCCACAATTTAAGAAGAATTACAAGGCTGCTTTTTTTTAAAAGGAAGCAATTGCTCTCTCTAACAGCTTTTTGTTACCACTTTGTTTGAAGAACATCCTTTATTTTTCCATTTATTTTGTTTGCAAACATCTGGTTTATATGCCCTTAAAAGCAATGGATATTTTTGTTGCTCAGACAAATTAGTTAATACGACAATTAATTCCTACTCCCAACAAGTCCTGTTTTCTGAGTTAGATTTACACAAATGTGCTGAGATTTTCCCAGTGTATTTAATCAGATACAGTGAGACAGCATGCACTTGACAGCAACAGCTTCAAAGAACTTCACATTTCTCTACATCAAATAACATCTGAGGATGAGCGACATTCTCAGCCTACAGAGAAACAGTAAATATACATTCTAGCTAATAAAATTTAAATTATTATCTTTCAGAAAGGTGTCTTCATAACCCCATAATCAAATGGCTTCTACCAACAGAAACATTTCCATGTCTAGAAAAGCACTCTAAACAGTCTCAGAATTGGATATTTATGGAAATAAGATGACTCCTGGATTGTCATTTTGTTTTCATGTTATCCATACTCCTTCTGAAGTTACAAATGCCAAGGAATTTTCTGCTGCAATGATGCACAATTTTGCTGCCACTTGTGACAGTTACGCCTATATTTCTACTCTGACTCAAAGAACTGAAGAACAAAATCAAACATGTTGAAACTGGTACACAATAACTACACCAGTTTTGCCTAAGTGTGAATATATTGAAATAAGCCAAGGTAACATCAGAATAGTAGTGCAATAGTTAAACCTGAAACAAAATTTGGATTCAAACTTTTGAGTAATATTATGTGTTCAGAAAACTTCAGTTTGTTCTGATACCAGAAATCTATGTATCTTAAAGTATGACATTGATAAGACAGTTACAGCTGTATTATTTTTAATCCAGTTTTTACAATTCATAGTAAAAAGGAAAGACTGGACATGAATGTAGTCTGTCCAGCTGAGTCCCCATCAAACTCATACAGCCTGAGCTGCTTATTCTACAAAATATTCTTAACTATTCTCACTGCAAATGGACTAAAGCTAGGGGAGTGTGCCTACTCACACCCCGTGGCTAAATAAACACACTCCTCAGTGCTGGTTTGTATAACGTGCAACAGGACACAACACATGCTGCACAATTTGAAACAAGCACAATCTGAATCTGTCTTCACTAAAATGGACATAACCTGCTAATTTCCAGTCTGGCAGAATATTATAGTGTCAAAAATAATTTTAAAAAGAAGGCAACAACTACAGAAATTGCAGTGTACAACAAATACAGAATTGCAGTGTTCTATTCAAATACATTTCTATTCAAATATAATACTTAATTGAAAGCAACACTGCTGTGGTTCACAAAAGGATTTAGGTTACCAGGTGATACTGAAACAAAAGTTAAATAATCTGGGGGTTTCCCAGAGGTAAAAGGCCTTTTAGGTAAAGTACTACCCAACAGGATATTTTGACACTAAAACAGAAACGATATATTTCTTATTTCAACATAAAATGTTGCACATAATAGGACCATCTACATTGCTAATTTAGTTGATTTCATCTGTGAGAGGTCACTCTCCTGTGACACTACAAGTAATTTTCTAATAATAATATGATCAAACTTGTTTCTCTCAAGAAGTATAACTGCTTTTCAGATACTCAGAATTACAAAACACCGAACTGCAGTCAGTGTTTCAGATGGACAAAGTGTATACACATCCCTACTGTCAAACTGACAGGACTAGAAATAGGAAATTATAGTGCAAATTAAAGCATACTGTGTTTTGGGGTTTGCCCCCTCCCCTTTGGTTTTTTTTTACTCACTTTTTTAATAAATTCAGGTATCTCCTTTTTCTCTGAAAGGTGGTTTAGAGAGGAGCAGCATTCTACCTCCAAGACATATCCTTCACTACTGACGTCACCTTTCGAAGACCTGAAGAGGCAGACAGAAAAAAAGAATCAGTTTCTGTTGTTACAATTGGATACCCAGTTATTCCATGTATAAATATTTCTCCTGGAGAGCTAACCCTGAGACAAAACTTTGGTTCCAATACATTCCTCCCACTGAGCTCAACGCAGTTCTGACAAGTGGCAGCTACAATATCTCACCACTTGCTAGGAAAGGAAATCACCCATGACTGCAAGTTGTGGGACACTTCAGGGACTTCCAAATTTCTTTTTCTGTCCAAGAAACACTTTGGCAGCCTGGCATCTAGGGCCATCACTAAGAAGATGCACAGGTGATGTAACTCAGAATCCACAGAAAGAAAGTTCCAATGCAATGGGCTGGCAGATGCCCTGGGCCATACAGGGCAGCCTGATATAAGATACATTTCACAGGCAAAAATTAAAAGAAATCCCTTCTCTTATCTGGAACCATTCCAAGTCAACATCTAAAAATCCAGGGCTAATCAAAATAGCCTATCCTTCAGTCTTACCTTATGCTTTATTTTTGAGAAATGTAAAGCTATGCCTGAAATCTCTTCTCTTTCAGAAGATACTAACTGCTAATACAATTCAAGTTTAATGACATCTGCCACCTACATTTGCTGAACAAATTAGCACTGGGGAAAAAAGGTATTGGTCGAAATATGCCAAGGGAAAGTTAGGAAGTTATAGTGAATGGTCTGGAGAAACAGTGTGCAGGCCTGCACTGTAAAGCAGCGCTACTGAAGGCAGTTCCCGTCTCCTCCAGACTCCCATGAAAGAAAACTGAAACACCTGATAAATAGAGGACACCCACACAATCACTTGTTTTCTCAGTTCTTCAGGAGAACACATGGAAGAACACCAAAAATAAAAGCTGGCCTGTAATTCTTGGGATCAGCAACAAAGCACTTACCTGACACCTCATATGGAGAATCAAAAGATGTAATCCCAAGAGAAGAACTAATCCTGGCCAGCAGTGCTGTGATGCATTGGGTGCATACAGGACAGGAAGAAAGGTACAGAAGTTTGAGCCGAGAGTGCTGAGGAAGCAGCAAAACCAGGGCTTGGCAGGCTTGCCATGCTTTCAGAGCAGGTCTGTGCCACATGGCTGTTCCGGGGAGCGGGGCTGTGTGACACACACGTGAACACGCTTCAGCTACAGATGGTCCCCGGGGCTTTCCCCGACACGAGCGGCTCCCCGGAGCCCAGGCACGCGTGGGCTGCTGACTGCAAACTGGCAGCGTTTCCTAGGCAATGCTGCACACACTTGCTGGATTTCATCCTCCCACTTCCACACAGGCTACACTCTCACTTCATTTCTCCTTTCTCACTTACACCTGAACAGCTGGGACCAGACCCTGCATTGTTTGGTAACGCTGAAGTCCTTTCCCCATTTGTTTCTCCCCTCTTTTCTAGGTTCTTCTAATAACCCATAGTTCCATGCTCTGATTGATTCTGGACAAAAAATTTAACAAAGCACCTGTGTCCATTAAAACTCTCCGAGCATCTTTATAGGATGTACAGAAGTCATTATTGGGGACTAGCAGTATTCCACCACAACTCCTCTGTAATAGGCACACATAAATTAATTTAAGCAGCAAGAACAACTTTGTCAAGAAAATAAAAAATCATTTTACGAGGGACAACACATGTGCTGCAGACAACCATTTTTGCTGTTCTAGAGTCCTAGATAAAATAATCTGTGCATATTTTCTGCCACAGATGAGCTCAAGAATATAAAAATAAACTTTAGAAAGTGCCCCTGCTAGAGAACTTAATATTATACTACATACTTTTAAAAAAATATCTGAATATGACTAACAGGAAATGTAGCCCTGATGGTATCAAGCCATCCTTCAGATAGAAATAATATGAAGTGGGGCTCTCTAATGCCCAAGCCATCGATAAACCATCAAAACTGCCACTCAGTATTGCAAAGCCAAGTCCATACAACATCCAATGGAGCAAATACAACTCTCCAGTGCTTTGGCTGTTGTATAACTACAAACCAGAGGTGGGTTACCAGGAAGAGGCAGCAAGGAACAAAGCCCTTTTTAGACAACCAATCCCATTTCGGGGGGTCAGCTGTAAAACTACAAATGCAAGGAACAAACATCTCCACTATTTCCCTCACTGGGATAACCCACTGTACTCACCACAGCTCCCTTCCAGCCCAGCTGAGGAAGCTATATTCCCCCTCCCAGAGACTTTGAAATACTACAGCTCAAACTGAAAGTTAAGATATCAAACCCCAGAAATGAAGTATGTGTCACACTATTTCTGCACCCACTCTTTTGGCAAAGGCTGTTCACAACTCCAGCACTGCTGTAAATACTTGTTCTGACCCTCATGAAACCTTACTCTTCTAATCACTCTGAAAGAATGAGAAAGACTGCATTTTAATGTGTAAACCCACTGGCTACCTGGAAAAATAAATTCTTTCCAACCTATACTGGTGAAGTTTATAGACAGGTACAAGGAAGAGAGAAGCTTGCCTTGAACCACTCTCTCCTAATTCCTCTCTTCCCCCTTAACAGCTCCCCAAGCTCTGATTTTGTGCAATTTTTTGAGGACCTGCTTCCAACCTCTTTGAATGAAGTAAGAGTTATCTGAGATACAGATTATACCCATAAAAATATAGTGATTCTTACTACAGCTGCTTAAAATGTCCTGTTTAACTCCTTTAAGAAGCACTTACTTTGAAATACCCTTGCTGCTTGGAAATACTTAAGTGAGAAGGAGACAATTAATTCCTCCTCTAAGAGTTTGGGGACTACCTCTGCACTAGGGCTCATGAAAGAAATTGCATCAAATACAACTGCATGCTGTTAAGAATATTATTTTACAGAACACACTTAACAGATCCTACTAAAGGCTATAAAATCCTTAGTTAAAATCTTCCAACAGAAGGACTACATTTCCAAGAAGTATTTTTCCATGCTCTCAAGTAAATTATGTCCATATATGTTAAAAGCAAGTCTTTGTCTATAATAGTACTTTTCACCTTGATAGGAAAACTTTAAAAACCTGTTATTCTGTCAAAAACAAACAGAACAACAGCCATAGCTTTTCACGTGAAAATAATAAATAGCTATGGATGTTGCAGACCACAAAAATAATTTTCTGAACAAAGCTAGGTGGGCAAGAAATTGTTTCCAGTCTCTATGCAATAAACAATGCATTTTATACATGTATCACAAAGTATTTCATAAATGTCATTAAAGCCTCTCGTTAAACTCTTTGAATATTATTAATATAGCCATAGAGAAGTAGATAAATATAGATACAGGTAAATTCCATAGGAAGAGAAATTAATACAATTTTAGTTTTATTAATATAGTGGGACTACTTTTAGGACTACTTTCATCAGAAACTATTAATTAGGATCCCCCAAAAATGTACATCTATCAAGATCCCAGAAGACAGAGAAAAAGTCCAAAGAGCACAGTACTATGCACTTGCATTCCTCTGCTATCTTCTGAAGAAGGACTGATGTCAACCATGAGAAATAACCCAATAACCCATACTCTGGAGTCTCTTACCAGTTTTATAGCATGGGATGTTACTGGGAGTCCAATCTATAAAATATTTTAAAATTAAAGCAATGGTTTTATGTAAAGTTGGTTTCCACTTTCCCATCATAAAATATTTCTCAACAAAAAGCAGAAGTGAAAAAGAAATGCTGGGATCTGTTTAGTCAAAAAAATGTGTAAGCTCCAGCATTTCAAAAGATCTTCCTTTTCTTCTGGATGCACAGTCAGCAATTTCTGCCTTTTCTTTTCCTCCTCCTAAGCTGGAAAACTGAATCTTCCCCCCTTCATTACCTACGAACCTTTGGGGGTTTTGTATTACCTTCAGTCCTCCAATTAAAAAAAAATCACTGGGTTAATTAACAACAGTCCAGCCCTGAAAGAAGCACACCTGCATACACTAATGATGCACCCTTCCTGGAAGCCAAGATGAGCTGGAGAAGCTGGTACACCCCATCATTACAACACCCTGCACTCACTTCACCACATTTTGTGATACCAGAGAGGGACAGAAGGGACAGTGTGAACAATGCCAGCACTTCCCTGCAGTGAGGAAGGGCAGTCTCCTGACTCCCACTCCAGGAGAGGACAACCACTGCTTAGCTGTGGACACTGACAAAAAATGTCATTGTAACTCATACAACCTGGGCTTTCTTCCTTTGTTATAAATTTCATTGTTTCTTTATCTGTTTTCCTGAAGAAGGACTTTTCTGTCACCATAGATATCCTCAGTGCCCACCATGGACAACCTCAACCGTGGGATAGCAAAGAGTTGAGGTGGAATTTCAGTCTACCTGATGCTGAGCAGAGGGACAGCATTCACGGGCCTGGCAGGCTGTGGGTAGAGGGTACCCTCAAATTTTACCAATATGGAAAAGGCTCAGGACCACAGACTTCCAGAAAGTGTCATTCTGAACCTAAAGAGGATCTCTAGTGCCACTAAAGAAGAAAATACATAGAATAAATAAGATTTTCACTTATAATTGGAAGCTCACTGGCCAAAAATATGTTAGGATGGTTGTTTCAGTAGGCTGTCATTTCCTGCACAGCTGTTTGCTGTTAAGCACCATTTCATGGTGGGAAAACCATAACCAGCTGTGGAGTACCAGTAACTTACACAGTAACTATTAAAGCTGACAACTCGGTGTCTGTTACTAACTGGATTCCCAATCCTTTTCAGATACAAGAAGGAATTGAGGAAGCCAACATTTGGAGTTAATCTTCCTGAAGTTCCCCATGTCCATGAGTTCAGCAAGCCAAAACACTCTTGTAAAAACTGCACAGACACTCTCAAATCCCTATTTGATTAGGATGATGCTAAGAATTAAGTGCAGTTTTGAGATTTTCCACTACACATGAATAGCTCAAAATAATCGTTCAAGTAGTTCAAAATAGAACTGTACATTCGTAACAACCTGACCTACACTACAAAAACAATAAAACCACACCAAAGTGATTAACATGAGGGGCTGGTATCTCTGTAATTTTAGGTTAAATATCTAGCAAAACTGGAGTATGTGAAGACCAAGAACGGAGCAACTAAAAGTCCATAGGTTTTATGACGCCCACCCAAAACCCACACCAGTTTTTATAAAAATAAAAGTAGGTATACTGTATCACAAGAACCTCAGCTCTAACCCATGTGACACTGTTTTAACTTTATTACCTAAACATCTTTTTTACTAGAAATTTTCTTACATAGGAAACCTCATCACTGCAATATGTATCATTTGTTAGCAAATGATAAACTTTTTTTAATGACAGCATATAGAGTTTCTCCCAAAAAAGCTTGAGCATGTATTGATACATAGGCATCTTTAATGTGCAGTGTTTATACTTCTCAAAACACAGATGAAAGAACATTTATTTTGGGTCACTCTTAAAAGTTATTATCAGGAAATATGTATTTCTTTGAACTTGTAACAAATAACAAACTTTCAAAACTCAAGACATTGTCCTTTGAGCTAAAGGAAGATATCTGTTGACTCTTGGGTATGGCATAAATATTATCTTTTCATTAAGTTGAAATCAGCCTGCTGAGAGCAACAACACACACTGCATTTGCACAAAAATCTGTTTGATCCTAATGCTCATGAAGATAAATTGAGACATTTTTCATCTTCAAGCTTAAAGCCTACAAGACAACCAAACAGATACACACACATATGCATTTACATTGAAAATAAAAATATATTGTATCAATGCAAAGTACCTACTTTCACCAAAGTGAAAACACCAAAGTGAAATACCAGAAAAATCAGGAAACTGTAAAAATCTTGGTTTATTATTAAACTTTTGAACTCGGTCTGTCAAATTCCTTTGCAGATAAACAGAATTCTTGTTATCCAAGTGATGATAGTTTGCATTTTGTCAGGATCAAGGGTATGGGGAAATTACAGAAATAGAATCAGAATCATCTCATCAAGTGAATCTCTGCAATACCTGACACCTCATTATTTTACAGAAAGAGAAAACAGCTGCAAAGCTGGTTGAGGTAAACATGGAAATTTAGAACATTTAGAAACTCTAAAAGAATTATGTTTAAATTATACTACTTAATCTACTTCTGCACAGCAATGTTTCCCTGCTGATTGCTTTACTGACTGCAGGCAAAACCTGTAGCTGGTATGTCCTAAGACATAGATGGAACAATGGAGAGAAATTCTTTGGCATACCATTTATAACCCCTGCTTCTCTACCGTGATGAAATGGAGACTCTGCAAACATGTCAAAACGATTATAAACAGACAGTTTATGAGACCAGACCCTGTATCTTTCCTGGTGAAAGAGAATAGAGGTTGCTTTCTAGTGCACAGTATTTAGAAAAGGGACACCAAAACACTTTAACTGACATTGAATTTTAAAACTTTAAGGTACCAGACAGGGGTATCACACTACAGGTTGCTGGGAACAACTTAAAGCAGCTTTGTGCTGTGGTTTTGGTATAAATTTGTTCAGGGGCTACCTTTGTGATTTCTCTGCAGGAACAGGTTACCTGCAAGAGCCACAAGCTGTCCAAAAGAGTAACACACACAAGACACCTACACAGACACTGTTAGAACAAACAACCAGTGAGTGTGGGAATAAAAGGCCAAGTAGAAAAGGTTACTGCACACACACACACTGTTATCTGTTCCTCGGAGGAACACAAGTAACACACGTGTTACTCTCCTTATCTTGGTTAGCCAGAACCTCCCAAATACACAGACCTTCCCCTGTCCCCTCCCAAACACACAGACCTTCCCCTGTCCCCTCCCAAACACACAGACCTTCCCCTGTCCCCTCCCAAACACACAGACCTTCCCCTGTCCCCTCCCAAACACACAGACCTTCCCCTGTCCCCTCCCAAACACACAGACCTTCCCCTGTCCCCTCCCAAACACACAGACCTTCCCCTGTCCCCTCCCAAACACACAGACCTTCCCCTGTCCCCTCCCAAACACACAGACCTTCCCCTGTCCCCTCCCAAACACACAGACCTTCCCCTGTCCCCTCCCAAACACACAGACCTTCCCCTGTCCCCTCCCAAACACACAGACCTTCCCCTGTCCCCTCCCAAACACACAGACCTTCCCCTGTCCCCTCCCAAACACACAGACCTTCCCCTGTCCCCTCCCAAACACACAGACCTTCCCCTGTCCCCTCCCAAACACACAGACCTTCCCCTGTCCCCTCCCAAACACACAGACCTTCCCCTGTCCCCTCCCAAACACACAGACCTTCCCCTGTCCCCTCCCAAACACACAGACCTTCCCCTGTCCCTTCCAGCAGCACAGACCTTCCCCTGTCCCCTCCCAAACACACAGACCTTCCCCTGTCCCCTCCCAAACACACAGACCTTCCCCTGTCCCTTCCAGCAGCACAGACCTTCCCCTGTCCCCTCCCAAACACACAGACCTTCCCCTGTCCCCTCCCAAACACACAGACCTTCCCCTGTCCCTTCCAGCAGCACAGACCTTCCCCTGTCCCCTCCCAAACACACAGACCTTCCCCTGTCCCCTCCCAAACACACAGACCTTCCCCTGTCCCTTCCAGCAGCACAGACCTTCCCCTGTCCCCTCCCAAACACACAGACCTTCCCCTGTCCCCTCCCAAACACACAGACCTTCCCCTGTCCCTTCCAGCAGCACAGACCTTCCCCTGTCCCCTCCCAAACACACAGACCTTCCCCTGTCCCCTCCCAAACACACAGACCTTCCCCTGTCCCTTCCAGCAGCACAGACCTTCCCCTGTCCCCTCCCAAACACACAGACCTTCCCCTGTCCCCTCCCAAACACACAGACCTTCCCCTGTCCCTTCCAGCAGCACAGACCTTCCCCTGTCCCCTCCCAAACACACAGACCTTCCCCTGTCCCCTCCCAAACACACAGACCTTCCCCTGTCCCTTCCAGCAGCACAGACCCACTGTCACACATTCACACCTTCCAGGTACCACCTTATATTCCCTTTCCTGAGATTATCAGTGTAAATCAGTGTCAATCTACTTTTCTCAAGCACAAACATGGCCTACACTTCACACCTGGAGCATTCCCTAAATTCAGCAAAAAAACCCGTGTAAAAACATAAGCTTTAAGACCTTTCTTAGCATAATTTGTACCAGATGTCTTCTCTACAAAGTATCTCAGAACTCAGCACAGACAATAAAACAGACAACTGCTTTTTAATCAAGTCCATTGAGAGGGAAATAAAGTATTCACAAGCACTGAAGTTATTCTTTCATCCAACTCTATTTTATGTGACTTCCAAACCACTTACAAAGAACTGGTTAGTGTACACCATACCATTAGGTGCTACAGAAATATTTTAATTTATTATGTTAAATTTAATGAGAGCAATGGCAGAGTTTTTAGTGACTTGGTACACTACCTTCATGCCCAGTGCCTCTAAAGAATTAAATACTCCTATATTGCTTTCATTTACTTTAATTAAACATGGCACCTTTTGCACTGCAAACACTTGCCTTGTTGATTTTTTTTTAAAATCTGACCCTTAATTTCATATTTTCCCTAACACTTCCAGGGGATAATCCTTGGTTTTCAACATGTACAGCTTCCACATATGTTAGGAATGTGTTTCTTCAAATGTCCTACAGCAGGAATGACTCCTATTTCCATATGTACCAGAAATGATTACACAGCCCAGATAGCAAAGCCACAGATACCAGTACAGATTAAAAAGAAACCTAACAAAGTGACTTTAAAGTCACCTTAACATACAATGCCATTGCAAAGTCACACTGAGCATTTTGAAACTACAGGACAATGGCAAAATAGGATAAATAACACTGACAAGTCCTTTTTCCATGAGTTCTTATGCACAACACGCCTCAGCACTACCTTTTCATTTTATTCTTGAACAAATTCAGGCACTGCAAATCTCAGTGACAGCAGCAGCACGGTGTTCCTGATTCCCATCATCTGCTGGAGCTGGCATAGCCTCTTCCTACTTTTGGAGAGGCAGAACTATAAAACTAAGTTCTCGAAGTGTAAGTCAACAGTATTAATTTTAAAACATAAAACTGACATAGAAAGGTGCAACACCGATTAAAGACTAATTCAAGCTCTCAGTTGTGTGTCTGTATGCATGGAATTGACATTACTGTAGACACTAATACAATAATTTCATTTCATTCAGGCAGCAAAAATGGGAAGGTGGAAAATCACACTTGGTATTTGCAAAACATCAGCCAGACGGAGTGCACAGAGTTGGAGCCATCCGTGGTGAAACACCTGCAGTAAGAAAGGAGCTACAGCCCCAGGTGTTCCACAGGAAGTGCCCAGGAAGTCCAAGGGTCGGCCCCACACCAAGGTACAGAGTTTTTTTAATGACTAAAGGCTCCCCATGAACACTGTACAACCAAAGGGACCAATTTGTACAGCATAAATGATGTTACCACTGATCCCACAACTGAACTACCAAAAGTAGTAGGACTACTTGAACTCCTAAAATCTTATGACAGAAATAAACACTCATCTGATCAACAATTAGACTAAGCAGACCTAACTTCTACCCAAGGGTTTTATACAGAGACTGCCTTGAAATGACAAGACACCTGACAATCCTCAGTGGAAAAAATATAATTTAATCATTTTCAGCAGTGTAATGAGAAAGGTTAATTAAAAAATTAACAGTATGTCTTTTTTTTCACGCTGTCAGATATTTTTAATCCCCAGCTGTTTGTTGAATGTCATAAACTTGCAGTTCAAATACAGGTGGTTTGTATCCAGGCCACAGTCATCCGAAATCTGCAACACCCATCTCTCTTCATTGCACTTGGCAATGCAAACATTCGCTGCACCCACACGCTGTGAAAGCAACTTCTCCCATACTCTCAGCCAAACTCAGGAACATTTAAGCTACATGAAACATCAAACTGATGTCATTTCCCCTTCTGGTACTTGTTTTTTTTCCTGCTTCACCAAGTCTCTTCCCCTTCCCTAGGCAGTCAGAAACGACAGATAAGAGAATGCAGAGAAACGGACTGTGAATGTAAAAGGAAATATAATTGGTTCAAGACTCTCTACTGTCTTCAATTTTGTACAGTCATTTACAGCTGTCTAAAGTGTGTGAAACACTGGCACCCAAGTGAGTGAGCAGGCAATTAAGGTTTTGTACTCTTTCACAATCATTCTGTACAGATGTAAACTACTGGATAGAGTATGAGAGAGGGCGACACACTGAGCACCCTTGGCTTGAAGGCCACGTTGCTTTGTTGACAAGGATGCTGCTCTTCCCTGATGGGTCTTCAAAGCTCACACCTGGGAGATGCTGAACCCTTGGACCCCAATCCAACAGAAGTCCTTAAGTGCTTACTTAACACTACAAACTCATGCATGTAAATATTTTCATTACTTGCAGCAAGGTATTTTGTAGGCAGGGAAGGCAAGGCCCCCAAAGCAGGCAAGCTCAGCCCAACATCACTCAACAAGTCCACTGTTCAACCAAATATTCTACATTTTGAACATAAAACTGGAAACCATTTAAAAAATAATATCAGGTGAGCCAGCACAAATTCCATTATTAATTAAACTAAAATCAAGTCAAGGTAAATTGAGGGTAATTTTAGAAGCTCAAACTGCTTGTGACACCTAATGTCTACACATATTTGCTAACAAAATGCAGAACTTTTTCCTTAGGTCAAAGGCTGAAGTTCAGCCCTGTCCATAACTGCTACCAGTTGACTACCAGGCTGTAGCAAATTGAATGGTGAGTGGTTTGCATGTTAAATAGAGATATAAAACAGCTGCATGCTTTCCTTCAAGCACCAGCACAAAGAGAGGGACTGGGATTGGCAGACAGAAGTTTAATTATCTGCCAGCCTTCAGAGCTGGTCATTGTAAGAAAGGGTGGACTGGGAAATGCAACTAATGTAGGAAAGTATAGAGAATGTCTGCAGCACCACCGGTAGCTGCAGAGTTGGGGGTGGTCAGATAACGTTAAATTAGGTTTTAAAGCATTAACTAAAAATCCTCTGTTTATAAATATTCACATTTTAATTTTCTTCTGGGCTATTTAGCAGAACATCCTATTTCTTTTTTTTTAAATCAAATTAAATCGTAAAAGAACAGAATTGCTGTTTCTTTACTCATCTTCAGACTTTGATTATGTAAATTATTCTTAATACTTTTTAAGAAACTGAACAAAGCAGGAAAGCAATTTTTTTATTTATGGAGTTTGCACTGACTGAAAATTTAAAAGAACTTGTATTGTTTAGAGGAAAGAAGGGCCTCAACCTACACATAAATTCAAGAAGTATGCATTAGTACTGCAGTTCTCAAATTAATTGTATTAACTGTAACCATCTAAACACAAAATATGCTTTTTCTAAGCAAATAATTCTTCTGTCTTAATTTAATCTAATAAATTCTTAAAGGGTACCAACAAGACCATCCTCACAAATTGTCAGGCATAGGGCTTGTTTGTTTGCCTCTCATGACAACACATCCTAAAATATAGAGCATATTTCAACTTGTTATTCTCCAAGTCGTCTGCCAAACTGCAGACAAATTGTAAACATGAAGAACATGTTAAGCCTATTCGAGCCCACCAAACAAAAAAAAAGAAAAAAATCAAGTCTTGCACAGTAAACTGTGCTATAATTTCCTGATGTAGGTCAAAACTCAGCAGGAAATCACATTGTCTATTTTTATCCCAGTTCACTGGAAGTGCTTTACCTTTCTGTTTTCTTGATAAGCACAGCCCTGAAGATTTGTTCCTGGGGAGTTTTCTCTTTTTCATCAGTTGGTTGCACAAAAGGGTGGACAGCAGCCAGGACAAAGCCCTGCTGGTACAATTCTTGCAGCTGAGCTGGAAGATCACACAAGGAGGAGAGCTTGATTGCAGATGATCCTGGCAGCTCAGCTGGAAACAAAAAGAAATTGGTCAATAATCTGACACTGGACTATCATGTATTTTAAAATCCAGGCTCTTCAGAGTCAAGCAAGCTTCACACTGACCTACAGTATTAACACCAAAATTGACCTTTCCTGAGACCCATTGTGTATTTCAGATTTTAAGCAGGCTGTCTTGGCAAAGGACTTGTATTACACAAGAGACTGGTGCAATTAAACAGGAAGGCAGATACATTAAAATGCCAAATTCACTGTATAATCTGGCAGAGATAAAGTGAAGAATTTAATAAAAACAAGGCAGTTGGTCAGAAAATATTCCAGGTTTTAGTAGTCATCATAGCAATGCAAGCAGAGGAGAGTAAACCATGAGTCAAAAATACAAAACAAGAGCAGAGACAGTCAATGAAGGCAGAACATGTCAAATTCAAAAGCAATATAAAAAAGCATCCATCTACACAAAATCAGACTAAAAGATCACTGATGCAAAACGCTGATGAGACCAAGTATCTGCCAATATGTCTGAAGAGTATTTTGTAGGTATATGGATAATAGGAATTCTGAGTGGTGCATACCTATAGTGATGAGACACCTTTTAGAATAAACACCAAATCTTATACCTCAGTGTTTAAGCAAACCTATACACATTAGAGATGAGGATGGGACATAGTATATGAAAATAATCCTTCCCCAATCCGCTTCCTGTGAAGCATTTGTTGGTTACTCCTGTCAGACACTTGACACACACATGGGTATTTCAGTCAGTACAGCAATTGCCATTATTTCTTTGGAGTCTTGTGGGCTTCAAAAGAAAATCCCATAAATCACTTAAAACAATCTTCTATTCTCTTTCTCTCTACATCAGTAATTCCTCATATGCCTTTCTTATTTTATGGGAAAAGACATCTTTCTTTCCTGACCTTTGCCTCTTCATTTCCATCTCGCTTGAAGGATATTTATTATTTCATCTAAACCATAGCAGAGCATACAGGGTGCTGAGGTGCTGGATGTTCTTCCCTTCCACTGTTACCAAGAGGGAGGCGAAGTTGTAAGGAACACAACAGAGGCTCCCAGCACCTTGGAAGCCTTTGCTTAAAAAAAAAAAAAAAGCACTGGAGAATAGTTTGTATGAAAGAAGCCAACAATGCAAAATAAGGTTTCATTGTACAGCTTTTTTCATCAAACTGTATGGCTACCCTTTATGAATAATTTAAGGGGTTATCAAAAAACTAATAAATATTCAAACCAAATAATACAGAGGAACAATTTAAATAATAACAGAATATATATGCTTGGTATATTTTTTCCTTCGTGTAAGACCATGTTCCAAAAGGAAATAATGGAACTTTTTGATCAGGAGTTTAAGATGCAGAATTTTTTATTATTTTTACAAATAGAATGAGATCCAAGCAACGTGCACATTGACAGATGATAGGGCTCTACCTTCTAGAACAGCATACAAATCACTTCAGAGTCATAAAAAGAAATGGCACAATGAATAATGCATAATAAGTAATAAACTAAACAGTTATTTACTGGACCCCATTTGGGATCAAAATGGGAAAACCCAGATTTTAGAACTCCATTTTCCCTCTTGTGGCTCAGAGACTCCAAATTTTTGACTACACTGCAAATAATTCAGTTAATTTCTAAATGAGGGGTTTACTTGGATACAATGGAATGATTAAACATCATTCAGTAATGTTAATTCTGGTCAAGGTGCTCCAATTTTTAACAATCATCTATGAAAGCTGATTTCACCTGGCATACGTATGTAGTATCAGGATTCTTCTGAGGATACCCTGGTAAGATTAGCAAAAAGTCTAGTCATCAACATGGGAGACTGATTGCTTCCTCCCAAAAGTTAAACATGAGGGGAAAGTGTGAAAATGCATGTAATTGGAGCCTTGGGATGTAACTTGATTAAAAAAGAAGCTTAATAGAAAATAGAGATGGGTGGGATCATCCAGCTAGTTCGTCCTACTACCTAGAGGCAGGATCAGTTCTAGTTTAGTTATTTCTCAGTTTTTCTCATCTATTTTTAAAAACCTTTAGTAATGGAAATTCCAAAAGCCCCCTAAGTAATTTTTCAGCATTTCTCTATTCTTACTATTCAAAACCCTTTCCTAGCACGTGGCATAAATTTCTCTCTTAAATTCAAAATTGCTACTGCCCCACCAGAGTATTTCTTTTCTGCAACAGCATTTTATAATTTCTTATACAGATCATGCCTTAATCTTACTTTCTTTAGACTGTATGAACTCAGCCCTTTCACAATGCTCCTGTTCTCGTGTCATCTGTATTTCTAAGTAACTTTTTATGTTCTCTCCTGATTCTCTTCAGTTGGTTCACATTTTTCTTCAAGTATAGTACCTAAGCTTCACCACAGTGATCCAGCACAAGGCTCACCACTGCTCTGCAGAATGGAAAACTCTTTAACACTTATTACATCCTATGTCAATTTACATCCTACAGGGGGAAAAAAACCAAAGGAAATTCTTCTCCCCACGACTAACAGTGGCCAACTTCCCTGTCCTTAGTGAATTTTAGGGTTTTTCCTTTCAGTTTTCAAGGGCCATTCTGTATTTTGGCTTTCGCAGTATGAACAGCACTTCTCGGATTGGCAAAATGTAACAAACATACTCAGCAGTCAATTGCTGGAATAGTTAATGAAAATGGTGAATTTTCACAGACTCTGAGCAGAACAATTTTAAGCCTTACAGTTAATATATCCTTTTGGTTTGATGCTGAACTGTTGCTAATTTCTCCTTGGACTAGAGATTCTTCACAATTCAAGTCCTTCAATTCCTGTTACACAACTGATGCCCACAATGTCTTTGAGTTTTCTGGATCTACAGACCTGTGCTGTGCACTCTTGTTACTCTCCAACTGGTTTGAGTTATGCAGATTCCTTCCCAGAAATCCCTGCTAGTCATCATCCTCTGAATATTTTATAACTCTTTTTTTCCAGTATCTTTCTGGGCATTAAGTTGGGTTAACAATCATACAGTTCTCTTTAAACATAGGTTAAAAAAGGACATCACACTTTGTTAGAGAGTCATATTCATTCTTCAACAGCCTTCAATCTTAAATGATAAGATTTCAATTATTTCCTCAGCTAATTCCTCTAAGGTGCATAACTGTTAAGTCTGACCTACTTGAAAACATCTAATTTATGAAGTCAGTTGTCAATCTAGTCTTTCCTTACGATACTTTAGGAAAATGCTAACTTTTTCAGAAAACCTTACACAATTTCCAGTAAAATATATTAAAATGATTGGTTTAGTTACTAAAGAGAATTGTAA
The DNA here is from genome assembly GCA_013398175.1 of Climacteris rufus. Lineage (NCBI taxonomy): Eukaryota > Metazoa > Chordata > Aves > Passeriformes > Climacteridae > Climacteris > Climacteris rufus. Next base: position 249,190 of record VZRZ01008045.1, read on the forward strand.
TCGTGCAATTTTTGGAAGCAAAAGGAAGACCAAAATTGTGTACAATAGGGACTTGTGTAAGGTAAAAGAGTAAATGAAAAATCAAATAAAAACTTTCATAACACCAGTGCTTACAAGCCTTTATTTTGCCAAAAGACAATGCTGACTTCTTTTATCAGTCTCCTTGTTGCTTCTGATCTGCAGATAGCTCTAAGTTTTAGATTCTGGTCCATATTTCCTTATTTATTACTGCATTTTCCAGCTTGACACCAAAACATTCCACTCATCCAGACAAGTATGTAAGAAACTTGTAAATGACAGAAGCCATGGTTTTCAATTAGGCTAAGGTTGAAAGTGGAAATACTAGTGCTCACTGCTTTTGGAAAGGATTACCAGACAAATTAGTTTGTTGCCTGACTGATAACTGAAGCTGAAAACACTTCCAGCAGTGCTCCAATACATACAGAAAACTACAACTTGACAGACCCTTCAAAAAGAAAGAAAGTTTATGTTACACAACTGATATACGTAAGGTGACTTTCCTGGGTCTAGGGACTTGTGCATTCTTTGCTGCTAATGGAAAAACCTGACCAAATATTCACATTTACCCTCATCTTACCACAGAGAAATCAGTAAGAGGAGTGAGTTTCCATAAAAATCTACAGATTGTCATGTGCATTTGAAAGGGGTCATTTCTGTACCTCCAAAAAGCAATTTATGGGAAAAAGAGAAAGGAGCCAAGTCTACCACCAGGATCCTGAGGGAGTGAGGGTGGGCTGAGAAATACGATTAGGGAGACAGGTATTGAAGAGAACTTGTTCCTGTTTTGTTAAGGAGCTCCTCTTTCCCTCCCAGTGGAGCTTCCAGGGCTTCTACTACAGAGAACAAACAGCCACTGACTGGCTTCAAACTGAAGCATCTCTTGTGATCTCTGACAATTGTGTTATGGTCCACACTAAAGAGGGAGCTGTATCCTGATCAAATATTATGAGAAAAGACAGTTACAGCAACTGTCTATAAAAAGTAATCTGATTTTTCTGTATTAGCGCAATAGATTTGTGTGCCTTTGAGATGCTATAAACCAACACTCTGAAGTAAGAAAGGTATACTATACTTTATAAAACAATGCCTGGATTCACCTAGTAGCCCATGCTTAATAATCACAATTACCAAGTACAGTACATCTTTATATAATATATATACTCAACAGAATTAGAAGCTTTTAAGTCTACTCTGTTTGAAAAGCAGCAACTTCCTCTTCCTCATAGTTACATTTAAGACAAAGATAAAATTAACTTTGTTATTTTTTAATTTCCTTTAACTTGAATGATAGCTATACTCCAGGAAAGCTGGAAAGTTAAAATGTCAGAATGGCATTTATTTAATTTCTCCTTACTGAAATGATCAAATTTGGGGTCAAATGTGGGTCTTAGTTTCTCAGTGTCTATCCTTAGCACTTTATTTAAAAGGACAAGCATACAGTTCTACTTTAAATTTCTTTTATCCTTTGTATCTACTACCCTGTAAGATTTGCTTTGTTTGCTTTCTCCAACAAAACAAATTAAGTGTTGGGATTTTTTGCTCTTCATTTTCAACATGTTTTTCTGATTAAGCTTTTATGCTCTTATTCCAGTCACAGCTGTTAAATGCGGATGGAGCCCTTAATGACAGTTCACATTACACATGAAAATGTTCCACAAAAACAATGAGGACTCCTTTTAACTATTTTTTGGTCCCTGTTAAGGTTTTCACATCCATCTGAATTGTAAATGTTCCTCAATTTATTATGAAACATTAAATATGCCTTTTTCATAGATCATTTAATAGTTTGGTTTGGAAGGGACTTTAAAGATCAACTAGTTCCAGCCCCCCTGCCTTTGCATTAAAAACAACCAAAGATCAAATTGGTGTGAACATAGGTTGTTCATATTCTCTATCCATACAGGGCACAGAAGAAAACACTTTTCCCAAGGTGTGACAGACATGTCATGGGGTCTGAAACAAAGGCAGACTGGCAAACTCAACAGACCCACATTATTAAGTAATGTAGCAACTCAGTTACCTGGTAGCTGCATTCATATCACTCCTGTTTCATAGAATCATAGAATGGTTTGGGTTGAAAGCCCTTGGAAGATCATCTAGTCCTATTCCCACTGCAAGGCACATGGAGATCTTCAACTAGGTTGTTCAGAGTCCCATCCAAGCTGACCTTGAATATTTCCAGGTATGGGGCATCCACCACCTCTGGTAAATCTGTTCCAGTGTTTCACCATTCTCATTGTAAAAAACGTCTTCCATAAGTCCAATCTAAATCTGTCTTTTTAGTTTAAAACCATCACTCCTTGCCCTATTGCAACACACCCTACCAAAACATTTGCCTCCATCTTTCCTGTAAGCCCCCTTTAAGAACTGAAAGACTGCTATAAGGTCACTCTGGGGCCTTCTGTTCTCCAGGTTGAACAACTCTGATTTTCTCAGTCTTTCCTCAGAGGAGAGGTGCTCCAGCCCTGTGATCACCTTTGTGGACCTCCTCCGGACCTGCTCCAACAGGTCCACGTCTTTCCTGTGCTGGAGACCCCAGAGCTGGATGTAGTGTTCCAGGTGGGGTCTCACCAGAGCTGAGTAGAAAGGCAGAATCCCCTCCCTGGTCCTGCTAGCCACACTGCTTTGGATGTTGTGAGCACACATTGATGGGTCATGGCCAGTTTTTCACCCACCAGCACCCCCAAGTCCTTCTCAGCAGGGCTGCTCTTGATCCCATCACCCCCAGCTTGTACCAATACTTGGGGTGGCAATGACCCAAGTGTGGGACATTGCACTTGGCCTTCTTTAACCTCATGAGGTTCACATGGGCCGACACCTTGAGCTTGTCCAGGGTCCCTCTGGATGGCATCCTATCCCTCAGGGGTGTCAACTGCACCACTCAGCCTGGTGACATCTGCAAACTGGCCACTCTGTGTCATTTCACCAGGCCTAACACATATTATCAGGCTCAGACCCTTCAAGAAATACAGGTCTAACTGTTTTCTTTTTCAAAGCTCAGGATGAGACTGTTTCCCAATCCCCCAATCCATGGCCATTCCTGTGAGCCATTCCTGCTCGAGGCACCCACAGCCAGTGAATATGGAGTCACTCGTGCTCCTCCTCGTACCTCCCCTCTGTCCAGCACCACAAACCTTGCAGGCCCTTCTGCAAGGCCACAGATGCTTCAGGTGACTCACAGAAAGAAAGATGTCCCTCCATCTCCTCCCCAGGGGAGCTCAGGGCTCATGGAGCCCTCCTCAGAAGAGGGAGGTGGCTGACAGAATGGCCACAGGGGCAACCTCAGCACAGCTCTCCCTCTCCCCACTGCGGGCTCAAAGCCACGTAGTCACCCCTGAGCAGGGCTGAGCCTGTGAGGTATAAAGAAGCAAACACTCAGGCACACTGCACACTTTGTCACTCCCGCTCACTACCACCACCTCTCTACTCAGCATGACTTTCTTTTCTGCTGTCCTTCCAAAGCCTCCAAATTTTCCTTCTGCACTCCGCAGAGCACATACGAGACCACCTGGAAGAACATGAACAGTGTCCAGGTGCCAGCATTTACAGTCCCTCACAAATCCAGCCAGGAGCATGTAAGATGAAAACAAGGTACAACCAAAATTATGGTCATATGGTACCACAGTCATTACCCCAACACCATCCACCGATGCCCTGCAGGGCTGTAAAACAGATCTGGCTATTTCCCTCCTGCCTTTAGTGACCACCTCGTGGAAAATGGCATTAGCTCGCTCTGTTGCACCTCACGCTTCCCACCAAGGCAGTCACAATCGCATGTCTGCTGGCAGGAAACTAAACAGCAACAACCAATGCACACAACAACGTGGGAAGATAGTGTATCACCCAGAGCATGCCCGTGTGTGTGTGTGTGACAGCAGACACAGAAACCTGGCTCCAGACCAAAAAATTTCCCAAGTTTTCATATAGGGCACCTCCCCAGCACATTTATTACTGTTTTTAACAGCCCTGATCATTTTGTAGAATTGCAAGGCAATCACGTGTCCTCTTTTTAATATGAGGATTGTTGTTTCTTAATTTAATACTGATTTCTTTCCAGCAACTTTCATCTAATTTAAAGAAATCAAATCTACAGCAGACTAGGTTCTAGAAGAGCAAAACACTGTCTTTGTATTAGGGCCAGCCAAAGAAATGTAACTAAAAGGTTTACATGCAGTTTAGATGCAATTTCACCCACATTAAAACATTTTGTAGGAACAGGCCAACTGCAGCAAAGTTTTTACTTTGGATAATGTTTAGAAGTTTAAATAAAAGTAATGTATTCATGTTTTACACGAACAAAATGGTTAAACAAGCACATTTTTTCAGCGTTTCCATGAATTTCCACTCCACTTTAAATTTTGGAATTACCTGTATTACAGGAACTGCGATTTCTTGTTGGAAGGTAGAACTGCAGTGACAGAAGGTGCACAGTGACAACAATTAGGATATACAAACAAACCAGTGCCACTAAGAGCAGCTAGCTTGGCTAAGCTGAACACTGACTGCTAAATGAAGGACCATCCTGTCAGGCCCCTTTTTGGTTTGCCAAAGTCCCTGGGTTTCTCTGTGCAGGCCGTGAGGGCTGAACGGTGCTGCAGCTCCTCGCAGAGAGCTGGGGGAACGTCAGAATCCACGTGGAGGAAGGTGCAGGGAAACAACTGATTGTGAAGTGTTGGCTTTTCTCTAATAATGCAGCACAGACTGGAACAGTTTCCCTCTCTGTACTATAAATAATAAAGTTTTTAAGGCACTTTTCAGTGACTTATTAAGCAGTTTGTTTGGAAAAGCTTAAGAAATCCAGATCATCATTCTTTCCAACTATTCAGACTGGTTAAGGCAAATTTGTTACTCTGGAGAGAAGACAGCAAACTGTTACTTGAATATTCTCAAAACATTTATAGGCCGGAAGGCCTATAAGGCTGGGAGAAGGTTATTTCCATTCAGTGTCATTCTCGCCCAAAAATAATATGAAGGCATCTATTGCAAATTTTTCATTCTTTGTTACAAACACTAAGGAACTCTCTTTAACACTAAGGAACTCTCTTTCATGCAGCACAAATTGTTTATATGCCAGAACAATGCCATCGTGTTACTCTCACTTAACTATTCTTTCCTCATTTGACCTACAAATAGTTTCTTGTCACTGATGACAACACAAACCTATCAGAGAATCAGACTACTTCTAATGAAAATAAAGGCAAACCTACAAATAATGTAACTTAAAGAACATAAAGCAGTAAATACATTTCTGGCAAGTTTTGTCATGAATTCCAAATCACTGCTTCTGAAGTAAAACCAACCAACCAACCACTAAAACAGTATAACTAACGCAGCAGAAAATAAATGGTAATTCTGACACTATCACATGGTTTGAATTACATGAAACACACTAATGCTACAACTCAATGAGGTAATAGCTCAAGCTTTTGGACTAACAACTATACAAGCTGTATTATAGTCTCTTTTCCTTTTGAACAGAGTATGAGCTTCCATGAGGTGCATATAGAGGTTCCTCAGTTTCAAAGAGAGGATGGATAGTCTTGGTGCTCTATCCTTCAGACTGTCAACAGAGGCAAGGAACTGCTTGTTAAAATGGCACATTGATTTTTCAGTTATGCTAAATGACATTCTCAGTGTTTTTTTCCTTCAATTTTCAAGACAAATACAGTAAGTTTCCCCATAAAAGAAAGTTAGGATGAATATGCATGAGCAATCAGTACTTCATAAATGAAGGTGTCTGTTCAATAAGCTCCTAGTGTTTACTTTTACTGAAAATGTAATAATGGAAGTTAAAAATATTCAGAAGCAAAGTACTTTATCCTAAGGTGGTGGAGGGGAGAAAATCCACAGGAAGACTGTGAAACTGCATATGTATCTTTGGAAAGCATGTAAGTATACAGAAATGTGTACCTACATGTATGTATGCATACACATACCTGTGTATGTATGTACACACAGACATACACCAACACTCTTGCATTAGTCAAACTGAGAAAGTACTAAGAACTCACAGATGCAATGAAATTACAGGAAGTTGTCTGATCAATTGTGTTGTCTACTCTCATTGCATTTGTGAGTTATCTTCCTTGTTGCCCAGTCAAAGTTTCATTTCTGTGTCTTGCAAGCATAAGATAAATATCTTAAGAACTGGGTACGTTTACCACAGACATGATGTGGGTTATACATGGGATGGTTTAAGTTCTGGTGTTTCAGCAAAACCAGAGGCTATCACCTCCACTAAGTTAAAAAAAAGAAACATTAAATATAAGTTTACTTACCTAAATAAATTAACAAGCACTTCTTAAATCACTCACAGTTTATACCCATTAGCTTGTGGGCAGAATTATGCAAAATGGGCAATCTGAAGACCACCTACTAGAGGTAAAAAGGGTTAATGACTATGCAAAAAGCAAAATAAAAGAAGGTGAAAAAAGGGAGAGACTTCTCATTTGAACTGTGCACAGAAAAAACCCAAGCAAATCCTATCTCTTCTGCACTCCAGCAGCTCTTTGAAATGTTATTTTTTAAATCTGTCCCTCCCTCCTCCTTGGTTCTACTTCCTAAATTGACCCAGACCAAACACAGAGACAAGAAGACAGGTAATTTACACTGCACAAAACCAAGAGAACTCTAGTTATGTCCAACCAAACACAGAAAGGGTTCAAAGTTACATTTTATACATACAAACTTATTATCTGTATAAGCTCCAAAGGACAAATATTACATTGAATTACGGAGGAGAGAAAGGATTAATTCTGAACGACAGGAAGGGCCAGCATGTTAATTCACATGTATTTCCATCACCCAAAAAAGTACTGGTTCACTGTCCTAAAGCCTTTAGACACCAGATGAATCTTCTGATGGCAACACTTTAGCTGCCAAAGTCCAACACAGAATGCTGTTCTCTTTAACAGCTTAAGAAGCAGTGAAACAGAACTTCCCATCACTTCCACCAGCAGTGCAGCAAGTCATGTCTCTCACAGCAAGCAGCCACTAATCAAATACTTTAAAAGGAGGGAAAGGGGAGCTACCCAATGAACAAAAAATAGTACAACTTACTGAAGAGCTCTTCTGATGTAGCAGAAGTTGGTGGAATGATAAAATTTGGAGGGCTGATGCATCTTTTTTGTTTTGACCTTCTCTCCAGCTAATGTGCTTGCCATTTTTCTTAGCAGCAATACTAATGAACACTGGCAAGTTCACAGCTAACCCTGCAGCCTACAGAATCTTTTCATGCCCTCACATACTTTTTTACATGTATTTTGTCTTTTCCCCTGGAATAACCTTCTCCTTTTCCTCTTCCTCTTCTCTGTTTTATGCTTCACTTCAATGTTCTTTCTGTATTTCTGGCAAATTTTCATTTCAGATTTTAGAACTGCAGAATATAATGAAGTTAACACTGGTCTCTTGGCAAATTCTCCAAAAAGCAAACTTGCATTGCAGTAGAAAAAAAGAGCTGTAAAAAGCACACATAATATCCTAAGATGAGTAAAAAATTGACTACTTTTTAAAGTTTCAAATTATGCAGAATTTATTCATTTTATGGTATACTTTGCTGAATGAGAAAAATCTCCTCTGAAATGGAATTTTTAGCATTTCTTAGCTTTCCAAATCACTATATCTTATTGTCAATAAAATGCTGCATGTGCTGATACTTTAAAGAGTTCAAAAGCAGAAAGGTTCATACATCAATCTATGTATTTCCATCCAAACCAACCGAGAACAACCTTGAGATTACTGTTTTCAATTTTAATCAAGCAGAGATGAACAAAGTAGCTTGAATTCATTATATGGGATTTCTTTCCATACCCACAAGATAGTTAATAACTATAAATCTGACTGAAGCCTAGTTTCCAAACTGAAAAATGACAAGAGGATTTCAAACATTTAAGGAACAGGGAGGAGAAAGAAGTGAACAAAGCAGTAACTGTGGCTGAATACACGTGCTATGATCTGATGCACATTTTTCATGATACATTGATACCTGTGATTAAAATCAAAGACTTGGCACAACCAAACAAGAAGATAAAACTACCATCAAAGTATTACCATCAAGGTTTTCTTTTTTCCCCCCAATTAACAAGATAATTGCTGCATATAATAAATATATGCTAGCAGAAATAACTGGAAACTAGAGAGAAAATTTTAAAAATTTGACTTTTATAAATTCAACCTTCAACACAAAGATCTAAATTTACCGACATATCCAATAACCTCAGGAAGAAAGGTTAGGATTTATCAAGATAGCTCTTATTCCCCAAGCCAACCTGTGCAACAGAGAACTGATAGTCTCCAGGGAAACCAAAATCCTCTTGGCAGGTCATGCCTGTATATATTTTATACATAACACTTTGCACTACATATACGGAAAGGGACAGATAGCTTTAGAAATGCTTGAAGGCTTTATTCAAATGTTACCTGCTGGTTTCTGTTTCTTGTCATTTTATATCACCAGTTTTATATCATGCAGTTTCACATGCATCTTCCCCTTCTATTGTAATAGATGTTTTAGTCTTTCTTGCAAAATCTTATTTAGGATGATACTGTGTGCCAAGTTTGTTTGATTTTTTTAAAAGCTAAAAAGAGATTTTTCCCAGTCCTGTCACTAAGGTCCATATATTACCCTATTTCAGATGTTCTCATTTCTTGACTGCATCAACCAATAATATTCATTTTCTTCAAAAGGCAGTGATAGATACTAAGCACTTAATATTTTAAATTAGATTAAGTAAAATATCATAGTGACTTTCATCTTTTTATCTTTTTCCTGGCTTGAAATATTATACATTTTAGATAAGGAGAAGACAGTTCCAAATGATACGTGTTTTTCATTTGGAAGATAACATAAAGTGTAAATTCTCACTGTTCTTTTGGTCTCCACTAAATCAAACTCCCCTATTCAGAAAATGCTATGATTTTTCATAAATGTCTGTTAAATTGTTTTCAGCTTTACTGGCAAAACTAAATAAATGTTAAAGCAGCCAAAAATGTAACACACATTGTATAACTATGCAAGCAGTGTTACTTGAAGGTACACTTTCAATTAGATTTTGGTCCCAGGTTTAGTTATTTTTGAAAAAGGAAGTTGGGTAAGAGAATGTTTCATGATCAAATTCAGTATAAACAGGAGATATTTAGGGGCAGGTAAATTAAATTCAGAGGAAAGGGCTTATCATGCATTTGGATTTTTTTAAAACACATTACCCTGTAGTGATTCTAAGATGAACACTTCCATGGACAACTATACAGGACCCAGAACACACAACAGCTGTTAGATTATAAACAGAATCAAAACTGAGCCATCTCACTCCATCAAAATTTTCAGGGAAACACCAAGTTTTAAAAAGGAATAAAAGCAAATTAGATCTGGCTTAGCTTCCAATCGCCAGGCCTGCCTGGGGAACTGCAATGAAAAACCAAATGCAAAACATTCTGCAGTATTTATTATTCCTCTCAGCTCTCCTGCCCCACACTTCTACATTTTGTTGCATTGATAACAGGAATATATTCCCACCACTGCAGATCGTAACAACACCTCTGTTAGGGTATGTGAATTTCATGTGAAGAGTCTGTGTCTACAAAAGCAAGATCAAGATTTTACAGTCACAGCAGACCTTGCATCACCTCACAAGGCTCACTCTCAGTGCCATCAGTGAGCTGTACTTGGACATCTCAGCTGCCCCACAGGATCAAAGGGAGCAATCCAGCTGCAGCTAAAGCTCTTCTGGTATTTCCAGCAAAACAGACCTGAGGAGGAAGACCTTGTGGTCCAAATCCTCACTGTTTAAAATCATCACAGGAAACCCGTAACATACTTAACATGCAAAGATTTGCATGGGTACCTATGAAAATATAGGGTGGCAGTAATCCCTATCAGGCAAATTCCCCAATGGTTCCTGATTAATATGACAATTAGAAGAGCCATGTATTACCCCATTTATGATTTTCACCAGCTAAACTAAAACTAATTCCAGAAGATACAAAGCTAGAATCACCAAATGGATGGGTTACTTTGCAATGAATTAGGCATGTGTGAAATGAGATAAGGGAGAGTTCCAGCTACACAAAGAGGACCTACTTTACAGTCGGTACATTTCTGGATTGGCCAACTCTGCTGGTATACAAAGATGGTCAGAGACCTGGCTAAAATCAGTACAAGAGAAAACATTTCTTGCTGACTTTTTGCTAACTGTGCTGTTATACAAATTCCTACTCCAGTTTTTCTCCATTAGCTAATGAAGAGCGATTCCCACTAATGAGGCTTTTGTTCTTCAACCTTGCTGCCACGGCCTCAAATTTTCCTTTTTTTGTTTTCTCCACGCCCCTTGGATTCCTCAAACTGATGAGGAAGTGGCTACACTGGAGCAATGCAGTGGCTCACTGGCCAGCAAGCTGTCAGTGCACGTCTTGGTTCTCCTTGCCTTTCCCTGCTTCATAGAGGTCTCTCGTCTTCTGCCCAGCTGCCAGTTTCCACAAGACTGGGAGCAGCCTAAATTTCTCACAAATTGCTCTGAAATTGTGCGGTTATAATTATTTGGAGGAATGAGACAGACAGACTGTGAGCCTTTTTTAACTCTCGTTTCCCTAGGAAACCGGTTCAGAAACAAAACAGAAAAATCCATCACACTCCCACCTACAAACCCCCTGAAAAAAAAGAAAAATTCCTTCAAAAATAAGGACCTGAAAAGAAAACCCTGCAAAAGGTATTATGGGATATTGCCTTCTCTAACACCTCTAACAGTGTATTTAACAGTGATGAGGGTTTCACAGAATATTGAAAACTACTAGCAAGCAATAGTTCACCACTGGCACCTAAAAGCAGTATGTCACTGCCAAACACACCACATCACTTCAACTTGGCAAGAACACTTGATAGAAAGCCAAAGAGTAGTGGAAAAGGCTGTTAGAAGTTAACAAAGCACTTCCCAAAAGTACTGCTTTGTTTTTTTAGGCAAGTCTGCTAGAGCATGGGTGATGGATTTACTAAAGAAAAAAGTTTTTCTTGGCAAAAAACCCCTGCTTTTTTTGCTTAGAGCAAATTTTCCTGTCACTCTGCAGAATTTGAACTCCTACACCCTCGTTTCAGAAAAATGTGGCCAGTTTCTGTTTTCAAGTGAAGAATTCCCACACAGTAATACTGATAGCATGGAAATCCATTGTTTAATATGGGTCATGGGAAAATGGCCACAATTTCAAGCATCATTACCATGGAACAACCAAAGACAAATTATATTGTTTTAATTTCTTTTTTTAGTTTGCAATAAAATGGTTGTTGTTGCAATTTTGTTTGCAAATGGTAGCAGAGTATTTCTCCAAGAGTTTATATGAAGGCATTGCTTTACCCTTATTTCTCAGTGTAGTTCTGTCAGAAAAAGTGCTACAACTACAACATTTATTGGAAATTAAAAGGACAGAAGCAGAGAAACCTTACCTGTGAAGCTGCTAAGGAATGAGTTAACGAGCTTAATAAAATCTAATCCCAAAGTAGTAAGTATATGCAATAAAGATGTAGCAGATGTCCTGTCCAACAGGGACAGAATTCTTTCATGGTAGAAGGTGATAATTAAAAAGCATTATGCAGACAATCTTAAGATCTAAGACTTCCCTTACCCCCTGGATAGGATCCCTTTTGGGTTTGTGACATCAAAAATTAGTTTCTTAAATGCACATTCTTACTGATTAAGTAATAAAATACAGAGGCAAATAAACGGGTCACTTTCTCAGTTCTCTTTACAAGGAATGGAAAATGAACTTCGTAGGTGGCACAGTGGTGTGTAACAATGCGTGTTCACAGTGAGCATACAACAGAGCTCTTGGCTCTTACTCCTGTCAGCTCCTCCTCACACAGGCAATAAATACCTCAGAAGCAAACCTGAGAGAAGTGCAAACAACACTGCCTCTGTGCCCTGGCTAATATTGATTTCTTGCTGCTCCTAAGAAAGCAACCCAAAGAGAGGTCACAGGCAGGCTCACGTGGCTCTAACTTCTGATCATATGACAGCCCAAGTCCAAGACACTTTCACTTCTTCCCAGTCCTAAGTGGATTCTGCAAAACAGAGAACCATTTCTAAGTTCTTTTATGTCCAGAAAGGCCAGGCCTGCTACTGGCTAATAATGAAATATCACAGATAAAGTAGTCTAACTTTTCACCAATGTTTCTGGAAGGGTTCCCTGGAAGTATCTGTTGATAAGACCAATTTTTCACAAAAATTTACTATAATAAAAAAAACCAAACAAACGACGACAACAAGTAGTGCAAAAGTGCAGCTTGAAAACAAGTCTCACAATTATAAAGTGTTGTATTCAGTGAACATGTGGTGAAGAACAATGAAAATAATCCCACAGAATATGTACAATTTTATCTATTTGATCACTTGAAAGGCTTCATCAAGGCATTCAACCCAGCTGGAAAAATAGGGTACAAGGAGTGCAGAGAAAGACAGATGCTGCATCTGAGCTGAGCATTCCTAAGTAAATAAACAACAAAAACAAAACAAAACAAAAAAAGCAATTCTGACACAGTTCCAAACTTTATGAGACAATAACTTAACAAAGACCATTTATTCTGTCACTCTCTTTTTGTTCTTTTGTTTTGTGATTTGAGATAGAAGTAGATGCTAATTTTTTTTGCTTACTAGTAATCTGTACAATAACTGCTAGTGAATTAACCCGTGCAATTTTGGACTATTTGTCAATTCTTTTACCAGTTGTTATTAAGAAATTCAGGAAACAATTGCTCAGATAAAAAAACACCACAAAGGGCTTAGCAAAAGAGGAACTACAGAAATAGACTGCTCTTTATTTATATTTCACCAGTAACCATGTCCTGGCTTATCTCTAACTTTCTCAAAAATTCCATCTGTTTATTTGTAAACCTCATACCTCATTCTCTTTCAGATTTAAGGCCTTTTATCAATTCATCTGGAAACGTGTGACACCTTTAGGACTTCTCGCATCCTTGATGTCTTTAATTTTTTATGTGCCACATAGTACGCAAAAGCCTCTGTATTCTCAGACTGAGATGAACTCTTTCAACTGATGACTGTTTAACAGAGACAGATAATATTTTTGCAGTTCTTAACTCACCTGATGACTGTCAAGATTGTCTTTCGTGTGCTGATCAAGAGCTGCAGCTCACAGCAAAGGCTTAATGAGATTCTCTTCCCCTTGAAAGGACTGTTTCTTTCAAGAAGAATCTGTAGCTAATCACTGCAAGTCTCAAGCCGAGAGGATGATTATTTGGGGGGGTGAAGGAAGCTGTGAGTTCTGTACAATTCAGCTGAAGAGAGCTCCCTCCATTTATATGAAATAAGCAGGTTTTGCATAAACCAGTTGGCCGGGAAGCCTTAAGCTCGCAGTCCTTGTGCAAGGCCTCACCACAGTGCGTGGGTTACGCGTACCAGGAAGAGCCACTCCAGGTCACTGCAGCGGCTGCTGAGCCAGCATCGGACTCAGCCTCCTCATGTGCCACCTCCTATCTCAGAAACTGCCCACCACTGCAGCCCATCCTGTTTATCACAGAGTACACTGTGTCACAAGTACCAAATCCTTTGCAAAAGCATGACTGCACACAAAGTTGGCTTGGTGTGGAAGTTACACCACAGAAAGCGAGTTGCGATTTCATGCAGTAATTGCATCACTTGGATTCCTCTTTAGTCCAGGGTATTACACTCTTGTATGACTAAAATAAGGTAAAACCAAGTCACTGAGACTGTTTAAGACACAGGACAAAAATATGCAACATGTGCCAGGGTTTTGCCAAGACACCTGAATGAGTGCCAAAGGAGTTAGCTTAGGAGCTGAAAGCAAGACTAGCACAGTGTTTGGCAAATGGTAATAAGTTCTTGTCCTCTACATAAGCCATGAACATATTTCCAGGCTGCCTTATTGCTTAAAGAGAAGGCCACAATCTGGAGGCCTGGATCAATCTTTATCAGCTTTGTAATATGTTATGGCTGCAAGATGGTAATGATCGAATGGTATTTCACCAAGGATTACACTGAGGAGTTCTGAAACTGCTGCAGAGTAGCCATGAACCACCCAGCACCTGGAATGCAGCACTAAACCGAGACCTAAGGCAAAAAGGTGCAGTATACCAGGCCCAATGTGAGATGCTTGCTTGGCAGTGTGTTTACATCTTCTACAGACTGATTACACTTACTTATTACCTATCACCTGTGCACATACACACAGGCACTGAGAAACAAAACAGCAACAAAAGTCTCAAGTAGATAATGCACTTTCACAGACATATCAATGCTCTCTCTATACAAAGTCAAGGTAAAGTAAATGCAGGTCAGGCATTCACACACAAACCCCATGCAAATGCTGTAAGAACACTAACCTGAAGAACAATTAACACTTGAGACATGATCATTAAAGTCTGCAAACCACATTATTTTGCTGAGTACAATATTCACAACCTTAATTTAAATTGCAGTCACAATTATGCTTGTTGCTAAAGCAACAATTCTATGTATTTACAGAAGGGGGCAAAGAAAGTGAGAAATTGTGCAGTTTCCATGCACAATTGACATGATAGATTTAAACTACCTAAATGTTCTCAGGTTATTTTTCAAACAAAATTTAAGTTGAATGTTGATCTTTCCTAGAAATGATTGCATTTTAAGGTTTAAAGTAACCTTTTCCTGTTCAGTAATGAAATGTCTAACACATTTCATGTCACTTTCAGATTAAAAAAAAAATAAAGAAGTTGTCATGAAAGACCCAAAAGGGATCTGAATCCAGAAATGTAAGTTGTCTGCTTTAGTAAAAGACCATGTGCCTGCCCATGCATGATACCATGGGTTTTATTTAGGCAGAACTCGATAGCAAATCTTGTCAGAATGACAGCCCCAGTCCCTGCCGGGCTTCACTGACACAACACAACAAAAAGGCATCTCTCTGGCACTGGAAAGCTCCCAAAACACTGAAAACTCATGCAATGCCATGTCTTCTCTTCCTGCTAAACAGGTCAATGCTATCCTGCCCCTCCACTTTTACAGTCACCCGTGACCCTCAAATTTTTTTAGTTTATATGTTCAGCTACTGCTGTTCTTTGATATTCATTGCCTATTTTATCCGCTCTATTTTCTCCTGATCTCCTTTCTGAAGATCTCTCCTCCTCTTTCCACCATGCACAAGTGCCCACATCTACTGTGGCAATAAAGTGAGCAGGGCATAGTAAGTGCCAGGCTAACACTGCCCTCTGAGGCTTCCAGACACAGAGGGGTGCTGTGAAGTCTGTTCCCTGTCCAAACACAGGGGAACACAGCAATGGCATTACACACAATGTCTGGGGTCTCCATGTCCATGAGCTACAGCTGGTCCAGGCCAGGGTGGTTCCACCTCTCTGGAAGACAAAGGTGGCACAGGCTGCCAGGACAGTGCCTTTTCCTTCTGCACTCATGAAAAGCCAATTGATCCCATACCCCCTTAGGAGGAACAGCAGCACAACATGGTGCTCCTGGAACTCTTCTTAGCTCTGTGTGTGATCCACTGCAGAGATACCCAGAGCATGGATGCCTCATTTTGTGCTGGGGGAGGTGCTACTCAGTGGAAGGATGCTGAAGTTTTGTTTTCATTTCCCATTTCAACAGGCAGCCGGCAGCTAGGGTGTATACCTCTCACGTTCTCCCTGTGACTGTAAGTGCAATGCCAGACATCAAAGCTGGGCTACATTTTGCTCCAGTTAATTCTCTGGTCATGCTGGTCCACTGGGGAATGTTGATGATGCAAACCATATCAGGACCCCATCACCTTTCTTCCTTGTCTTTGCCCCTGCTCCTGAAGTTCCAGATCCTACTTTCCCTCCTTTGTTTTCCTTATCACTTTCCTTGTAACTTTGGGCCATGTTTGTCTTTTCTGAGAATAAAGTTGGCCAAGGTGTTGCTTGAACTCTTTTTCTGACCCACTGCTGTTAAGCTGCAGCTGTCCCTTCCACTCCACGTTTTCAGTGGAGAAGCCTGAAGTGTCTGTGGTGTCTGGGGCACAGCAGTAGGAAAGCTATGGCAGGGAGCCTAGGCTAGAGATGTTACAGCTCATCACAAGGCTGACAGATATCTTGATTGCTGCATTTTTTTTGTGGGAAAGAGTGTGGAGGCAGTTTCTAGGATTGAAAGATTCTGGCTATGAAGACCCTCTGGAGCTTCATACGAGCTGATATGTCAGCTGAGTGTTGACAGCCTATCAAGCAGCTGACAGGGCACGGTCCTCTGAACAGGGTGCTTCAGCCAAAAGCCTAGGAACAGGACTGGCAGGCCATTTCCTCTGCAAGCTAAAAGAAAAGCAGGGAAGGAACAGATGCTTCCCAGGGAGAAATACATGTTTGCTTGTTGAGAGTAGGGGGGAGCTGAACTCCATACTCCAGGAGTTGATCAGACTGTACTACTTGCCTTTCTTCTAATAATCTTCTCTCTCCAAGCCAGGGGAGCAGAAGGACAGACTTTATCACTGTTCCTTTTGTCAGTTCTCCTGCTTTTATCACTTCTCATAAGAGCAGGGCACAAGTTTGACTCTCACCCCTCCCTTTTCCCACATGGTATGCTGCTCCTGCTACTTCTCAGCCATGTTTTCCTCAGCAAAAAACTCAGTCCGAAGCCTGTTCTGTTCCTGAGGGCCACTGAACCGGCAGCCAAACGCATCTGCCAAAAGGGAGAAAAAGTCAAAACAGGCAAGAGTCAAAAGTAACTATGCCCATAAAAAAGGGATAAGCAGCCAAATGCCACCAGGAAAAGACTGGATCTCCTTGCTTCTAGACACTCAGCTCTGCTGAGCCTCTCTGCAAGAACAGTGTTTGGAGGAGTGCTTGCAGGATGACACTGCAGACCCTGATCATGACTTTGCTCACTGCAAACCCACCCTCTGTCTCCAAACAGCCTAGCCACTGACCAACAGGTACTGCAATCATGGGACTCCACAGGGCAACAGCCACACCTGGAAAAGCAGGTTTAGACTCCCCAATTTCATCCAGTAGTGGCAAAGTCACAGCAGTAGCTTGTACAACAGCAAGTTCTGACCTACCACACCATCCTCAGTGCAGAGAGGCAAGCACTAGCACTGCCACTCCAACTTTGTGTCCCACACCTGTGGTACCCACCAGTGAGTGTAGGGCAGAGCACACAGAAGAGTGAAAACTCTCATGAGGGTGAAGCACAGTCCCTGTCTTCATCCTCAGACAAAGGTAGGGAGGAAGCAAGAGGGAGTCAGCTCATCTGGAATGTGCTCACAGAGTAGCTGCCACAGCTGCCAGTGGCAAAAAATGTCAGGAGAAGTCATAAGACAGTAGCTGCAATGGTAGCACATATGAAAATGCAGAACAGAAAACAAACCCGGAACAGATGTAGAACAGAAATTAGACATGTTTCTGAATGTGAAATCTCTTCACAAGTGTCACTGGCAGAGCAATGACAAGTACAGTCATAAGCGTGAGACAGACACTGGGACACAGTAGCACATCCTGCAGTGGCCCCCAGAAGGGCTCTAAAGCCAGACAGGAGCATTTTTCAGATGCCTTTCCTGCAGGCTGCTGTGAAACACATGCAGTGGGATGTCAAGTGTACAGGAAGACACATAACTTTTGTCCAAAGTAAAACCCTCAAACACATTTAATGCAGTGTAAACCCGCCAGAAATGCTGCCCCAACCTGGCTCTCTACTCCTCTTGCACCACACTACTGGCCTAAGACAATGCACAGCCTGACACCAGCCTCTGCTCTGCTGTGTGGACCCTTGCACTTGACCCACCAAGACACTGCTATAGGTTATGTGAAACAACTGAATGTTGACACCATTTCCACCACAACAGAAACTCTTTATTCTTCACATAGGAAGATGAGAAATATAAATGCAAACATTAAAAAAATCCCACACAATCAATGTACATCTACTCAGTGCTTTCCATGTCTCGAGGTCAAGGGCAGCTGGCACCAAAAGTTCCTTTTTTCTCTCAAAGGGGGTTTCCTCCACTCCACTAGGATTAACCAACTCTAAACCTTTCATTTGTTTGCCAAACAATTTATTTTGCAAATACGTTAAGAACTTCATTACAATACTGCATAGATTTTGAATATCATCTTTTACGTGGATGATGTCAAGGAATTTGTAGTAACAAATCCTAAAAAGACTCAGCAGATTACTACAGAGATGACTCCTAATCACTTCTCTCCCATAATAAAACCATAAGGCATGCACTATTTGAAGTTACAAGCCACTATGTGATCTCCTGCTCCAGTTAAATACAAGGGAAGTTTTGCTTCTGAGAAAACAGGATTGGGCCTCTGTGGCTTGAAAAATTTCACCATTCCATCACAAATGCCTGTCTGCCAGCCTTGCAGACTGCCAAGTCTGGCTTCTTGGCTCTTGAACAGCATCAGGAGGATGAAAACCACACAAAGATTGGAAAAATGCGCAAAGCCAGAGGCCAAAGAAAAGACAGGGCCACTCAGAAAGATCATGTGCAGTTAGTTCCTGAGTGCTGGTAGAAAGAAAAGGTTTCTTTGAAGTTGAGAGCTCTTTTTAGACAGTATCTGTACTGTTCCATGACGTGAGTGAATTACAGCATTCATGTCAGCATGATGTATGGTAAGTATCTCTTAGAAGAATCAGTAACTACATAAGAAGAACCCTGAGCTAACACAGTAGATAAAATCAACAACTGCAAGGTAAGAAGGTAGTGTGATAGGAACCCAATCTTCAGTCTGAGAATAGGGGCAGACTAGAAGGTTTGCACAAACCTGACTATGGTGGCACACATTTTTTGGCAACATGAAACATGTATGAAGAGAACAACAGCCTGCAGACACTCCTTTCCTCCCTAGTTCATTTTTGTCTCACACACACCCACTGCCTAAATACACAAGCAGAATCCACACAGAAAGAGGGGCTATGACTGTTAAATGTATTTGGGTTAAGATTCCATAAAAGTGTCTAAAAGAAAACTATGTCTCCAATCACAAATTGAAAATACAGTTCCAAAACACATCATACTCGTAGTCTTTAACATATCTGAGATATTCTATTATACATACCATATTTATCTAAGCTTTCATCTAGTCTATAATGTATTATTCTAACACAAAACAGCAGTGTCACAGTACAGTTGGATCTTGAGGAGACAAGAAACGCCAGCAAACTTTAGGCTTTTTTTCATTTGAAATTATGTGAAAGGAACAGCTTTTCTGAAGGTATGTAACTGTAAGATATGGGCTAGGATAGTTAATTCATAATATTGACCAGCTTCTTGATTTAAATTCAATGAAAAGAGTGCTTTGAAGGCCATGATCTAGCCACCAGTACAATGCCCAGGACTTATTCCCAGTTCTGTCACAGTCATCACAGGACTTTGGATAAAGCTCTTTGCACTTTCTGTTGTAGCCACAAAGCAAAACGTGATTGAAAGCTCATATCCCCAGGAATCACCCCTCTCAATATGTATAAATGTGTATAGGTGTATAAAATACAACACATAGGTGTGTCTGTGTATTGCATGTCACTGATGTACAGATACAGAATATATATATATGTGAGAAGAAGTGTGTGAATGCAGTCAGTCTACTACAACAAGAATCTAGCTACAATAATTATGGAAAGCAGAGCTTCCATTTAGAAACTAAAATCCATCTTAACAGTTATGCATCCTTATTTAAAAAACAGTAAAGTTCAAATCTAATGACTCATTCAAGCAATTACATTTATGATGCAATTTATGGCATTTATTAAACTCCTAACATATGGAATGCTCCTTTTATGTCAAACTGAAAGTTTCCCAAGACACACAAGTGTTTTATAAACTGCTACAGCAGGAATATTTCATTTCACTGTGACTTACAGTGGCAAGTCCTGAAGGGTTACTGGAGATGATCTCAGTTGGTTGGCACATGGTGCTAATAACACCAAGGTTGTGGGTTTGATCCCTGCATGGGCTCTTCACTTCAGAGTTGGACTCTGTGATCTTTGGGGGTCCCCTCCAACTCAGAATATTCTGAGATTCTGTATTGCTACTGGCTGTAATTCACTTGAAACAGAAAACCAAGCCAAAAAATTTCATTTCTTCATATTTGCATTAACAGAAAGGACTGAAGCCCAGATCCAGCAAAACCCTTACGCTGATTCTTTGTATCACATGCATATAATCAAACTATGCTGGATGGGATATGCACATGGACAATGCTTTAACATCAGCAGACTCTGGGCTACAAAGAACTAAGGAATCCATTGTCCTCTCCTGCTCATCATCTTTCTGCTGAACCTGTTACATATTAATCTCCTCTGAAGCATTGTTTTAGTCAGTTATAGATGATCTATACACAGTCTGGTTCAAGTTATCACATCTCATAAATAACCTAACTATATTTTGCCGTGCTAATTTTATTTCATCACTCCTGAGGACTAAACAGTGGTAACAGACCTGGTCAACTTGAAACACAGCTCGAATCCTAATTTAATTTATGTTCTTTTGCTTACAGAAATGAAAACAGAAAATTAAATAACTTCACCAATGGGGAAATATTTGCTTTTACTAGTCTTAAATCAAATAACACCTGCAAATGCAGAGCTGTAGGTTTTGCTCTTTTTTCAGTCACACAGACACTTGCTTAGAGTTGTTTGTTTTTTATGTTTGGGGTTGTTTTTTTTTTCCCCAAGTGAATGGTGAAGTAAAACAGAAACCAGAAGCCAGGCACAAATAATTGCTTAATATAATATAATATAAAATTACCAATAGGAAGAGATGGTAAGCAAAAATACTATGTTCTCCAGCAAGAAGAATTTCCTGATTAAAAATGCATACATATTTTACAGGAAAAATGCTTCTCTATCTTCTTGCATGCTTTCCAGTGTGTGACAATTCCAGTTTTGAAGGAGATTTCTTTCCTTCTCCGATGGGAAAACTGAGGGGTTTTTACTAACTTAAGCCTACAAACAATTGAAATTTAATCTCAAATTAAAGAAAATTTCAGTATGGATATATTCTTAACTATTGATTCTAATATAGTAATGTCCTCTGTCGAGGTCCATTAACACATTATTTGTGTCTTGTCTTAGAACAAAAAAACAATAAAAATTGAAAGTACAGCCATAGCAGTTTTAGTAATACTGTAGTAAGTGGTTTTTGAGCAGTGTAATTGGCTCCAAAACATTATGGTGAAGTATCCATATGCTTGTCAGAACTTGAAAGATAGATACACTTTCAAATTTTATATATATATACATATATATATATGCACACACACATACATACACACACACACCAAAATACCTAAAATAGGAAGGTTTTATGTATATAATAAATTTGTTACACTGGGAGTACTGTCCTAGTAGAATACTTGTCCTTAGACTACAACACTTACAACATTCAAGCAAAAAAT
The DNA here is from genome assembly GCA_013398175.1 of Climacteris rufus. Lineage (NCBI taxonomy): Eukaryota > Metazoa > Chordata > Aves > Passeriformes > Climacteridae > Climacteris > Climacteris rufus. The sequence goes on from VZRZ01008045.1 coordinate 270,575, forward strand.
ACGGTGGCAATGTTGTAATTAATAACCTTACTTTTAAATGTTTTTCTTCCTTTTTTTTTTCTTTTACTAAAGAAACAAATTCTTGACAATCAGGATAAAAACCATATGCTCATGTATTCACATTATAACTTAAAAACTTCTTTGGGACATGTGAAGTATTGCTATTTTTCATTCCATCAAAACATCTGGATTTTAGTGGTTTTATAGCACAAATGGCTTGTTCAGAGTATAGCCTTTCCCCATTTAAAAAAATTTATACCCCCATTCCATTCTCATCACATGCCTAGCATATGTTTCATGCCAACTTTATTCAAGGCCAAAACCTGTCGTAACTCATCAGGGCAATGAATTACTACAGGAATGAAAAGCAAAGCAAAAACAAAACAAAACAAAACAAAAAAAAAACCAACAAAAAAGATCCAATCAAGTAGGAAAAAAAATTCCCCTTAATACCAAAAAATTCCACACTCTTCTGAGAAGTGAAGAGATAAATTACTATCAGATTTCTGTTTTTTTCTCAGAAGGTGATCATAACCAGAGAGGTGAAAGAAAAGAAATACAGGATGAATAAGTTAGCTTAGTTTCTGTATGATCTGTCACTGCAAGTGCAGTTTTCCAAAATAAGTATATCAGATAACAGCAAGGAAGGAATGCACATTATTGAAATATTTCTCTTTCCAAGAAAATAACAAAACAAAACAAACCAGCTTACCCTATGGAGACACTGTTGAAAACATGGTTGCTTTAAATTAAGGCTATTCCATTTGCCAGCACATATCCTCCTGAGGTTTGCTCACCATTTGCCTTTTATTTCCAGTAAAACTTGGATATAGCAGAGCTACAAGATGATCCTTATTCATCTCCTTTCATTTATAAGGAGAGGGATGCAAAATTGAAACAATTTTTTACTTTTAGGCAGGTGATGCAATCTTTTGTTGTTTTTTTTTCTACTAAAGACTGAAGTATATACAATAGAGCCTAATTTGTCTCTTCCAGCTTTGTAGCAAAACATTAATCTAATGCTACTGTCTTTTGCTTTCCCTGATTTATTGTTATAAATTTCAATCATTGCCACTTAACATTAGTATTGTCTTAGAGGTAATGAGAAGGCAACTTCCTCTGCACTTCCCGTGACATTTTGCTGAACCAGCAATGAGCCACCCAATTCACAAACATAATAATGTCTTCTTCACAAGTAAAATAATGTCTTTTCCACAAGTAAAAATGTGTGATGATTTTAGCAGTTTCATTTGGGTGAAAACTAGTGTGGTTTCACCCAAGGGAGAAGAGCAGCCCATAAGCTTTGGACAGTACAGATCACTAAAGACCAGAGCACAGAATGATAGTCAAGGGACAGCATGGAGGACAGACTGATTTCTTGGAAGAGGCCACCTTAGCAGAAACAAGAAAGATCAAGCTCATAAGCAGATTTATAAAGCCAACAGCTCAAAATGGCCATGTCCACCTCAAGTGTGAAATGTCTTAGTAAAAGTGCCCCTTAGTCCTCAAGTGCCAAACTACATAGCCTACTACTACTATATAAGCCTTTACTGATATCTATTTTCACATTTTTTCAAGAGGTAAAGGACATTTTAATTCTGGAGAACAATGCAGATTATCAGTGTTGTGGCACACAATGGAAACTTATGGGTTCTTCACAACCTGCTTTCCTGGAAAGCTTGGAAAATCTTTCCCTAGACACTTTACGTTCAAGTAAACCCATTTGTAACACTGGGAAACATAAAAATGAAGCTTACACTTGCAACTTTAATTCTGTCTTTTGTATCTGTGCATTATTTGTAAGTGATCAAACACTATTTTCCACTGGACATCTGCATCAGCACAAAGCAAGGCAAAAGTTCAGAAAAGAATAAAAGAATGTAATAAAGGAGCATATTTCCTGACATTCTTTTAGCTGTATGTGTCAAAAGATAAACAGTAACCAAAGACAGCAAGCAAGTGAAGTTCAGTTTCTAGCTAACACACCAGAAAAATGACCATGACAGTATTTTATCCCTGTTTTCAACAGAGTGATGCTAAGGGAATAAGCACTGCCAGAAGGTCGAGGGAGGGGATCCTGCCCCTCTGTTCAGCCCTGGTGAGGCCACATCTGGAGTGCTGTGTCCAGTTTTGGGCTCCTCAGTACAGGAGAGACATGGAGCTCCTGAGGTGGGTCCAGAGGAGGGCAACTAAGATGATTCAGGGACTGGAGCAGCTCTTTTACAAGGAAAGGCTGAGGGAGCTGGGCCTGTTCATCCTTGAGAAGAGACAAGTGAGAGGGGCCCCCATCCACGCCTGTCAGTATCCACAGGCAGGGTATCAGGATGATGAAGCCAGGCTCTGCTCTGTGCTGCCAAGTAATACTACAAGAGGCAATGGGCAGAAACTGATGCACAGCAAGTTCCACTTGAGTATGAGGAAGAACTTCTTTGCTGTGCATATCTGAGCACTGGAACAGATTGCCCAGAGTTTCTGGAGTCTCCCTCTCCACAGATATTAAAAAACAACCCTGTGCCATTTGTTCTCAAGTGGCCCTGCCTGAGCAGGGAGGCTGACCAGATGACCCACTGTGGTCCCTTCCAATCTCACTCATTCTGTGCTTGTGTGAGTTCATAATAGTTCATAATAATTGTGTGAGCTGATTTAAAGAAGGTCCTATTTCTTTTCCTTACAACATACTCTCTCCACTTCTACCAACTCCAGCATTTGTCAGACCCTTCCACAACACACAGATGCAGCAGAGGATAACCAAACAAAAAAATTGCACATCCTGCCAGATACATGAGTTGATAAATTCACAGAGCTGATAGGAGGCAAGAGAGGGGAGCAGTATTTCCCCACATATAGCTGCAAAAACTTACATCTGCCTAGCTGCTAGACAAAGTGCAGTTTAAACATATGCCACATTCTGGAACTGATCTCTGATAATCTGGTATCAGATTTGTGAATACATGCAGTTCTAAACTGCAAATATACCAGCATCCACCTTTGTGTCTAAAGCCAACAAGAGCTGCTTTTGGAACACACGAGGAAATGGTAAGAACTTCAAAACTTTTAGCAGTAACCTGTGAATTAGCTCCCACTTGCAGCATGGAGATAATTGTATCCTTCTCACCATTGAGATTAACCACTTTTGAGAGATGTAGTTACCTGAGCAGTCAATGCTATAGAAAAGCCCCAGAGAAAAATGAGTATGTCTGCACTGCCAGGCTCACTAGTTTTGTAAATAAGGTCTAGCATAAGAATACAATAAAATACTCTGCAGCCACTCATAATTTTAGCATGGCTTATTCCAAAATCCTGGTGAAGTAGAAAACCTGTAGAAAAAAAGATGTCAGGATATACATACACACTGAAAGGGCTAAAGTAAATTCAGAGAAGACAGGCCTCAAAATCCAGATGTTCTTTTTACAAAGCTAGGAGCATTTCATTCTTAGAAGCCTCCCAATCCACACACATATAGGTGAAACACTCACTGTTAACTCTAGTTATCTGCAGAGGTTATTTCTCAGCAAGAAAGTTAGAGTGAACCAGTGATGCTGAGAAAAAACCTGGAACATCATAGTGCAAGATGAGCCTTCACACAGCTGATGACCAGAAAAGAGAGGGAGCTGCAGAGCCACAAGCTGCTGCCCTGCCAGTCCTGAGAGCACACAAGGAAAAAGAGCAGGAACAACAGCTCCAGCCCTTCCACATCTGCCTGTCCACTGACACCAGGGACTGGACTGATGGCAGTACAACATGCCAAAGCATAACTCCACAGGAGCTGGAGAGCGTGTGCTTTTTGGCAAGCCAAAGAATCTGATAGAAGTACTTGTGCTTACAGTCTCTTTAAAGCCATGCCTCCTAAAACCATAATATAACAATCTATGGTGAGTAAGAAAAACGTACAAGTATGTCTTACAACAAACCTATGCATTTAACCAGACTTGGAAAGGCTGGGTTTCATTTTTTGCTCTGTACCAGACATCCCCAGTGCCTGAGGCAAGCCACATTGCTACCACAAGTACTGATTCTTCCTCCATGGAGTGCCAAAGATGAGACTTCATGAGGTATCAGGAGAATGCACACGCTAAAGTGTGTGAGACACTTAGACAGAACAGTGATGAACTTTCCAGAAAAGCCCACAGAAGTGTGTCCTCAATATTAATTCAGTACATCTCAGTAAAAGCTGTCAAACTATCAAAGGACATAAACAGTTCACTTTGAAATAAAAATACATAAATGTCGAAACAACTGCAATACATAAACATGAAAAAAATTTCTCTACCATTTGCTTGGTGCTCTCAAAAACAACAGTGCATCCCAATTAGTGTATCAAAAAACATAAGAGAACACAAATACAGCAGACAGGCACTCAAAGTCTGCACAGACAAAATTTCTCAACTCTCACATTGCCTACTAGAGCACAGTCCTGTCCAACCACCTATTCCAAACCTCCACCTTTTTCAAATTCAAGTTTATTTTCAGCAGGTGTAAAAACCCAACAAATTCCCAGTACTCCAGGCTGACATGCTGCACTGCAGGAGGTGTCTCATCAAGGGACACACCAGCAGCTCTCTGCCTCACACCATGACAGATGCACTGCTCTGGCTTTTCCTTTGACCTGACCTGCAAAACAAGAGAAGTGGCAGCACATGCAGGGCAAGAGCACAGAGGCTCTACCTGGCATCCTGCCAGCCAGCTCTCCCAGATTTTGGTACTGTGGTGTTTTATATACAGCAAGAAGCAGGTCCCAGCCTTCTGATTAAGCTCCAGATTTCCAAATGGTGTGAGGAGTAATTGCTTGTAGAACAGGCTAATTCTGAAGAGAAAGAGGGCACAGGTGATGGTGTGAGCAATACTGGCAGAGATGCCTGATGTCAATCAGGAAGGAACAAAATGGAATATCTATGGATTGTCATGTGAATTAAAACAAGACTATTTCAGACAGAAGAAAAAGAAAAGGTAAAAAGTGCATGAGACTGGATCTTCACCCCTTTGATGTTTTAGATCTTCAGTGTCTCCCACTATCCTGTTTCCATCTACATGGGTGCACCTGCAAGTATCTGTTACCACATAAGAGTTATTTAAGGCAAGTTAACAGAACTGAAAACACTAACTTCAGCCTCTCAAAATACCCCTGACAGAGCCCAGAGAGCACAAGGGGAGGAAAAAAAGAGCAGTGAAGTATATAATCTGGCACACCCAAATTGTTTTACCACATGAAACTTGGATAAAATGCAAGTTAAGGAAACAGACATCCAAATCAGAGTAAAAAAACAAACAAAAAACTCCAAGAAAACAGAGCAAAAAAAAAAAAAAGGGAGGGGAAATAAAACCTAAACTCTAAGGCTAAAAATTCACACAAAATTCTCACTAAGACCACTGCATGGAAGCACTATAATCAAAGAGAAGGCATTTACTTAAAGACACCAAAAACATGTTAAAAAGTTAACTACTATTATGGAGTGATTAATACACTTACTTGAAAAGTTAAAAAAAAAATCTGAAGAAAAATCTTGTGTACTTACTATCATTTAGTGTTGTGAAGTCCAAGAATCGATATTCATAGCAAACATCTATCTTGGTTTCTACCTGGGGCCTCTTCAAAGTTGAATAGATATTACCAGGTCGTTTTTCATCATGCTTCTCTAGTTTGTTCAATCCACAACCCATTTCAGCAGTTCCTGATACAAAGAGGTAGGAAAAAGGGAAAATGCATAAACAGGATGAATTCTGACTTTTTTCTTTCTGGTTTCACGCCCCACACTAGCACATTCTGGTGATTTTTAAATTTCTAATACAAGCTACCTACAAACTACATTAAATCATATAATTAAATAAATGCTGAGACAGTAACTGAGGTATATACTACTCATATCAACCCTTGGGCATATTATTATTTTATTGGAAAATTGACAGTTTAATGTATGTATTTTGCATCTTTCATATGTATTCGATTGTATACTCTGGAAGACATATTCCATTATAAAAAGTAGCTGAAAATGCAAAATAAATTGCTAATATTAAGGCTGACAACTTAATAACAATTTCTATATATGCAGTTACTAAGAGAGCACCTAGAATTAATCTTTACATTAAACTCTGTAACATTCAAATTAATATCTATGTAATTCAATGGAAAATGCAAGACTGCAGGGAACTACCTGCATTTACAAAACAACCTCACTTCCTCCCACCTCATTTTTTCAGGTAAACCACAGAAAATAACAGTACTTTGCAGAATCTGTCTTCAAAACAGAAGTGCACCTGGCCACAGAACTGGACTAGATAAATGTAGCTCTCTTGAATAAGCTGCCAGTCCACATGTGGACTGGAGTCCAGGACTAAAGGATCACTCCTGACAACCACTCCTGCTACACAGTAAATGGTTCTCAATATCCTGCACATTACAGCTCATCTGCATATGAAAGAATGGAAGAATTACGTGGTGAAAATACTCAGATGATCCAAACCCTCTAATTTCTCTCAACAACACTGGTGGGACTGAGGCAAATTATTTCAACCACCAGCAAGTGTGAAAAGATGAAGACACACCGGGTAGGCACCTGAGGTTTTTCATTACAACCCACCCAACATCCTACCTCCACCTCCATGGAGAAACTCCTGCTTTGGGGATGGGGGGGAAATGCAGAATAAACACAAAGGGTGGCTCCCACAGGCTGCCCCAGCCACTCCAAGGCATGGGATGCATTCAGGGTAAACACACTGCATGGAGCAGCAGAAGAGCAGTGTTACAGCCTCCCTGCCACCTCTGGCAGACAGCAAGGAGCACCTGAGAAAGCTCAGTCACAGACCTGGGCTGCCTTTACCTTGACAGTTCAAAGACCTAAAAAACCTTGTTCAGGTTCCCTGTCTCCAAAGAGCTGCCTGTAAGCTTATGCCACAGCTCCATCCCTCAAATGCCTAGGAAGTTAGTCAAATTTCCAGCCCCAATGTATTTGGAAACTACTTGCAGAAAATTATTTATGATTTTATTTATATGGAGCTTAAACTTTCATAAATTTTGTCCCTCCCCCATACTTTCTCATGACATCATTCTTATTAATAGTGACCAAATCCCTCGCTGTATTTTCTAGGATAAATGTGCTCAACTCCTTTTCTGCCATTTCCAAGACAGGATCTCTTCTTCCTTCACCACCCCACTCACTCTCATTTGCATCACTGTTCTCATTTCTCTGCATGAACACAGGTGGCCATATGCTCAAAACGAGATCTTAACAAGGCTTATTAAAATAACATTGATGCCTCCCTGTCTCTACTGCAAATAATACACCTACTGCACTAAAAATCATCATTCACAGCTGAATCATCACATTCACAGTTTACTGTCAACTTCCCAGCAGACAAAGAACCTGTTTTTTCTTTATTTTTATCCAACATGGGTAACTGAAAAGTTTCCAACTCATCCCTCATAACTTTGCTCTATTCCTTTGCATTTCTACTGTCAGTAATAATCTTACCCCACTCTTCTGTATCCTTGGAAGAAAGAGCTGGAAGTCCTTTCAGGCTCAACAGTACCACTCACCTTCTTATCATCTGCAGAGTTCATATAGGCACACCTACATCTACTTGCAAAGTCACTAATAAATAGATCAAAATAGGACTGACCAACACCTTGAATTTGAAAAAAGTAACAGAATAAATATTTTATCAGAACCTAGAAGCAGAAAAAACATTTGGCAGAAAGACCTGTAGCACTCAGAAAAATGGATGTTGTGACACAAATATTCCTGGAATTTCAGTCTTTGGTGAATTCATCAAGCAAGCAGAAAACAAACTTCCCCTAACTATTTGGAGAGAAAGATAAAAACTACTTGAACAATTTCTATCAATGAAATCAAGGTTTGCAGACTCCATTTTTTTTTTCCTTTTGAAATTTAAGGTTAAAAAGCCTCAGGATTTTTTTATGTTCCCAAAAGGATACTTTCTACCCTTTTTTTTTTTTTGTAATGACAACCAGTACCATTAAATAAAGGATTATTCTTTCATATATACAGCAGCTTCTTCTTTTGGCTGTGCAATATTCTTCGCATCACTCTAAAATGTTATTTAATACATATGTTGCATATTAATGAGCCCAACAAGATACCAGGCATTTTTCCATGAACTATAATGGAACACATCTAGCAGTACGAGCAGTATACACGTGCTAATGATGAATTCAGATAGCAGTAAGTATTAGCAAATACCAAATTTCTTGTTTCAGCTATGGCCTGGTAATTCTTATACACCATAAGTATACAGTGTTTGGTAAGGAAAAAAATTCCATTTCAGAGGTCATTAAGCCACAGGGCCTGCAACCTTTAGTTGCACAAACAATCTGAAATCCACAGGACTGTTAGACAGTGATGGCTGCAGAAGGAGGCCTTGGGGACTCAGTATTTCACATGGTGGAGAGTTTTGTGTTCTTGCCCAAATGGGGGTGAAAGTGCTAGGAAGGAAAAGCCTGGGCTTCAGCAGCAACCACAGACACTCTGCTGTGCCTCTCCAGCAACCATTTCCTCTGCCCCTCAGAGAAAAACTGCTCCAACCTCACTGCTCATGCGAACAAGGCCTCTGCAAACAGTGACAGCCCACAAGCCATTCAGCCTGAGGTACCTGCCCACCTGGGAATGGACTGAAAACATGCCTTGTTTTTTTATTAATTCCCTGAGTGACTGCTTAGAAGACTGATTTTCACCTTTTTGTGATGTTTGTCTAAAACTTCAATCAATATCCTTGAGGATAAGTGCTTCCTCACATTTCATTAAGTGTAGGCAGCTCTGTTAGGTGAAGCAGGCATACAGAAAAGGATGATGAAAAAGGATGTTTTCACTTGAAAAATTGAGGTATGGGGGAACAAAAATGTTTCACAACATCACAATCTTTTCCACAGTAATTAGCATACAAGTGCTACAGCAGTAGAAAACAAATCTTAAAAAACAAAGTTCCTACTTTAACACAGGATTCTAAGTGTTAAAATAATTCCACAAATGCAGGACTATTTAAAGTTTTCTCAAATATAGCGATGATGTTTATATGACAAGTTATCACTCAATCACCAAATTCTGCTCAAAGTTATCCCACAACTTCCTACTGGGACAGCCTGCTTTATAACTTTTCAAAGGCTTTTAACACCAGTTACTACCCTCCTCCTTTCCTTTGCAGCAAAGTTAGTGCTGTTCAGAGTCTTCCCACCATTGTCTGAAAATATCTCCTTGCTTTTCAGTCACAAATCTAGTTGTCAGCAGGACATTATACACCTTCTTAATTTTCTACACTGCAAGCTATCAAAGACTGCTGTAAGAAATGTTCATCACTGATGCATTCAAAGCAATCAAAATGCACTTCAAGGCACTTTTTAAGTAGGTGTATTATTTTGCTGTAAGAGGTGCTTACGGTTACCCTACTACATAGATTTATCCTGGCTTTCTATACCTGCCTGCATGTGAATTCCACTTTTTTTTAATTCCTATTAAAGCAAAATGTTATCACTAATATTCTCAAATTCTTTTTGCTCTGCAGTGGGTTCTAAGACAAACATTTTCTTTTTCCCTAATGCAGAAATTAATTATCAATGCAGAAGTTCTTTACTTAAAAACAATACCTTGAAAAAGTAACATTTCATAAAGAACATTAACCACTAAAACTATGATTTAAGTATGGGCTTTTACAACTACACATGCCAGAAAAACTAATTCTGTCCACAAACTCACTTAGATTGCAAATTAATCTTACATGTGCTCTATGATCTTGTTGATCTGAAACTGTTCATGTGTTTAGACACGTGATGATAAAACTAGAACTGAAACCCAACTCTCACAACAGATTGGGTTTGTTTTAGTCTGTATCTTTACTTCAGTTCTGCAAAACATCAAAAATAGAAGGTATGATGATTTGCAGAACAACAGCAAAGCCTAGTCAATGAATTCCTAAGTGTCTCTTGTGAATGACAGCAAAGGCCTTCACCGGTCAGGAAAGGAGCAGCTTGCTTCTGCAAACTGGCCTCAGAACTTTAGTTCAGGATTTGTGCATCCCAAGCAAACACCCAACTCAAAAGCCACAGAATAATCTGTGATCCACAGAAAACAAAAAGCCCCATGAAAATGAATGTATCTTAAATACATCACAGGAATTTTTACAGCTCTTTCAGAAACGTGTCAAGTTCTCAGCTGATGATCTCTGAACCTGAGTTTTGCTAAAATACCCTCTTGCAGCTTGGGTTTGCTTTCTCACATTGCTGGTGTGTTTTCAAAATAGATGAAATACAACAAGTTCAGAATTGGCAAAGAACAAGGATAAAATAATACCGTATAGCTAACAGTGATTCAGGTCCCAGGATTCTTTTTCAGCAGGAAAAGACCACAAAGAAAAGAAGGAAAAAAAACCAACCAAACAAAAAGCCCTTGCCTTCTATCAGATTTTCTTTTGGGAGTGTTTTGGGAAACAAATGAGGCTAATTTTCTGATTTATTGATCCATTCTTTCATGAACCTCCATAACAATTTATCTCCAAGGAATAATAAAGAAAATTACACTAAAACGTAACAGAACCACATGGTTAATGGAATCTTGAATAGATTACCAGAATAAGTAATTTAAGGGATGTTTATCAACTAAGTACATATTGGCTAAATAGTTTATTTCAACTAATCAATGCATTATGTCAATGACTACTTAGAGAGATGATTTGAAAAGAATTCCAAAACAATTCTTTTGAATACTTATAATATTAGAGTCAACTGCTAAGTATATAGCATTTGACTGAATATTCAAGCAAATGTGTAAGTGAAATACACAACCATCTGAAATAGGAACAAGGTAATTTTAGGATTTACAATGGCATCCAAGGAAAATGTGCTGTATGGAAAATTAATGCTTGTCAGCTTGTTTTTAAGCACAATTAGAGAGAACAAGCTTGCTCGCATTAACATATTTAAAGCATTTATTGTCCAGGACTAGTGAATGCATTTTGCGAGCTTTACCATGAATTAATTTATTTTTTTAAATACATAAGTTACTGCTAACATTCTTTTCACAAAATTATGGAATATAGTAGTCTTACTGATGAATGCAGCAGCTGGGGAACAAGATAACTGCAATGCATTAATATGTTTTCTCCCTTGATTTTGGTTAAGACCTTTCATCCTCATTCATCCTTCCATGGGTAATACGTAGGTACCTCACAGGGATGCTAGAAGGCATTTACAAATAATTACAGGACTTCACATTTGTTGTGCAGTAATGAGACATGCTTATTTTCTTAAACCCTCACTCCTTCAATCCTGACCTTTCCATTTTCAAAATAATAAGCACTTCATGCTCAGTTCACTTGCTGGCATGTGGTCACTTAATTCTTGCATCCTTCCCAGTCTACAAAACACCAGAGTGTTTAGTTCCCCACTCAGCTCTACACAAACCCTGAGAGAGCTTGCAAATTATGGTCGAGTCCCTTTCTTAGCATAGTTAAAGCAGTGAAGCAGAGGAGGAATAACAAGGCAAAAAAAACCCAGCATAACCAAAGCAGAGAATTAAAAACACCAGACCTGAAAAACTGGGTGTACAGGTAAACAAAGAAAGCAGAGTAGGATGCTACTATGATCCTTTGTCAGTTCCCAGAACAGAGCCATGCTCCTGACTTATCCTCACTTTTCCCAGCCTGCCTTACCAATGCACAGGGGGTTTTGTGAGATTACACACAGGGGATTTAGAGGGGAAATCCTTACCAAGAGATACCACTTTTCTTTTCAACAGTATTACCATCCAGGAAGATATGTAAGCATATATTCAACAAATACTACAATCATTTTTATTTGTGGGGAGGGATTTGTGCTTAAGTAACTAATGTTTACCAAAAAAATTTGAAACATTCTGAAATACTACTTACAAATACAAGGAACAGATAACATAAATCAGTCCCATCTATAGTCAGATGTTACAGCTGACCAGTTTTTTTTTACCATATACTTATGAATTTGTCCAGTGCTGTCAGGATTTTAGACTTGAGGCTGATAACTAAATCTCAGCTTACAGGAAGGTTGGTGAAAGAATAATCCCAGATTTATCCTTTATGATTGATTTGATTTAAATTAAACTGCAGGGCAACCCTAGTAAATCTGCAATTAAGGTTTTCAATTTCAAAAAGCAAATCTGAAAAACTAAGGAACTTGTTTGTGAGATGAACAGGAATGAACAGTTGGAGGACATGAGCACAGGGGAGGTCTGGAACATGTTTAAACTACAATATGAGTATCTGCAGAACTTGGAACCCAAGAAAGTGACAAGAGAATTCATAAGAAGGCTTCCAGACACAGTGAGATGAATTACCTAATAAAGAAGGAAAGGTAGAATAAGCAGAGAGCTTAAGGGACAGGAACAAAGTTCAGCAGAGGAAACTAGTCTCAGATCAAGAAACACCAGCATAAAGTGAAATGTCCCAGAAGCCAAGGCAAGTTGGAGAGGCCAAAGATACCACAACTGAACAGAAGCAGAACACAAATCAGGACTAATCTGGACTTCTACCAAGAACTCTGGAAGACCTGTCATGATGAACTGCAGACCCAATTGCCAGAATTAAAAAACCAAACTATTGCATCAGGTTTGGTACCATCTCCCAGGGAGACAAGAAAATGTACTGACTACACAAAACAAGAGAGGAAAACACAATTTGGGCAATTATGACAATTGCTAGTCTAGCTTCCAGAGTTTCTAAGCTTTAGGAAGAAAGCAATACATGGATAAATACAATATGGATTCAGTGAAGTCAGAACAGGCTACCCTGACAGGTCTTGTACACACAAGTCACAAAGAAAGCACAGTACTAGAATGCTGCATGTCAAATCACACAATAATGTGATTTCAACAACCTCTTATTAGGTGCTATTGTTCTTACTGCAGTGCTCACATCACTGACTTGGGCTCTACTCTGCTGCCCTGCATAACACCCTTCCTTTGCTCTCTGCTGTCCCTGGGCCTGCAGGTCACCAGGCCACCTCTGTGAGCTCCCTGCCACCGGCCACGCTGAACCCTCTCTAGGGAAAGAAAGCTGCTTTGTGTTGGGGTCTGTGCATGTGAGCAAGAGGGTGGGAGGAAGAGGAGCAAACAGGACCAGAGAGAACTGGTGGAGGAGCAAGGCAAGTGTTGTGCTAGCACTGGGGAGCAATCTGAGGAACAGAAGGTTGGTGGGAGACCCTTGCTTCCCACACTTCCCCCATCACCCTCTATGCTCATCCAAAATATTTAATACATGGTGATAGCACGGTGCTGTCTTTCAGTACAGCAGAAGATTCAGGTAGCACCACGTACTTCTACAAAATGCTTTAAGGCAGGGTATTTCTGGTCAAGATAACGAAGAGTTAATGTCACTGAACAAAGCACAGGTAAAATTTATGCCAAAATACCACGTGCAAACGTTCAAGCAAGTTGCTTTTATGTGAAGACAGGAGATTACCAGGATGCTAAGAAAGACTAGAGAACTACTCCCAAGAACATAAAGAGAAATCACAGCAGCCAACCTAAGTTGTCTAGAAAATAAAGACTGAATGAACCTGACAAAAGCATGAATGTTACATATGAATCCAACTTTCTTTTAAAGTTAACCCCACACCACTCTGAATGCCCAGAAAACAGGCATGAAAAGCAGATGCATATTGCAATGTATGCACAGCTGCTTCATGACAGTGAGTAAAACCACGGTAAAACACAAAACTAGGCAGACTTGACACTCCTGTGTTTGCTGCCTTTTGCTAGTTTGCCATGGAGTAAAACCCTGGCCAAGTGATGAGGGCAAAAGGTAAAGCAGACCACTAGTGCCAGGTGTGAAGCTGTGGGATATCACATGAAGTTCAGGATGGAATCGATGTTATGTGAGTATTTTTTACTTATTTTAAATACAGACTTCATCAATTTTGATTTTAATTCTTCAAAAGTTAAAAACCCCAGCTTTTCTACCACAGAGTCTAAGGCCAGTTCATTATACCCAATATGGTATTTGTGTTTTCCACTACCACAGCCCAGAACTCCCCTAGGTATTTAATCACAGCTGTATATACTCATTTCATGCTACATTCTCATTCTCAGACTGGGGAATGCCAGCATTCAAGAGGTGGAAAGCCCCTTGTCTAATGTAACTAACTTGAGGTTAAGCTAGATTCCTAAAATAACCTTTCATTCTGAGACTTTTCTTTTTCCCTAGAAAAAACAAAAATTAAATACACAAATGTGACCACTAGCATTGTGAAAAGCAAGGTTATTGCCAGTAACTTGTTATTCAATACCAGGACCTGAAATGGACTGGATTCATTAAAAATAAAACATAAAAAGTTGATGTATAGAAAGATTTCCCCTTGTAAGCTAGAGACCAGCTACATAATGTTAGTTATTCCCCTATAAAATAAATTTTTAAATAAATAAATAAATAAACAATTTTTTTTTTCTTTTTCCCAGGGAATAAAAATGGAAGCGGTATACAATCAGACCATAGCTTCCAAACTTTGGCTGGCAACATTAAAGAACATTCTGTCAGGTATCATTACGTTTTCATTATTCTAAATCCAGCATTCACTTTAGCTCTAGCACAAGAGCCACCCCTACCCGCCCTGCCACCCGGCAGCCGCTGCTTCAGCTGGTTCCCGGCTCCCGGCTGGAAGCGCTCTGGAGGGAAGCACGCTCAGGGGGAATGGAGAACAAATGTCTCCATTTAATTATTCCACTAAGCCCAAAGTATCAAAGAAGAGCTGTAAAGTCCATCCAACTAAATTCCCCTTTTCCAGAAATACACAGGCTGTAAGAAGAGGCTGCTCTGACAACAATTCAAACAAACTAGAGAGAAGAGCGATGTGTTTCTTACTCAGACGTACAAATGCTGAACCATGGTCACCCTGCCCCGCTTTGTATTGTAAGAAATACGTGCTGAAACAATATCACGGACTTAAAAAGGCAATAAAACTGGAAAATAGCGACTGTGAAATGCCAGACCCCAGGCAGCCACACGATGGCACGGCACGGCCGCCTCCAGGTGCCCGGCATGTGAGGAGCGGCGCCGGGCCGGGCGGGCAGGCGGGCGCCACCCGGCTCCTCTCGGAGCTCCCCCT
>VZRZ01008045.1:286308-398734 GCA_013398175.1 Climacteris rufus
CCCACACCGCCCGCCTCAGCCCCCCCGGCCCCGGCACTGCGCTCCTGTACTCCCCCCTCATCGCTGGTGATACAAAACTGGGAGGAGTGGCCGATACCTCGCACAGTTGTGCGGCCCTTGGGAGGCACCTCGGTAGGTTGGAGAGTTGGGCAGAGAAGAACCATCTCAAATTCAGCGACGGCAAATACAGGGTCCTGCACCTGGGGAGGAATAACCCCATGGACCAGGACAGGCGGGGGGCTGACCTGCTGGTAAGCAGCTCTGCGGAGAAGGACCTGGGAGTCCTGCTGGGCAACAAGTGTCCATGAGCCAGCAGNCGATACCTCGCACAGTTGTGCGGCCCTTGGGAGGCACCTCGGTAGGTTGGAGAGTTGGGCAGAGAAGAACCATCTCAAATTCAGCGACGGCAAATACAGGGTCCTGCACCTGGGGAGGAATAACCCCATGGACCAGGACAGGCGGGGGGCTGACCTGCTGGTAAGCAGCTCTGCGGAGAAGGACCTGGGAGTCCTGCTGGGCAACAAGTGTCCATGAGCCAGCAGTGCCCTTGTGGCCAAGTGCCCCTGGTCAAGTTGGCCAAGGGAATCCTGGGCTGCATTGGCAGGAGCATTGCCCGGCAGTCAGGGGAGGTGATCCTCCCACTCTGCTCAGCCCTGGTGAGGCCACGTTTGGAGTGCTGTGTGCACTTCTGGACTCCTCAGTACAAGGGAGACATGGAACTCCTGGAGCAGGTCCAGCAGAGAGCTACTAAGTTGGTCAAGGGTCTGGAGAATCTTTTCTTACAACAAGAGGCTGAGGGAGCTGGGCCTGTTTAGCCTCAAGAAGAGGCAACCAAGAAGGAAGCTTATTATTGTGTATTAAATGTCTAAAGAGTGGATGTGGAAAGGATGGAGCCAGGCTCTTCTTTGTTGGTGCCAGCCACTAAGACAAGAGGTAATGGGCAGAAACTGATGCAGAGGAAGTTCCAGCTGAACATGAGAAAGAAATTCCTTACTGTGTGAGTGACCGCACACCAGAATAGATTGCTCAGAGATGTTGTGGAGTCTCCCTCACTGCAGATATTCAAGAAGTATCTGGATGCAATCCTGTGCCATGTGCTCTGGGATGAGTACTTGAGTAGGCAGGTTGGACAAGCTGACCCACCTTGGTCCCTTCCAACCTGACCATTCTGTGACTGTACTGCAACTGTGCTCCCTCCCCTCCTCCCCTGGCTGGCTTGGGCTCTGCCTTGGTGATTTCAGCCCCACACTGTGGAGCCAGACCTGGGGTCGCTACAGTGGAAGAGGCTTCCTTATACCCAGAGCCTTGAACATCTCCTTTCAACACGCCTGTTCTCTCAGATGGTGGCCTCCCAGCTCCAGGTCAGCTGAGTCCAGCTCCCTCAGCCTCTCCTAGGAGGACACATGCTCCATCCCTGGCATTGTTGGGCCTCCACTAAGCTTGTCACAGTTTGTCAACAACTTTATTGTCACTGGATTCTGAGAGGGGAATTACCTATGTGGACACATTAGGTGGTCTACCAGAGCCCTAACAAGTGCCAAATAGGTGTGGATTGTCACTTTTTCCAAGCTGCTGGCATGCTGTTGTTAGATCTTTGTTGGCTGTGGTCATGCTGCCTACTAGCATACCCACAGCCTTTGCAACAGAGCTGCTACCCAGACAGGCAGTCCCGAGTCTGGATCTGTGCAAGGTGCCCTCCCTTCCCTGAATGTTTGTCCTTGTTAAATTTCAAAAAGTTCTTGCTGGCTTGTTCTTGAGCCTGCCCATGTCATTTTGGACAGCAGCCCAGCCCTTAAGCTTGTCGATGGCACCTCAGGATGCAGTCATGTGCAAACACGGCAACAGTGGATCCTGGCATCTCCTTCAGGTCCTTGAAAAAAGATGTTAAAATACAAGAGGACTCCACTTGGTACTGCTCTCCGGGCAAAGTGCAACCCATTAAACTGCAACTGTCTGACCCCAGTTACACAATGAGTTTTTTACCCACCTAGCTGTCCACCCACCCAGACTCAAAAATAGCACAAGAGCCAGTGCCTAGCACCCTACTAAAGTTGCCATGGCATCAACTACCATTCCCATGCTGGCAAATGCCCGCATTTTATCAACGGTGGCAAACAGTTGGCAAGGTATGATGGCACCCTTTCTAGACGTGACATACACAAATTCAAGTCAGTTCCAAGGGAACTCAATGATTTTAGCAGGGACTGATTCCCTCATGGTTCCCCAAATTGTCCTTCTGCCTTTTCTGGAAACAGGCTTTCTTTAGTTAATTGTGGACCCTCCTCACCTCCCTCTCCCCCCCTCTCACTCACACACACCAGTCAGCTCTTCCTAGCACCGTCAGACACAGCCCAGAACCCCAGCCCAGCCAGATTTATACAGGTCAAGTTCTCAGAAGAATCCCTCTCTCAATCCTCATCCCTTCCTCGTAGCTCTTCCCTCACTTCAATCTCGCCTCCAAGCTCACGGTTCAGGTCACTGAGGCAAAGGCAGCTCTACCTCACCTGTGCTCACATTCAGCAGGCCTGAGTGTTCCTTGTTCAGCCCCTTACTGTTAACATAGCTTTTTGAGAGCCACATGACATGTCAGCCATCCCTACACGCTTCAAAATTTCTGTAACTCCTTCCCTATGACCTGTTCTTGCTTCCACCATGATAGTTTGAAGTTCAGAGTTAGGTGTTCCTCTCTTAGCCTAGCTGGTATCCCAATTCATCAACACAGTTTCCTACCTGGATGCGTTACTCTTGCACTGGGAAAAGGCGCCCTTTAAATTCCACCTGCTTTCCTTTGCTCCCTTCATTTTTTGAAGCTACCTCCCATTTACCAGTTCCCCAAATAAGCCACATTTTGCTCTCTTAAGTCCAGGGACTTCCTGTCCTCACTCCCTTCTGGATCTTGAGCTCAATTTTATGATCATGACCACAGCCAGAGTTGCTGTTCTCCCATTCATAGACAATTCTTCCCTGTTAGTGGACAGCCATTAGTGTAACACCCCTGGTTGGCCTATTCAGTGTATCAACCAAGAAAGCTTCCTGAAATTTGCTGGATTGCTTCCATCCTACCATGTTACTCATCCAACTATCAGGAAGATTAACTCCTCTCCAAGTCTCAGGATCTGTGAGCCACAGATGTAAAACTGAGTTGCTACTTTAATCAACCTTCATCATGAGTAGCTGGTCTGTAATCCACCACTGTCACCCTCAGTAGTCACTCCGTTGATCCTTAGCATTCTCAGCCAGTCTAATTGTCAATCCAAGAGCTCCATACACCCCAGCTGCTCTTTTTACAGAGGGGGCACCCTCATCTTCCCTGTCTCTCCAGAAAAACTTGTATCCATTCCAAATGTAATGCTTGTGAACCAAATCTGGAACTTTGTGCGCCAGCTTCATTCGCTTCCCCTTATTAGGCCAGAAACCTGTTCAGCAACTCCTAAAACACCCTTGATTAGTATGGAAACTGCTTGAAGTCCTTGTGCACAGCAGGCACAACCACATTTGCTACACCTGGTCCACTTAAGAATCTCTCTCTCCCTACTGTGTAGGTGCATAAACGAAATTAAATTATGTAAAAAAATATAAGCAAGCACTACATTGGCACATGAATTCCTTCCTAAGTGCAGAATATTTCTGTATTAAATGCTGGTATTGTGATGGATGACATCTATGTGAAAGTACTCCCCCCACTTTTCCCTCAAGTGCCATCACGGAGCAGAAAAGAATTCCCTGGTGTCATCAAGTCCTCTTAAAGAACAACTATCACCATTAGGGAGCAGGCAGTAGCCAAAAGCATCACATCAACACCTTGGAAATGAGGAAATCAAGTTACTTTACCAGCACTGAACTATGAAGCAGACACTAGCCCTGTGTTTTGTGGGGGAATTTTACTCATCTCCTTTTTCTGTTTCCTTCTGTATGTTTTGGTTTTATCCTCTCCATTTCTTTTAATTACACACACAGTTTTTCCTCTTTCCTTGTCCTTCATAATTTTTCCTCCACTCATTAGTTTCTCTGGCTTTCCACTCGTGTGAGAAAGCAGCATGCAGTCACATCAGGGTGCCATGTAATTGAGCTGTTTTTCTCCTACTACTGTTAAAGCATATGGGGAAGGCTTGCTAAGTGTATAGGGAGAAGTGAAAGTGCAGCTTTCTCTATATTGTAAACATGTCAGGTCATAGATGGCTCCAGAAGGAACATCCTAGGCACCAGACCTTGCAGGCACTGTAGGAATTGCAGATCTACAGCTTAGGGGTTGAATTGAAAGGATGTCCAACAACACTGAAGACTTTTGCTGGTGCAGAATCTTCTTGTATACAAAAGGGAACTCTAGAAAAACAACACTGCTGGCTGGCTGTGAATTGTTATGAAGTAATAGTCCTGTACAGATGAAAAGTTCTTCAAATGAGTGTTTACAGCAGGTCAGAAAGCACAAACCCAGGCACTACAAACCATCTTTCCACTGCCCACTTCACAGTCACGTATCGGACGTGTCTGCAAACTTACAGCAATCACATTTGATGCACCATTTCAACCTAGAATTCCTCTACTCCAGCATTACACAGATAACCCATTATGACATTCCTGCACTTTTCAGTAGAAAAAAATTTGAATAAGTTGGGTCCATCGGATTTTTCATGCTAACATGTTTTCCTCTGACTACAAAAGTATATTAGAGAAGCAGCAGATTGATTACCAGGATAAGATACCTCTATTATCACCTATTAAGGTGTGCCAATATTGAAATTCAATTTTAAAAAAGATGGTTCAAGTGTCCTGTATCAAAGCAAGTAAAGCTGAAGCATAGCATAAAATCTAAATTGATGCTGTACATCTAAACTATTGGTTTTAGATTACCACTGGGAGACTCACAGAATTCCATTCTGGCTAGCTAGTGTGCATATATTCTTCTGTTAAAGTATCCATTTTTAGCATATATTGAGATTATTTGCCTCTTTCATACCATTTTGGTACAGATTTGGTATGATCTAGAGCTTATTATATCTGTAATAGGTATTCCATGTGGTACTCCGAGAACAGGCAACATTCTTTCCATGAAAAATCTGATCAAATTGAAAATTCCTACAGAAGCATCCTAGACATTTCAGAGTTGTGGTATATGTGTATATATATATACACACACATATACATCTCTCTGCAGAACAATAAACTACTGCAAAACAGTAGTGACTGGGTAGTTAAATATAAAATACTGCTCTAACAACCATTTAACTATAAATAACTGAAGGACCTTATTGCTTTAATCAACAGTAAGATGCTGCCCCTAGACACTCCATTAGGGAATATTAGTTTACCCTGGGAGTTAAAAAGAGCTTTAATACATTTTATTTCTGTGTCTAGCCAGTGTAATCTCTCTTGTAAATCCACACATTTAGCAGTGCAGAGCTCTACAACCTCCTGCACCACAAGCAGGAGCAATCACGTTTTCTATTTGCACTTTGTAGTCCTGGGTGCAGCTGAGTAAGACAAGTTCAGTGTAGGTGTAAATTGCTACTGGTGAGGTATTGAAGAATTCTGCTTGGCCAAATATCTGTATTTATTTTGGCTTAGGCAGAGAAGATTATATATTGTGAAAAGCAGCATGAAATCACATGCACAGCATTTCTGTCTTGTGCAAGGTGTTTCTAGTTAGGCCACAAGATAACCCCTTTGTTCACTATTCCAAGCACTATTTGAACAACTAATTGGAAAGATCCACAAAGGTGTATCAAAGCCACTTTTTTTTTTGCATCAAACTCAGTGCAATGCCAGTTGCTGTTATTTTTACTACAAAGTTAGACTCCAGCATTCAAGTTAACTATATCCCATTGTTCTAGTTTTCACAGTTGCATGAAAAACACTTAAAGCTCAATTAGAATAAAATTTGTTTCCTCTGTCAAAAAGCAATGGGCACCTGCCAACATCACGTTGAACAGGGTTCAACCAAATTTAAGTTACTTCTGGACTAACTTCTGTTAATCAGAAATGAATACCAAAATATCAGTCAAGAAAATTAGTTTTGTCATTTGCTACCACTCTGCAAAATCATGTTGAGGATCTACTGAATTTTTTATTAAAAAGACAGAATATGAAAGAAAATGTAAAATCAGACAAACTAGGCTCCATTTGAGATAGACAAGTCCTTTAGCATTTTTTCCTCATTTATTGTTACTATTAGTTTCATATCACCATGCAAACTGCTATGAAACATCTTAATTACTTAAGGATCAGACTTTGTTCTTATTTGCTGAGAAACTACATTTTTGATTTCTAGGTTGTATCTCAGTCCTGTAGTAGAAAGTACCTCTGTTTTACCAATGCTAAATATATCATTCCCTTGTACTCCCTTTTATTTCCACCCCAATTGGTACAAATTGGTATGGAAAAGCATTCCTTTAGTTTTGCACAATTCCTCAGTGCCAAGCAACCTGCCACCGTGGTAGCTCCAAGAAGGGATCTCTAACTGTCTGACCTGTGTCTGTTTCCAGTTTGTTCTTCCAAGACTCTTGCACTCTTCAAGATCTTGAATGTCTTGTAGCTTTCAACATTTGAGTCTTCAACAGACTGAAGCACTCAAGATGCAGAGGTGATGATAAGCTTGAGTGGAAATTAGAAGTTTCAGGTTTTGATGAACTCTTCTCATATGGCAAAGAAATTATGTAACGGGGTATTGCTCAGAACTAAACCATAGTTTCTCAGAAATAGCAGGAAGACTGCCTCCCAGTGTGAAGGAAGTCAGACTAGAAAGCTCTGGTGAAGATCTGTACTGCTGCTGAAGAGAGAATGAGGCTGATGGTGGTGTAACTGGAACCCTTTCTGTCCCAGCAACACTGCACAATCCGACCTTTGCTCAGAAGCAGCAGCTACTTTTGCCTTTCCAGGGTTCCAGAGCAGGGGGGCAGTCTATGCCTCAGACTGGCTCACAATATTAGCCCAATGAGTTATTTAAAATAGCTCACGTTTTATTTCCTAAGAAGAGTAACTTGACTATGAGTCCTACCACTACAGCATTTTAATGGCACAGGGCAGTTGTTTGTGTTTTTTAAAATCTATCACTATTAAAGTGCTTCTATTGTTCATTTGAAGGCAACTACTGGGGAGCTGCAGAGGCTAGATATAGTTAATAATCAGTTTTCTGCTTGGAAGCTCTTTCTGAAAGCTGCTTTATATAGTCTTGCAACTTAAAATACATTTATGGCCATAAATTTCTAAAGACTATACATAGTTATATAACATTACATGGATGTAATTTTTGACATGACCATTACTGACAGGATACACCTCTGTAAGAGCAAGAGGGAAGTCGTGGCTACATTTAAAAAATCCTGACAATTTATTTAATTCATCCCTATTTATTTTGCCTTTCTTGAATGTTTCAGTACAGATCTGACAAATAACACAGATTTCACATTCTCATCTCATTAATAATTTTGGCTAAACCCAAGCTGTAAAAGAACCTTCAGAAACAGGAGATATGCCCCCAAATGGCTGCATATTGAAGACCTTTGTCAACAGAGCAAGATTGTCCACAGGCACTCTTGCTCTGTGTGATGAGAACAGTGGCCAAATCTTCCCTGTCAGAAGGGCCAGTCTAACAAGTGTGAGAGAAGCTCTGACCTGTTTCAGGTTACAAACACAAGCTGTTTCTTTTGCATAGGTGCTCCAAAACTTGCAAGTGAAAACCCTCTATAAGAGGTCAGCTGGTTATAAGCCAGTGCAGAAGGCTGATTTATGTTAACAAGAAACACTAAACTACTGAAGGAGCTGGAGAATGTGCCTTTTTCTTTCTTTGGATATCTAAAGTAACCACTACTCAGGACCATCAATAAGGAGTTAGATACATACTCATACATATTTCTGTTTCTGAGCATTCCAGTAGTTTAACAGAGCACTATGAACAAATCAATGCATTTTTCCATTTTGCTATTGCATTAAGCTAAATCACATCATAAAGAAAGTAATTTGTAGAATTTCCCAAGTTTTAAATTTGCACCTACCAGATACCTGCTGCCCAAGTGTACTAATGAGGTCAGCTGAGACTCTCATTTGAGAGATGTCACTAATATGAAAAAGGCAACCAGGCACTTTAAATAATGAAAAAGTTCATGAAATTTTTACTAAGTGTTAAACAGTCTATTACCTTTCTAATAGATGGATAGGTAAGATACACACCAGAAAAATACTATTCCACAAATTTCGTAGGATATCCTGATTTGGAAGGAACCCACCAGGACCATCAAAGTCCACCTCCTGGCCCTGCACAGGACAGCCCCAAGAATCACACCATTTGATGTGCCTGATAGTGTTGTCCAAATGCTTCTTGAACTCTGTCAGGCCTGGTGCTGTGAGCGCTTCCCTGAGGAGCCCATTTAAGTGCCCAACCACCCTCTGCATGGAAAACCTTTTCCTAATATCCAACCTAAACCCACCCTGACTCAGCTGCATGCCACTCCCTCAGGCCCCTGCCTCTTTCATCAGAGAGATCAGTGCCTGCATCTCTGCTTCCCCTCCTGAGGAAGCTGTAGATGGGTGTTTGCAGCAGCCCAGCTGTTCCAATGGCAAAAACAGGGACTAGACAAGGCAAAAGACTACAATGGGTCACTATCTTAAGGTTAGGAACACTTGATTCTAGCCTGATTGGTAATAACTTGTGGGAAGAGCTTGCTTCATTACCATCTGAATAAATACTACATAGATACAGTCCTAGGAAATTCAGTACTTAATGGAATTATCTGAAAATGAAAAAGTAAGTTGTAATGAATCAATCCCTTCTGCAGACTTAGGATCTCACAGAAGTTGCACATGAACTGTGTATACTGAGTTCTATTCACCAGAAGTATCACAGTGACCTCAACTACCCAACCTCTCAGCTTTCTTTAAACTTCTCAGAACAAAAATTATTTAAACAGTGCTTCACCCACCACAATAAAATCTTTTCAGGTATCTTTGTGTAACTAGATCAGGTATATTTAATAAGATAAAGTTTGACAAGAGAGAATATGAACAAGGACCACAATCTAACTCAGGCTCCTATGAAGCAGTGTAAAGAATGAGTATCAAAGAGCACTTTCTATTCCAGATCCAGGTAGAAGTAACAGTGCAGGACAGGAAAACCCCGCTCCGAAAAGACTCAGTTATCAAGAGAAAAGCATGAGCAGAGTACCTATGGAGTAGTTTCAGCTTTGGAAAACTAAAATCATACCAGTCTAGACAGCTCCATTATGAAAGTGATTTCAGCATGCAGAACTTTATGACACCAGGGACAGAAAGCCAACAGTGTTAAAGAGAAGCTGCTTGAGCACGTGATGAATTAACAAAGTGAGTAGCATTGGAACAAGACAATCGTGGACTCCATAGTCATCAGCATTTCCATCCAGACACAAAACAAACTTGTCTTACTTGTGCACTTATACTAATCAACAAATATTTTATTTGACTAAGTTTCTGTAACTGCACAGCTTGGTATTTTCTGCACTATTTTAGTTTTCTGGGATGGTAAGGTGCAAAACCTGCTGCAAGTCTTTAGAAACCTTCCTCTGCTATGCAGTGCACTTGGGCAACACTGAAAAACAAAACTATTAAGTTTCATTCTTGATCTTATAGTTAAGTATTTATAGATAAAGTATACTCTTGTTGTGATAGGTAACAAATACAGTAAGAAAACACTAGTGGCATTTGTTGCCAGTCACAGCAATTCATTTTCCCCATTAGTTCCACCTTCTCTTTGTCCCTAGGTATGAAGTACAGCACACGGTTTAAAAGAGCAAGTAACAAGATTTCTAAAATTTAATATCACAAAAGTCAAGTTTGCAAACTTCAGTTTCCTAACAGGTCAAAGAGACTGAAGTTGCTTAATTCAGACAAAAGTAAAATGAACTTTGCTCTTGTATAAGCAAAGACAGAGATTCTGACTCTTTCCCACAGAGCCTTGCCAGGGACACTAATGGGCATGTGGCCAATCCCCTTAACTGCTCCTGTCCTTAAACTAATACAGAATTCTGTTTCCAATTAGGTTTGAGACATCTGCTTTGCAATTTAAAAGCATTCTTTCCAAAATAGCTAACAGTACTATAATACAATTCTGTTTCATCCTTAGCTTGTACATATGTGAGGGAACAGACACTGAAACAGGAATTGCATCGCTTCTGAAGCTGCACATTACAAGCCAAGCAGGCTGGTTTGAGATAATACATCATCTGCTACCAAAACACACACCCCTGCCACTTGGATTGAGACCACTCTAGTAGCTTGTAACAGGATCTGTCACAGAAGCTCAAAGCTTCAGGACACAGAGTCATCATTTGCTATGTATGTCCCCTACATTTGTTACAAGAATCTTAGACAATACTTCATCATATACACTAGAACTTTCCTGACTTTACTTGTCCTGTGGCCTGAAGAGCTGTTTCTAATTCTGCATAGAGAATATTTTTGGGTGCTTAGGCAGCATGCACACAGCACTTGAAACTACTATATTCACAATAAACAACAAGTACTACTGGAGTGCTGTAGGTGTAAGTACACATTATTACTACTACTGCCTTCTTTTTAGGCAGTTCTATCACAGGATTGGGTTTTTCTGTACAGAATTTAAACTACTTTCAGAACAGTGAACATGGCAAGAAACATGTTAAAGAATCCTAATTGTCTATGAAAGAAGTTTCTTTCATTGTTTGATTTTTTTCCTAAGTAACAGCTTTGTTACAAGTTAATGGATTGTTATTTAGGATAAAACATTACTAAATCTTAAAGGCAAGAATGCAAGCATATTGGACTCATATAGCAAATATAATTCCTTTTATTTATAACTGCATTTTATGACATCATGGCAAAATACTCTGGTACAGCCTGCCTTCATGCTCTCTTCAATATATACCAAAAGGAATAATAAAAGTATGAAAACCTGAGGCACAAGCTACTAGAAGCTGAGTATGTTCTCAAGGATTTTTTGCCTTTTTTACTCTTTCATTTACAAGCAGGATTTCAATAATGACATACAATACTGAACTAGACAAACCTTAATCAGGACACATGCAGAGGTTCTTAACTAAGATTGCTTAAGGGTCACTATCAAATGTAGGAACTCAGCAAAATAATATTTTATTAGAACTCAGCAAAATAATATTTTATTATTTCTCTCTTCTTTAGTAGTGATTCTATAATAACAAGATAAGCAAATATGTAAGTGAAGCCTAATTTTCTATTTTTCTTAGTCTGTTCACTGTTGGCTTCATAATACACTATCATAAAGTGTCATTTATATTGGAAAATGTCACCCAAGAAAGCAAACATTTCATCGAGCTCATAATTCCCTAGGGGAAGCAGACATAGCAACTGAAAATTAGGTTATCCACAATTTCTGCTAGATAACCACTTCCCCTCCTCCAAGCAACCTAGAGGGATCTGGTCCTAGGAAACACTGAAAACAGCAGGTAACACTGAGCACTGGTAGTAAGGGTAAACCACATATCTGAGTTCCCAACCACTGCCAATGACTGTGTTGCATTGACAAGAACAGAGACATCAAGAATGACTTTTCAGTTTAAAGAAGCAGTCATGTTCTTACTCATTTCAGCATCACCTCTGTAAAAGAGGGAACAAAGGTGGATAAATGAGTATGTTCTGAATACACTGAGTTTTGAGTATCTCTACAGGCTTTTCTTTCTACTGTTTTGTATTTGTCAAATTATTGAGTTTGTGGAATAAACTAGACTTACCTGAAAGCAGAAAGGAAGACCGAGACCTTTTCTGACTTACACCCCTTTGAAATACTGTCAAGTTCACTTAAGGATTTGATTTGAAAGCACTGTACCAAAAAAAAAAAAAAAAGAGGAACTGAAAAAAATTATGAATAAGCTGACAGGAATTTTTCAGCTATGGAATACATCAGTGGTTTAAACTTCCCTGTCCTGGTTCCCTGTGGAATGCCCAGCTCTGTCCTGACAATATACTTGGAACCAGCGTCAAACGTGCTCACCAGCCCTGCCTTTCTGCCAAACCCACTACAATTCATAACACAGCCTCTGGCAATCTACACAGCCTTCTCATTGCATTTCATACAGCTGGATTTTTTAGTGCACAAATTAATTAGCCTGCAGTAAGAATCGCTACGTTCTGCAATGGACAGCTTTTATCGTAAAAAGGACAAACTGCAGTGTTCTCCGAGAGAATGGTTTTTTAAATTACAGTATTTGGCAGGTTTCTGTTAGCTTAATGCCCCACCTGCTGGCTGATGACTAAATGACATGGTGACACTTCCAAAGAAGTCACAGGCCTATTATTCTGCCCCCAGTAGGCAGCTCTATGCTGTCATGGCAACTGGTGCCATTCTGCGTACAGGATGGACTGCACAGCTGGGTCCACCCCAGTGTGAGGATTAACAGGCAGAAATAGAACCGAGATGGTTAGAAACCAGACACAAGCCAGACTGATCACACTGAAATACTACAAAGCACAATGTGAATAAGAAATATTACAAAAACAGTGAACTCCTCATGTATCTTTAGCCTGTAAGAATTCCTACACCTTCATCTGCGCCCCAGCTCAGTCACCATACTGAGTTATGTTATATTCAGGCATAGCTTCCCAAAAATGGATCAAAGAGTCTAAGAGAAGAGAAAGAAGTAAAAATAATGTAAAAATATTTCAGTCTCATTTATTGGAGAATGCACTCTGAAAGAACTGTTTTAAAGTTTATTTTAAAGAATGAGTAGAGTTTACTGCTCACTTTGTAATCTCACTTGGCTCTGGGAGCTCTTGCTTGCAGTTAGTGCTGGCCTGACTTTAAGACCTGTTTACTAATTTGAAAAATCATGAATAAGAGCCCTTTCAGAAGTAGGTGTGCTCCATCATGTTCATTCCCCACCTAGCTTAGGGAAATGGAGTCAGTAGACACCTGCTCAGCTACGCTGACACATGAAATGTTTCTGCAGTGGCCCTGAATTTACACAGGAACATAGAAAACATTCTTTCCCAGGACACAGAAGAATTTGCTAAGGTGTCAATTCCAGGATTATCTTTTATTTCAATCTACTGACTCAGCAGCTCAAGGCTCCTAAACCTCTTACAGGTATTTCTTCACAGAATCAACTGCCTAAAAGGCTGTTTTTAAAAGCTGAAGAGATACAATCAAATTACATGTAGCAAGAGAAGTAAAAAATGCCCTTTCAGGCTTCCTTCAGCCCAGTAGCCACATTTAGTAGTGTCTCAGTGTAAAAAGCAGGCTTTGGTGTGAGCTGTCACACAGCACAGCAGCTGCCCACCTTCTAGCAGCCTGGCATTCTGAAGTGCTGTGCACCTTACTGAGTCCCCAGAAACCACAGCAGAACAAAGCTCGCCAGCCCAGACTTCACAACCTACTAAAAGGCAGCACAGCACTAAAAAACCGTTTTGGAAAGTCCACCACTACTGATCATTTTTATCTTACTTTGAAAAAATCTACTTTTAAAACCTGATAATTAATTAAACCATCTTAGACCACCTAAGAAAAAAGTAATTTCAGTGTCTGGCTTTCTCCTAAGTCACGGAATAACCAATGCAACAGTGACATAAGCACAACCAACAATTTAGGTTTCATGAATATTGTAACATTCAAATAGAAAGGACACACACTTATTTCCCTGTCAAAAATACATGAAGTCCAGCATGTACAAGAAATGTCTTACCAATAAAGATCTGTGTGTAGAGTTAGTTTTTTCACAGTGGCTAGCATGGGGATAGGTTCTGGGTCTGTGCCAAACAGCGTGCTGGGAGTATAGAGATGTTTTTGTTATTTCTGAGCAGTACTTGCACAGAGCCAAGGCCTTTTCACTAGCATGGCACTACAAGAAGCAGAACAGACTGAGGGTGCATTGGAAACTGTGAGGAGGCACAGCAGGGACAGGTGATCCCAACTGGCCATAAGGATAGTCCAGACCATACCACATCATGTTCAGCCTAAAAAGGGGGGTAAAGGAGAACGGGGGACATTTAGAGTCATGGCATTTGCCTTCCCAAGTCACTGCTACATGTGATGGGCCCTGTTCTCCTGGAGATGGCTGAACACCTGCCTGCTCAAGGGAAGCAGTGAATTCATCCCTTGTTCTGCTTTGCCTGTGTGCAAGGCTTTACTTTTCCTATTAAAAATGCCTTTACCTCAACCCACAACTTTTCTTGCTACCCTTCTAATTCTCTCCCCCATCCCTCTGGTGGGTGGGACAGCTGTGAGCTACTTGATTGCTGGCTGGGGTTCAACAACAACAACCTATTGTTGCAAAGCTTTTCCTTAGAAAAGATCCAGTAAATAAATTGCTTAAGTATGTATAAAGATCTTTATTCCAGTGAAAGCAGAATCAGGAGTACTAAGCAAGCGACCTCAGTTAACATTCCTAATATTTAGTGCTGTATTGATAATTTTTATCTGCATAAGTGAAACATCTAACAAAAAGGAAAAGAGCTAGTTCTGGCGGGTTTTTTCCCCTCTGATACTGTAGGCAAATCAATTCTGCTCAACTGCTCAATATTAAGGTAATAAACAGCCTTAATGAAAATCTTATTCATGCTATAAGGTTTTTTTCTATATGCTGTAAGCACATACCTTGATCAATGATGTTTTCAGTGCAATTGCTGTTTGACATCTCATAGCCACAGCCAGATCCTCTTATGTAGGCCTGGATGTGAGAGCCCTCTGATGGCTGTAGCTAAAATATCACCTGTAGCAGACTTTAAACTTATCTGAAAATCACAAGTGAGCTGCTCGGTTCTATGTGGCATTATACCACCGATCCTGGTAAGGTGATTTTTCCCCAGTTACTAAAGATGTTACCTTCAGATTTCCACCAGTTTTTCTTGGGGTACCCAGCCCCCTGACTTCAACAGAGCCCTTAACATTTTTCCATAGCTTTCTCCTGAGCAAACCAGTTGCTGATGGCTTGGACAAGTGGATGCTTTGCTGGCTAAAAATTTTCAAGATGGCCAGGCCCAGAGAGCAGTGCCAAATGGGAATTACACCCAGACAGTGACTCGTGGGGCTCCCAAGGGCTCAGTATTGAGACCAGTCCTGATTAGTGTCTTTATCAATGATGTGGACAAGATCAAGTGTACACTCCATGGGTTGCAGAACACATGAATTTGGACAGAAGTGTTGATGTGCAGGAGGGCAGGAAGGAGGGGGCTGCAAGGGGACCTGGACAGGCTGGATTGATGGGCCAATTTTATGAGACTCAACAAGGCCAAATGTCAGGTCCTGCACTTGGGTCACAACTGCATGAAACACTACAGGCTTGGGGAAAACTGTGTTGGCAGAAAAGGACCATCTGGGCAACCCCTGGTGCTGGGTCACCTCTACCCCAAGCTGCCACTGGGGTTCAGAGCACAGAGCCTACAGCTGCAGGACACCGGCTGAAGGAGACATAACAATGGGTGAGTTGGGTGCCAGCCAGAGATTGACTCAGTTACCTGTAAGGGCATCAGGTGGGACCACAGGAGGCTGTGGCCTCTGCAGTGGAGCCCAGTTAGCAACCACAGACCCTTCTTAAGGGAATCCCCAGTTACTCCCACCATTTACATGAAATCCACTGAATTTCTTCACTTGGACATTCAAGGCACTGGGCAGACATCAGATTACATCACCACCCACCCCAGGCCTTCCCAATGCTTTGTTTTAATTAAAGTCGGATTCCCCTGCTCTGACAGCTGGGAGGCACTGGGCAAGGCAGGGCTGCCTGAACAGGAGGCAGCAGTGTTCCCAGGAGGCCAAGAGAGCCTGGCTTACACCACAAAGTATGGCCAGCCAGATAGGGGAAGCAACTCTGTCCCTCTACTGGACCCTGGTGAGACCACATCTTAAATACTGTGTTGCTTTGGACCCCTCCCTAGAAGAAAAATGAGGCCCCACAGCAGGTCCAGAGAAGGGCAACACAGCTGGTGAAAAGTCTGGAGCACAAGTCTGCTGAGGAGCTGAGGCTGTTTAGACTCAACAAAAGGAGGCTCAGGGAAGATCTTGTCAGTCTCCACACCTACCAGAAAGGAGGCTGGGGGTCAGCCTCTTCCCCCAAGTAACACATTACAGGACAAGAAGAAATGGCCTCAGGTTGTGCCAGGGGAGGTTCAGCTTTGATATTTGAAAAAATCACTTCACATAAAAAGAGCTGTCAAGTGTTGGAGTCACCACACCTAGAGGTATTTAGGAAATGTGAAGATGTGGCACTTAGGGAGATTGTTTATTGTTGGACTCTGCAATGTTAACAGACTGAACTTAATGATCTCAAAGGTCCTTTCCAACCTATGACTCTGATTTGGTATATGACCAATTCATAGTCTATTCCCTGCCTCACTGTCCTCCTAAAAGCTAGAGATTGAAGTGTGTGTGCTCACAACACATTTCTACATGATTACTCCACCATATCTATGTAGGATCCCCTTTACATGTTTTATAAAAGGCATCATTTATCTTGTGACATACAGGAGCCACTAATCCCATTTTAATAATTTAATAAAGTCAGCTTATGCTAAGAATTGGATGGCTGCACATGACCCCAACTGCTACAGGCCAAAACAGTGAGTGGTTTGTCCCCTTTCCCCCCAAGGGAGGCAATTCTGCTACTCTGGTGAGACCCCCACCTGGAGCACTGAGCACAGGAAAGACATGGACCTGTTGCAGTGGATCCAGAGAAGGGCCACAAAGATGATCAGGGCTGGAGCACCTCTCCTATGAAGAGAGGCAGAGTGTGCTGGGATTGTTCAGCCGGGAGAAAAGGCTCCAGGGAAACTTTATTGGGGCCTTCCAATACTAAAGGTAATCTGTAAGAAAGACTGAGACATTTTAGTAGGTTGTGTTGTGATAGGACAAGGAATGGTTTTAAACTAAGGTGACAGATTTATAACAGACAGAAGGAAGACATTTTCTTCCATGAGGTCCATGAGACACCAGGACAGGTTGCCCAGAAGTGATGTCCCACCCCAGTAACATCTACAGTCAGAGTGGATGGGGCTCTGAATAACCTGATGTTCTTGAATACATCTCTGCTCTTTGCAGGGGAATTCACTTGATGACCTTTAGAGATCCCTTCCAACACAAGCCATCCCATGAAATGAACTATGAATTAATTTACAGTTCAGTGCACAAATGCTTTCTGAGGGAAAGAAGACAACCTCTATGTAAATTGGTGGGTTTAATCCTAAATTGTTCTAGGAAGACTTGACAAGAAGTTTAAGAGTTTCTTAAACATTAATTCATAGAGAAACAAGCACAAAATAACGGGGGAGATTTGGTTAGGTTTGTTCTAGCCAAAAAAGGCACCACACAGCAAAACATTATTCCTCTAAATTTAAGACAGCCTAAGGAGGTTAAGTCCAGAGTGATCCTGAATGGGGTAGGGGAAAAGGAAAGCAGACTCCTTGATAGAATCATAAAGCAATGTGGGTTGGAAAAGATCTTTAAAGGTCATCTAGTAGAAACACCAAATAGTTCCAAAATTACCCTGAAATTTGAACACCTACTTAAAGGAAAAGGTTAACAGAAGCTTAAAGGGCACAATTACACACCCCAAGAAGAGAGAGTACAGCTGACACAGCCACACTGTCTTACAAGCAGTACCTCTAATAGCCCCTACATCAGAAATACACTGACCAACTACAGCATGCATCTTTATCTGACCAGATATTCAGAAGTTTTGAGATAAAATCAGAAAAACTATTCATACAGTAACTATTTTAGGACTAGCAGCATAAATATTCTACACCAACGTTTTTAAATGTAAATCCTGCCCTCATTCCTGTACTTTCTCCAGTCTCACAACCTTAAGGTAACGGAGCAGAAAACCATTTTTCATGTTTGTCTTGTGCACCCAATACACAGAAGTTCATGCAACTGGGGAAAAAAAAAAAAAACCAAAAAAACTCCTTTCAATTACTTACAGAAGTTGAAGCCAGAACAGTCACTAGGACAATATAAAGCCTTTTAAACTCAGCTGGAGTCTTCTTCCTTAAAAGTAGTTATAGAATGTGTATTTGTCCCCCAAGGTTCAGCCCAAATTTTAGAGTACAAATGATAAAGTAGGAAGTAAGAATCCATCTGGGCTGTAAAGCTACTTAGGGATTTTTGAGGTGCATATTGCATCTGAAGAACTCTCAATTGTCTCAACAGCCTGGGATCACTTTTTTTCTTAACTTTCTTAGCAACACTGAAAGTGGCAGACATTGAAGCTCTTAAAATACACACCTATCCTAAAATACTGGTTTAGAAAGTCATTCCTGCAAGGAATATTGACTCTATACCTGTTAGAGAAATTCAAAAATCTCTTTCAGTATGACATACAAAAGAAAACCCTGTGCATACAATTAAAGAAAAACCCTTTTGTTTCTTTGTAACAATAAAGGATCACATCACCTTCATATTAAGATAATTTAGCAACTTGGTTTAGCACACAAATACCTAGAAGGAAAAAAATATTTCTATTTTGACAGGGAATTAGTGTCTGTGCCAGACAATCATTCTAATGGAGATCCAAGAATACCATCTGTCTAGCTGTCTCGTTCCAAGAATAATTCTGTCAGGTGGCAAAGTGTGTAAAACGATATGAAAAGGCCATCAAACAGCAAACTGGGTACTTCAGGCAAGAACCATAAAACAAACCAAGTCTCATAGCTCTACAATACCAATTAAATGCAAGTGTTGTATTTTTCTATCTTGTCTAAACAATTGTTTCTTTTGACAAAGAGCTGTCTTAATATTTAAAGTACACCCAAAGCTTTTGGAGTCTCACACAGAATGTACATACTGTGTGCAAGCAAAGGCAGATCCACAAAGACTCACTACTGCCTGCTAATTCACAGTCCACTTATTCTGAGAATACAAAAGGTACAAATCTGCAAAAAGCTCCAACCATGCATCGATTTTGGAAATGCCTTCAGCCACAGCAATATTAAATAGATGTTTCAACTTTCTGAATGCAACAGGCAAGAGATTTACCTACTGGTTTTGTGGTATGCTTATACGGTACTTCAAAACAACATTAAAAATGTGTGGGTTTAGTTATAACTGAAGAAAAAACATCAGTTGTCTACCAGCCTGAAGTGGCTGACAGAACCAGCACAACATGATCTGATGGAAAAGGCAATAAATGGTACTCATATAAGGCCTTGGCTATGCATTTCCCTGTGATAAACCCTCTCAGCATGCCTGTAAGAACAGTTCCATTTCAAATGCACTGTACAATCCACTTACAAGATGGTCCTATGTGTAACACTGGGTCAAATAAACAGAAGATGTGCACTCTGTGTAGGTATCTTCTGGTTTAGTATCTTCTTTTGGTGCTGAGACTCCTCAATAAGAGAGTTATGCATAGGGCACTTCGTATTTTCTTAGAGCTAGAGCATAAAGCCTCAAATAAAGCCTGGGCCAACCAAGCCAACCTCAAACATTAAGTCAAAACGAAATCTGCATTTGCAAAGGAACAAAACAAAGGTACCTTTATCAATCATGGACATCACAGCTTTAAAAGCACATGCAGGCTCTTCAGGTACTGAAAGCTGGAAAAGACAGGGTCCCAATTCAAGACTAGGAAAAGACCTTCCAAAAAGGCTGTTATAGAAGTTAAGAATAATCAAGCTACTGTCTTTAAAACAGCAGTCTGAGAAAAACATGGTATATCAGTATTATGGGAACACTTAACACTATCTTCAGTGACAGTGAAGAAACAGGGAGTAGAGAAACCGGTAAGGGGGCTTTACTTTTTCCAGGTCAATTTATGCTATCTGAACATTGGTACAATGCTGCATAAAGTGGCTCAAAAAAACTTGCAATCATTCTTCCCCACCCTCCTTTAATAAAATTTTATTCAGAACACTCCTGAGAAGCAGTGCTTGGACATTTGCTCTAGCCATACATATCCAGTTCCCTTCTAGACACTTCATCAACAGCTCTTCCTGGGTAAGTCTTTCCCTAACCATTACTACACCTTAAACCTTCTGGAGATTTGAAGCAGAACATGCAGTCCCTCAACAACCTCATGTATACATCCTTAACAATGAGATGCATAATTTTCTTTTGTCTGGAAGGATTAAGGTGTTTTGAGTAGGAGAAAAAAAGCAAGCTAGGACCCAACATACAAGACTGAACACAGTTCTCAGTTCTACTCTTTCAAAACTTCAGCAGGTATGTACACAAAACCCAAGTTTGTTACTACAGATTTATAGTAACTGGAAATCTCATAGGGTAGTAAGTTTTTAACAGCTTTAACAAATTATTATTTAGATTTGTCACACCAGACGTTTACGAAGCCAAGGCAAAGTAAAAGTTTATTTTACGGTTTCACAATACATACCTAAAATCTACATGATTGTTTAAAAACAATCTTACACATATTCTTTGATTAACAGTCTTATCACATAACAAAGAATTAAGTGCAGTATTTTCTCAGAATTTTAAAATACAGGTATTGCTAGGATTTTGCAAGTAAAAAGTCTTGTATTGACTGACTGAATAGCCAATACAGATAATTGCATCTTGCATTTTCAGTTACATACAGGAATTTCAGGATTCTCTTCATTACTTACCCAAAACCAGTAGTGATACTCAAGGCTGCAGGCACATGAACTGTCATTAATGAACATAACCACGTTGATTATGTCGTCTAAAGGCAACCAGGACTTAAAGGGCTTCAGCTCAGTTACAACTTGTCATCTTCTTTTGCACTGATTTAAGAGCTCAGTCTTAACATACAATCTCTTGGGCAAATAACTACTTCTATTTTTAAACTGCAAGAGTTAACTGGTTAGTATGAGTCAAACTGTAGTTAAAGAAAAACCATGTGTAATCTGCAAACTGTACCTTAAAGTTCAGAGAAAAATCCACATGTAACAAACAAACCAACTGCTTTCCCCATATAACCTCTGTAACATTCCAGTCAGTTATCAGGGGAAGCACACAAACAATTAATACAATTCTAGTTTGTCAACACTTACAACTTTGAACATCAAACTACACAAACAGCAACAACTGTATCAAACAGCAAGAACATGAACACACAACTCGAAACAACTTGGAGGAACGTTACACGCTATGTATTGCTAAACGAACTGTAGTAACAAGTAGTTAATGAACTTAGATACTTTGAAGTCCTCATTCCTCAAGGGGCTTTGTGTGGTCCCTTTCCTTTCCTGAAGTGATGCCCCTTATTGTCCTGGGATGAGATAGAAGACAAAATAAGAAAAAAAATTTAAGTAATCATAATAAAGCAACTTAAGTTTCATGGAAACGATCTCCAGACACCCTGTACTCTATCAACCCCTCTCCAAAACTGACAAACACAGCTTCTGCTTCCCATTTCAGAGTACATCTGCCTAGTTCACATATCTGTCCTTCTATGAAAGGAAGTGAGGTCTTAGAAATCAATTCACTGAAATTACATTACTTGAAATGTAATGAGAAATTGCAATTCTACAAAGACTGAACACACACAGCAAAAAATATGACAACCAGCTACCAACCTGGACTATGATTTGTTAAAGCAGAGACAAAGCATAACCAGCCACCAATCACAATAGGTACTTAACTACTGTATAGACTATCAAGGTTTAAACTCAACATCCTCTGTCCCAACTAGGGAGTAAGCTACTGCTTTCAGTCATTTGTCATTGAGAAATGAGTAGCCAGACTTATGCTCTAATTCTTCATTAGTTGACCGTTCAGCAATTTTTTTATGCTGTCTTGATTAAACCCACTGAATCCAATCTCAGCACTTCTTTTCACCATTAAGCCACTGCGAGCCAAACCCGTGCATCTCAGAGCGTGTACAAGAAAAAATTCACATGGCATCCACAGATATGAATCCCTTCACCTTTATGGTATCCTGCAGGTGAACCCATTGCAGGGCAGTCATGTGCCAGGGATTTAACTTTGCTCTCACTACATACCTTTCCATTGTTGACTTGTGAGAAAAACTCAATTGGCAGCGGCACCTCAGGATTAGACACACAGGATATGGTTGTTTGTATGCCCCTGTCCACAGACTTCTGAAATACAGTTATAGGTGTATCAATACTGATTTTCTTAGTTAGGGCACTAACTAGCAATGCTGGTGTGTCACAGGGTTTACCTGGCATCCAAGATTCCTCAACTGCCTCCTGTTCCCTGAGGTATTTGTATTTTTTTTTCCTCCCTGAGGTATTTGTAATTTTTTTGTAATCTTTTAATATTAGTAACTCAGTATCCACCTTCACTGTTACAGCATAACAATTCTAATCAGTGACAGGCCAGTTCCCTTGTAAAAATGAAGTCTCCTTTAGAAAACTGAATTCAGAGCCACCTGTTGGCTAAACTGGGGCCACCTTCCACAACAGTGAGAAAGGAAGAAAGCTACCAACTCAGATGTTTGAAAATTAAAGTAAATCTGCCTAAGACAGAGGGCACTCCTATCTAGTCTGCATCTTTAGTACGTGTAATTTTCCCTGGAATTGCCACAGATTACAAAGAATTGTCAGTAGGTTTAATCAAGAATGCACATTTTATGCAGCCCTCAGCACTGCAAACAAGCACCAATAGTTACAAGGAAACATGAGACTTCTGAAGTTGCACACAAATCAGATACACTGGACTGAACAACTGGCTGAAAGCAGCAACTATACCCTTCATTTCAAGAGTATCTGTCAGAGGCCCTTGATGAAGCTACATAATCCTCAAGTGCAAATTTCTGGGAATAGCATTTCTGATAAAGACCACTAAATTCTGAGAAAGCACTTACCTTCTGGGGGCTGTTGGGCATCTGTACGGGCTCTGCAGCAGCACATTCCAGCTGTGGATGGAATCCTGGATCCTCAGTGACAGGATAGTTTACTGAAGTATAAACCTGTACAGTTTTTTAAATATTAGTGTTTCAGTAACATTGGGAAAACATGCACAGTTATGCTGCCATTGATCCTCATCTATCCATAAACTATGCAAACTTTATCTTCACACTTTTGATAAAAGTTGCATGTGTGGGGGAAATACTGTATCCTGATCTGTTTTATAGATGATTTAAAAATGATACTTAAAGTTGCTTAACTAAGGTAGTTCTAGAACAGTCATCTGGTCATATAATCAAGCTTGCAACATCTGACAATGAAACCCCCATGCACACCTACCCTAAAAACATTTCAACCTGCTACCACTGAATTGTTAAGTGATATACTATGGCTGTATCACATTCATCAATGTTATTTAAAAAAATCTCAAGCCAACAAGCCAAGTATAATCAATATTTCAGTGACTTCTGATATCCTTCATAGAATACCATTCAGAATAAAATTAGGTATTACAGCTTTTAAACACTTAATCAAAAGTGCACTCAACAAATATAAAATAACACAAAAATGCCCTAAGAGGCAAGTTTACATTCCAACACTGTGAAACAAATACACATTATTTTTTCCCTTTCTTGTGGATGTCACTCATATAAAGTCACAAGGCAAATAATTTTTTCAGAAGCCAGTAGCACCATCTACAGTTTGTAGCAGCCTGGGAAATAACTTTTAAAACCTTTTGAGGAGCCAAAAAATTAATCAGGATTTGCAAAGAACACTGAGACTTCTTAAATTTAAAAAAAAAAAAGATTGTGTATTAGGTCACGACTTATTTTTCCTTCAGCTTTTCCTGAAAAACCAACTCCACTTATATTAAAATTCCAGAGTTCTGTAACTAGAATATGTAGAATAATGCCAAAACTCAGGCAGACCTGTTCTCCCAGGTAACTCAATAAAGCACCACATCTGCAGAAATTCTAAGCAATCACATACTCTCCCTGAACAATTACAGATTTTTGTAGACCAGATTACACAGATCCTGACAACAAACAGATTGATACTGAAAAAAAAAACCAACCAAACCAATCTGTAAACACAATGTGCTAATTAAGACAGTTTCATAAGTTTAACTTTGTAGACTTACCGGAGCTGGAGGCATAACAAAATTTCTTTGGTCCCCAGAAACCCATTGTGGTGGAGCCTTAAACAGAAATTGGACAAGAACCACTTTTTATTCATTATTTCCAACACAGACAAGTAACTATTCTGCAGGAGCCACCATTTATAGCATTTCATGTCTGGATTTTTCACTAAATGATAGTCTATAGTCTTACATCCAGCAACAAGATACCTTATTTTATTAAATTGTCTCCTCCTTTCTCATTCCATGTTAAAAAATATTTAAAACAGGATTTCTAAGTATTAGGAAAATAAGAAAAATCACAGTGGCTACACTGAGAACAAATTTCAAACCTTCTAGTTCGTTCCAGTTCCTTCCAATTAAGTTTCAGTAACAGGACTTCTCCAATTATTTCACTTCCAAGTTCAAACCCCACTATAAACAAAGCACTTTCTCTGACGTTTTTAAGAGTGCATGAGCACATCTCCCCTCTCTTCAGATCCCACACTGTATCACCTGGTAAGGCTGATTCCAAGTACCTAACACCCCACACTACAGCATGCACAAATGCAAAGCTCCTTCCCAGAAGTACTACTAATCCAAGCACTTTTTTCTAGTTTGGAAGCTTTTTAACACTGTATATTTAAGAAAAAAAAATCAAGCTATATAAAAGAGTATGCTAAATTACTCATGTTTTCATTACGTTAGAGTAACAGCATCACTATTTTGTTTTTACCTTTGGTATTTGTGAAGAGCTAAAGGAAAACAGAATTCAAAGAATGAGAAACACAGAGGATGACACTCCAGATAACACTTTATTCCAGTTTTGTCAGGTATCCAAGAGCCTTTCTGCTTGCACTAAAACTTTACATACCTGATAGTTGTAAGCCGGTTGATACCCCATGGGAACTTGTGGCTTTAGCATTACAGGTGGTGATGAATTGTATGAATATGGCTGCAAATAAATCATTTTTTTTTAAACAGCAAGTTTGAAGGAAGATACAAGTATAATATTTGTAGAGGTATTAGCCAAGAGCATTTTTTAGAACACTTACTTCAACTGCTGTTCAGACTAGATTCACTATTTAAAAGCAACCCTTAGATTTCCCATGGGGCTTGCTTCAGCACTTCAGGCACTTAATAATGTCTACAAAGTGGGATTCTAAGTATCTTATCTATCTAAAAATCCCATATCTGCTTGGAACTATCTTTTGAGTAATTTTAGAAGTGCAAATCATGCCATAAATTTTCTGAAGTATATCTGAAGCAGACTAACTACTGTGAAATAATGCAGTACAGCCTGAAGATCAGTTTCTAGGAGCCAAAGGAAGCTAAGTAGTCTAATTAAGACCACTTCCTAGTGCTTCTTCCCTGTAAGTACTCTGACACAGTATTAACCTGGAACCTTCTCAGATTCATCAGAAAATAGTTAAAGGCACACTCCAACATTTAAGAGAATTAATTTTTCCTACACTTTTTCACTCTCCCAATCAGCAAGAATACTATTATCAAGCTCTCTGCCTTACAAGAAAGTATTTCTGCAAGTTTGCTCTTCCTCTTTGCTTTAAATACACAAAGCAGAATCAGTTTGTAATTAATGCTGCCCTGTTATGTTGCCATATCATACAGGCAAATGCAGTAAAAGAAGCCTGGTCTTGTCCCTTCACAGTACAGGGCTCATCTCAAGGCCAGCAGCACTGCACCCACACTTCAGTAGGAATCTGAGTTCAGCTTATCTGAAGCACCAGTACAGTGATGTTCTGCAGGCAATACTGTGCTGGTCACAGCTATTAACAGCAGATGCTGTATCACAGTGGTCTTATGACACAAGAGCAGTTCAAAACCAAGGATGTTCTAGGAAAAGAGAAAACTAGCAGAGACAACTTCTGATTCCATATTTGGTTTACAAAAACACATTCTGAGCCAGGACAGCATTTAATTTGTGAAGTGCAACTGTGACAGGCAGTAAGATCACCTAAGAACTGTTAAATAATTCAGTCTTCAATCCACCTTCAACAGTTCTCATTCTTAAAGGCTAAGTCCCCTCTTGTTTTATAAAGAAATAACATCACTGAATGAATTTCTCAGGGTTGCTGGCCTTCCTTTGAAGTGGTTTGAAGCTGGTGCTTCTTACTGGAGAAGATAACACGAAAACAGGCAGGTAAGATCAGATTAGAATCTCAACACATACTCTAGAAGTATGTATGTGCTTGCACCTTCAAAATATCTAATTATGATTCCAAATCAGTGTCATGAGCAGCCTTACCTGAACATATGGAGGCACGGGGTTCATTACAGGTGGAGGCTGCACATATGGCTCCACACTTGGAGCACCCCACACACTCTGAAACTGTGGTGCTGGAGGACCAACAACCATGTGTCTGGGAGGCACGCTGGAATCTGGTTCTGAAGCAGACAGAAAAATAGTATTAAGACATTATCACATGTATTTCAGTAGGAATCTGAATTCAAGCTGAGAAAAACCTTAAGGGTTTTGACTCTTAAATTTAATTCAACATTATTGTATTCAACATATTGTATTGTGCTACCAACCTGACTTTTATTATCAAAACAACATCATACAAGTGAAGTCATATAAGGCAGAACCAGGGTTTAACTGAAATATACATACTGCATCAGCTAATTATAAATCAGTATCTTTGCAAATACTTCTTAATAAAAAAAATTTAATAGAATACCTGCACTGTGAACGAATTTATTTAGATGTACTTACTTGTGTTTGGTTGCTTCCTGATAGCTGGCCCGAGTTTCAGCTTTTTCCCATGGAAGTTGATTGGAGACTGAAAGACAGATTATTCTCTGTAAGCTGGCAATCAGCAAGGTGAGT
Organism: Climacteris rufus; assembly: GCA_013398175.1. NCBI lineage: Eukaryota > Metazoa > Chordata > Aves > Passeriformes > Climacteridae > Climacteris > Climacteris rufus. Next base: position 313,032 of record VZRZ01008045.1, read on the forward strand.
GGTTTGTGGGATTTTAAAGAGACTGGACTCTGCTTCTACACCACAGTACAGCAACTCTCATAAAGGCTCAACAGCCTCCAGCCTCCCCTCCCCTCACCACCATGTGCCTTTTACCTCTAATTTCCTGCAGTCCCCTCACAGCACAGCACAGCTCACTCACCGACCCTCCAAATTCTGTATCCCTTGCCTTGGCAGCAACATGCACTGCTTAGCAACTCTGTATCAGCCCTGGGCTTTCACACACACAGATTTTAACCATCCCTGTGGCACTGTTAATGTAGTTACCATAGTTCAGATATGTGGGGAAAGATTTTTGGTTTAGCCCTATTAGCACAATTTTAGTACAAACTGTTAAAGCCAGTATTAGATGCAGACAGTCTGTCTAGATTCTCTAGCACATGCAACTCCACAGACTTGCCTGCTTCAGAAGAAAATATGCAAGTTTGCAATTTTCTCCCATTTCTGCTAAAGAAAGTGTTTTGACCAGACGACAGTAAGTTTATTGTTGCTTGTAAAACTAAGTAGAAATATAATTACATAAAAATGTCTTATTTAGTCTATTTTCTTCAGTAAGAGAAGATGATTCAAGAGATATGGGTGGCAAAAAACTAGTTTGACAGGTGGACTAGTTTGACAGGTGGATGTTTTTTGATTTTTTTTTTCAGGGCAGAGTGTCTTTTGATTAGTTGATTTTTGGCATTTTTAAATTAATCCTGCAATCCTGTTGTGCCCCCAGAATCATGCAACCCCCTTTTCCACCTCAACTATGAGAACTCCTGGGAGACAGGCCTCCTGTCAAAGCAGAAGACAGCTTTCTGTTCTGAACTGCAAACAGATGCATGCTGGACCAGAGTGCAGTTATACAGACCTAAAGCAGAAGAAAAATACTGTCAGGCTGAACAAGGCAACAAAGCCAGGCAGAGGAACACAGGCACCCAGAGTCATTTTAGCCATGGAGAGGCTCTCTTGTTCATTTACAGAAAACTCTGTGACCACTCAGGGCACATAAGGCCTGAAATGATTGAGTGTGCTAACCTTTGCTTACAATTTCAGCTTTAAAACACAAACATTCATTTCTTTCCTTCTTCCATCCCCTCCAAAAGCCAACAGATCTTCCAGGATTATTCCTGTCTGGATGTGCTCCTTCCTGACAAGGCAGTGATTTGTATTGCCTGCAGACCTGAAATTTCCATTGAAAAGAAAATCCACCATATGCCTCTTGGTCTTCCAAGACCTCTGGTATACAAAGTCACATCAGTGAGTACTGTATTAATAGAGGAACACTGTGGGCTTCAGTTCTGAAGAAATGCACACAGAAAATCAGCAATGTACATGGTTTAAGTGTCAATGCTACTCAAGAGGTCTCCACAGAAGCTGTTCCCTCAGAGCAAGCACTCCACACTGATATAACATAATAAAGGCAATCCATGGTGAAAAGAAAAAGCTGCTCTCAGATGAAGTCTCTTGCTCAGTACACCAGCAGTCACTGTATATTTTTGTCATCATACCATTAAAGACCAACAAGTTTTTGAAATCTTTTGGTAAGAATGAAGGATTCCCTGCTGGGGTTTCCCTACTCTCTACTTTATTTAAACATGTTCTCTTCCCACTTATGGAGCTGGATGGCCAGTAAACACATCTGCACATCACAGAACACTACATTTGTGCCTGGCACATCTATCTGGCTTTGCCTTTCTGATCTACTTCCCTATCTAAGAGCTTCAGAAGCAAATGAGAGAGTGTTCATCCTCCAGAGACACAGGAGTTTTCTGAGGCAAAGACTTCAAAGAGGCTCATATCTCAATACATGTTATTCTCACAGTTATTGCATTCAGTTTGGGGAGAAAGAGAGAAAATAAAAAGCTTTGTCAGTGGTTTGTGATCTGCTGAAGTCTATCAGAACCAAGTAACTGGTTTGGTTGTAAGCACTGAGATTTAACATTTCTTTGATACTGAACTCCAAGATCAGAAGGGCTACAATAGGTCTTCCCCTTCATATTTTGTTTTAACTATAGGAAAACCATATGACATGGGAGCAAGTTGCAGCACAGCCTAGAAGGCTTCAAAAATACTTGCACTCTAGGTAGCATCCAAATGCACAAACACTACCAGAGAAACATATTTCAACTACTGAGACATAAGGAAAAAACTAATACTGTCTGCCATGATACTGTTATTCCTGTGCCCTGAGTAACCCAAAGTGTTATTGTATTTCATATTTATCTGTGCCCAAAATTGTTACTGTCTCTTTTAAGACCCTGGAGCCAGAAAGCAGAACCATGGGGCAGAGTGAGCAGGGTGCCCCAGGCTTTTAAAAGCTGGAGCAGGCAGGGAAAGAGCTCTCTTGCCTCATGGTCTTTGCCCAAGAGAGCAGGGGCTCTGCTTTGGGGTTTTTTTCCCCTCTTTTGTTTCTCTTTGAGCCAGTTCAAGATGCAAGAGAGAATTCCATAAGTGCCTGTCTGCAGCAGCCGTGAAGCAGCCCTGCAGAAGTGAAGGCAGAGCTGCCCCAGCCCAGCTGCCTTCTGCCCACAGGAAGGCAAATCCCTCCGAGTTCTAGCCCCTGACTGAGTACCAGGGGCTGGAGTGTGCCAGCTGCATTTGGCAGTGGAGAGAAAAGCAGGGGGGAGGGAGGGAGGGAGCCACCATTCCCCTCCTGTCTCTGGAGCCGCAGGGGACCAGCTGCAGAGGCACCATTTTGGGGGAGGTGCCACAACCCCATTTGAAGTTTCCTCTTTGTTCCCCGGGAGTGCAGGAGATTTCAGCAACTTTGTAACTACAGACTGCTACTGTTATTTTTTGCCTGTTGCTATTTCCTTCTTTATTAGTAAACTGTTATTTTTTTACTTCTACCTACCCATAGTTTCTCCTTACCGGTGGAAAGGGATTGGTTAACCTAAAGGGGAGGTTACTCATTTTAGAGTGTCCCTTAATTGTCTTAAACCAAGACTGAATAACTGAACATCCCAATAACTGAAGGTCTACGTTTCTGCCATAAGCACAAGGGTGCCATAACAATCATCCAGTACAAAAACCAAGCAGCCAAACACACTCAGGGCTTTCAAGCATATAAATAAATGAGAGAAACCAGAAACAAAATTACACTAGCTACTCCACCACACCACACTACACACTAATTAGCTGACAACTAGTTTTCTGTTGTCAGCAGATTCTTTTTTTTTTTTTCTGTTGTCAGCAGATTTATTGTTGTTTCTATTTAAGCAGATACAGAAAGATTGTACCACAAGTATACATTTTTGCAAGTTGACTTTTTGGGCAGCCCTAGACTTTGTGTGTCCTAACTCCTCTACAGGGTACATAACTTGGCTCCCCCAAACTTGTCTCTAACCTTCACACATCAACTTCTTCAAACAATTTAGATGAGGAGCTTACCTCCACGATCTTTTGAACATCCACATTCTCGAGAAAGGACACAAATCCGTACCTGAAAAGGAAGAACACACTTCTCAGTGATCAGAGTTTTATTTGACTGTTAGCCAAATTATTTTGAACAAGACCAGTTAACAATTTGCCAGGTACACTGCATTGCACATTAAAATTACCAAGTAGGACATCAGTTTATGATTCAACCTGAAAATGCATTTACTGCTAACTAGCACTATCTACTACTGGGCTAGAGGAAAGAAACTGAAACACCAGATTTTAAAATAATATGAAACAGAAATAACAGCTATTTTTCCATTTTAACTACTCCAAAGGGATACTGCTGTTGGTATTAGTAACTCAGGAAGTTAAAAAAACTGAAGTTAAGGTCTGATTTATCATCAAGTTTTCTATGTACTACAGAGGTCTGGATGAAAGCAGGCATTACAGGAACACCCCAGTGCAGGAAGCAATTCTTGAACAGGTTTTTCAATTTAGTTCACTGCCTCCCTGGTTACCTGGTCTATACAATTAAGATCATTTCAGAGCATTATAGTCACAATTGTGTCCCATTAATGGAGTAAGTCAATTCATTATCAATACTCATAACATACACTGGGGCTAACTGCACAACAAGGTTCATTTTAAGGACTAGCAGGGGATATGGGAAAATAAAATTGATTTCCAGTGCATCCATTGCTACATATGCTGAAGAAAAAAAAGTGACATTTTAGCATCTATACATAGAATCTTAAAAAAAAATTGGCTAGTAGGAAGCAAGGGTACAGGCTCCTTCTCAAAGGAGGTATAACCTCAAAACTGGGATGGCTTTCCCAGAACTCAACAGGGTAAGGTCCTTCATTTTCTTATTTAAGGGTTTCACCAGGGTAATCCAGAATTTTTCTATACATCCAAAGGGAATTTCCCTTGTTTCAACCTTGTTCACATACTTAGTTTCACTCTTCACCCAAACAAGCTTGGGTTGTTTTACTCTAGAACTTCTTCCCAAGTGTCAGAAGAGTGCAGACCCACTGCCCTGAATAAACCATGCTAATTCTCTTGACCATCCTGAACCATTTCCAGATTTTTAACTACTCTAGCTACCAGAAGAGTCCTAAAAAAGAACAGGCTGTATAAGCATCACATAAATTAAGCTCTGTAGCCAATGGCTAAGTGACAATGAGCTTCTTTTCCCTCAACAGATAGACTGAAGTCAGAAAAATCAGGCTATTCTTTGTAAGATTATACATTTATGGGCAATAGAGATTTACTGTTTTCAGTGTTAATTCACCACCATAGAAAACTGTAGCTAGTAATAAGGCTTGAGCACCTCAAGTGTGTTGCTAAGTATCTGCTATCACCTATTACAGAATTATGTTCACATAAGCAACAACTTAAAACAACTACTCATCTTCTGCTTACCCCTTCGAAACACCAGTTCTGTCAGTGATGACTTTCACCTCCTTCACAGTACCATATTGTTCAAAGACACTCCGAATTTCTGCTTCATTCACCTAAAAGAAAACAAGGTCTTAAACGTCCTCAAGCACATCCAACTGCTTACAACTGACTTCAAACAGACAGTACCATTCTCTAAACCCATCTTCTACTACCCTAAGAACGAAAGGTTTGTTTTGGAAGACACGTTCCAAAATTCTCCCATGACATTTCAACACCTTAAGATTGCCAAAGGCACACAGACACACACAAAAAAACACCACCACCACAACAAACAAGCAAAAAAATCCACACAGAACCAGGAATTACACTTCCATTTCCTTCCCACCAAAGTACCCTATACCCATCTCAAACAATCAGAACCACATAAATACCTTGATGTCAATTCCACCAACAAAGACTGTGTTTGGCATGACTTTTCCTTCTGGTAAAACATAACCTTGACTGACTGCTGCTGAAGAGGTGTTGCCCTCTTCGGTGCTTGGACATGGGGTCTCCACATTTGCTGCCTGAAAAGTTTAAACAGAAATACTTATTTCAGTCAACCATATTACACTTTAAGATCCCAGAATGCCTGCAGCTTCCTATAGATATAGCATGGGACAAGGAATTTCTGTAGTACTGCTGGAACACCTGTGACACATGGCCTTGGCTGCCATGGAAGTTCAGCATTCATGCCTCACACCAACGATGCAGAACAGAATTTTTGAAGAAAATTAACCTATTTAACACTTTTCAACATTAAGTACCTGAAAGGAAGAATAAACAGGCTACTTAGGCATCCTAGCAAGTTGGGTCAACATCAAAAATAAGATTAATACACACATTTCCTAGAACTTGAAAAAGAGATTAAAAATACAGAGTGCTAAAAATCTTGTACAAACAAAATCTCCCTCCAAAGCTACTTTTCACGTCTTCAGTACTGTGATGCAAAACTTTTGCCAATCCAAAAAAATTACTGTTCTGTCTAAATCCAAATTACCAACACAGCACTACATAAATGACTGTACTTCTACATACACTCACACTGCTGCTGAATCCGTGTCCAAAACCTAAACCACCTCAAGTCTTCAAGTGGGAAATCCTGCCAGTGGTGAACTGGCTGCACAGGAATTATAGCATCAGCTGGAGCGATGAACCCTTCAAAATTACTCTAAAATGAGTCTGATTTGTCTTATCTCATTAAGCAGCTTCAAAGCCAAATTTCTGGATGACAGAAATATTAAGGTTTATTCAGTTTTTCAGTTTACCAGAATTAACAGGTGTTTTTTCTTCTCTCGTCAAAAAGTAAAATTAATTAGTTTGTTATTATTCCAGCAAGCATGAAGATTAAATTGATGTCGGGAAACTGGAATAAGGTCCACATTACAGTAGTCATGCGGCTAGTTATAGACTTTCGGCAAAAGAAAAGGTGGGAAAAGCCCGTCATTGCGGGTGGAAATACCTACCTTCCCCTCCCATCACTCCATTTTATGCTCATCCAGCAGAGGAAAACCTTCATTTCTTTTTTTTGGCCATACAAGCCCGCGATTTCTCAGGCTTCTCCCTAGCCTCGACGCTCTTTGTTTAAAGTAAGCATTAGACTTTTTTAATTTTTAGTGGTTTTTTATTGAAACATTTAAAGCCCATGAGCCACGTCCCGCTGTCTCCATGACAGCGCCGCAGCCCTCCCGCTGGGCACTAAGCGGAGCCCTCAGCCCAGCACTGCGGAGATTTAACTTCTCCCGTCGAAAAAAAAAATACATACAACAAACAAAACCCCACCACCTTCCTCGTATACTGTTTGAAGCGTCAGTGCTACAGTGGCAAATCCCGTTTTTCAAATAAGAAGAACCAACAGCAAGCAGCATTTGGTGCGAAGCTCAGGCGCTCGCAGCGCTCCGGCCAGCGCCGGGCTTGGTCCCTGTCGGCTGAGGGGCGCCAGGACGGGGAGCCTCGGGCGAGCGGAGCGCCGCTCGCGGGGCCCCGCGCCCGGTGCCGCTGCCAACGGCCGCCATTTTACGCCCTCACACCTCGCCTGCCTAGGGCCGCGGGGCCGACAGCTTTCGCGCTCGGAGCGATGGCCGCCGCTCGCAAGCCCCCGGCAGGGGCTCCTGCCGGAGCCTACCCGCAGCGGGTACGCGCCAGCCACGGCAGGCGGAGGGGACGCCCCGGCCGGCCGGGCGCAGGGCGGCGGGAGCCCCGCGCTGCGGTGCTGACAGCACCATGTGCTGGCTCCGCCACAAAATGGCCGCTCATGGGTGTGAAGCGCCTGCCGCCGCCAAGCCTTCACCAGCCCGTAGTGCCGACGGCCCCGAGTTCCCCCGCACAAGCCCCTGGCTTTTCAGCTGCGGTACTGCCTCCCTCACCTTAACCTCGTAAGACTTTAGAACCTTCAACAGCCCTCAGGGGTTCAGCCCCTTCACCGCGTTACAAGGCGACACTACTCCGGCTGTGGGCATTCCCATTTCTGGCCCCAAGAACAACCCAAAAAAGTTACTGTTCATCTCCCGCTCCGCTGCCCGCGGGGGGTCCCACCAAGGCACGACATCACCCAACAGAAGCCCACCCGCGGCTCGGTGTTCGAGAGCACCTCACTTCCCATTGCCCCAGCATCGCTCCCCTTCCTCCTTCACTCACCATCATTCACCGGAGCTGAGGCTACGTCCGCACACTTAAAAAGTAAAGAAAGATTCTAAAACAAAACCAATTTGATTTTTTTAGAGACAGCAAAACGCAGACTGTCCCGCTTCTCTTGAAGAGACGGCGTTGCCGAAGGGAAGAAAGCTGTGAGGTACTGCCGTCCTGCTTAAGTATCCCCATTGGGGGTTGGGTCGGGGAGAGGCCACACCCGCCCTGTCAGCCCTCTCACGCCCGTCCCCTCCCGCACCTCATCGACTCTGTCCTTTGGTCTCCGTGGTTTAGGACACCGTGGTTTTTCTTTTTTTTCGGGGGAATTAGGTTGTGACCATCATTTGTGGCCTAGTTGTGCAGGAAGTTGCTGTCGAGTGCGTGTGATAGCAGCAGCTCTTGCCATTTTGACGAGAATTTGCACTTGACGTGTGGAAGTCTTGAGAACGGCGTGGGGGCAAAAGCTGTAACTCTCTTATTAATGTTTTCATGAACCAATGTTATAGAGCTGTTCTAGAGTATTCCGTTTCCATCCTGTGCTGAAAAAACATCTTTCTGTCCCAATCACCAGTGGCCCAAAGTCTTTCTAGAAGGAAACCTCTTGAAAAGCCCTCCTGGATCTGTGGTAATAAGACGGGATTTGAAAATAGTTTTAAATAGCTGTTTGGCACTGGCATCAAACGTTTAGAACAGATACTGATTTTAGAAAGTTCCGGGGAGAGGGGAAAGTGATGCCTCAGCAAAATTAACCCAACCTTTGACTGGGCTAGGTTAGTAAGATGTTTGATTTATGTTCTTTTAATTTTTTTTTAATGACAAAGACATACGGGTGATCCTTGTTTAAGATGAAGAATGGAAGTAAAAAGCAAAACTGATAAACTGGAGTGTATCTAACATGTAAGCCATTTTTTCCTATAAAATTTTATGTCTTCTAATGATTATATTTTTATAACAGTTTACCAAGTGTTCACCTTTCCAGATGTTATATTAATAATCCAAAGTAGACTGCTGTACTAGATATACATGAACCCAGAGGTGGTGTAGGTGATAGCAGTAACAAAGCCCTGATGACAATAGATGTAGTTATATCACCTATAGGAGAGGTTTTGTTAAAGCTGGTGGGGTTGCAGTACTATCTAAAGGTAAGTGTATGCCTGGGTTTTCATGCACCTAATGTCCACTTACTTAAATAAAAAGCATGCTCTAGCATACTTTATGAGATCTTCTATATTTTTATTTGAAATGGCTGAGACTTTGAAAAGGAGCCCCAACCATTAGGGGAAAATAATGCACAGTACTTACTTTAATAGAATGGATTAATATTTGACCTTAAGGGTGGCAACAAGTGAGGCTGTTCTGAGCTTCTTGGACTGGGTTTGGGTTAGGTTTGTGTCCTGTTTTCCTTAACTCCGTATTAGCTTCTAAAATTGGAGAAGATCTGTTGCTTAAAACAAAGGAGAGAGTAATTTATTTTCTGCTGCCAATGCACAAATCTCAAAGGTGATGGAGGGAGTGGAGTGGGAAATTAGTGTCTTTGTTCATTTTATCAATATTGCTATTGGAATGCTTATTGCTCAATAGATTTGTTTGTTAAATGCACTAAGTAGCAGAAGAAGAAACAAATTTTACATACTGCTACACTGTATAGCACCGCTTTAATACACAGGGGTTTTTTTCATTTTTCCCCTTTAATTAGGAAATTGATACATCAATTAATGTGGTAAATCAAAACAATTCAGGGAGAGCCTCTGGCTTGGGATCTGATAGGCTGAGCTGGGTGAGGATTCTACAAATAATGTTACAAAAAATTACCAGTGATTAGAGATAGTGGTGGTTACATCTTGAAATTTAATGGTCAGAAGTACAGGACTACATGCTTTAAAAGTCAAAGTGTATTTACTCTTCTTAGAAGCAGAACTAAAACTGGATAGCAAGAGTATCATATGGCATTTGAGTTTTTGTAACATGTCTCTTAACTCTTCTGCAATTTTGGGACCTTGAGGATCACGTTGACTCTTTCTGTAAAGTTAAAGCAGCTAACTACCCTCGGGACACACATGAACATGAAAAGAAGGATATAACAGAGATATTCAAACTATTAGGTTAAGAACAAAAGAAGAAGGTCCCAATTTTCAGACAGCTGGCAAATTTACCCAAGAAAAAGATGCTGGGTTACCAAATAGGATTTGAATGTCTTTTTTTCTGAGTTTCCTATTTCCAACTGAAGAGAGAATGCCACGTACATTTCACAGCAGGCTTTAACGTTTCAAAGGGTAATTTTATATCTGGTTAAATTTTGCACTTTTCCTTTGCTGATCTTTGCATCAGGGTAGCTATTTAAGCTGTTAAATCAAAATGTTGTGATGAACATCTTCCTTAAAAAAAAAAAAATCCATGCTGTTATAATTTGCACTGAAACCACTTAGTAGAGTTTCTATAAGCAAAACACAACCTATATCCTTACTAGCATGGTAAAATCCTTCCAGATGTAGTGGATCACTTGCTGAATTACTTTTCTTATGTTTTTTCCCCTGACTTTAAGAAGTAGTGGAACACAAATAACTTCTATTTAAAAAAAAAAATAATTTCTGTATGTGTAGCATTCCAATAAAATGACTTGTTTTCCCCCTTGATTTGGATAAAACCTGAAATATTCTTTTCAGCATTAATTAATTTATTTAATTTTCAGTAGTGAAATTCCCTTGGGAGTTTATTTTTCTAGAAACTGCATCATTTTAGAACCCTTTAATTAGTCTGATAATAAATTTAATTCATACAATTAATAATTAAGTAAAAACTTCAGAGCTAAACCATACATAACTTCAGTTATCCATAATCGAAGTCACTACATTGCTGAAATCATGGTATGAGGTTGTTCTGTGGTCAAAGTTATATTTAATACTACCAGTAATTGTGATTAACTTTTAAGCATTCAAGTTCTATCAAGTTCTTTAAATTTTAACCTGAATAACTTTAACCACGGTAGGCAGGCTGGTACATACTTTAGTTTGTTCTATGGCATGTGGCATGACTGAAAAAATTTAATGTATTGCACTGATGCTGACGAAACAAAAAAGTAGAAAAAGAAAAAAATCCCTTGGCATCAGCACAGATACTGAATATTCTTCATCCAGACATTCTGCAAGAATGACTCCTACAAGTACATAAGAACACATAAAGACAGCTATGTGTGATTCAGGTCAAAAGTACCTGCAGTTCAATTATCTCCATTCACAGTAGCCAGGAGTGCTTAGGGAAAGAATGTGAAGCAGCACAGGTGTAGACTGATTTTTCTCGCTTTTAATTTCTCCTTGTGCTTGCCAACCTCCAAAGCATTTCTTGAGCCCCTTTCATGACTGTGATAATATTCGATGATTTTTCCTGAAAAGTTCTCTGGTCACTTTTTGAACTCAGATTTTACACCTGCACAACAGCGTTTGGCGTTGAGGGCCACAAGGCAAATAGACATTGTATGGAAAAAGCACTTAATTGTATGGGAAAAGTACTTGATTGCTTAAGCTTTTCTCCTTATAATTAGAACCCTCTCATTCATGACTTAACAGAATACATCTGTCTTTTTGTCAGATTTTTATGCCATTTGCGAATTTACAGAATTTTGTCATAGCTACTTTTCAGGTGCCTCAGCTTTCAGACTGCAGAGCCTTAACTGTGCTCTCTCTTGCCTTTCCTCCTCAGCTTTTCTCGGCGGTTTTCAGAACGTTCAGAGGGGCTCAGCGTCTCACAGGGCAGCAGCTCCTGGCTTTCTTTAGGCTGATTTGCCTCCCTGTGTCGCTGACACTTCCCCAGCCATTTCAGAGCCAAGGCGTCCTCCTCCACTACAAAAAGAAATCCAGAGCACTGTTGCCGAAGGGTGATGAGACCACCGAGCCAGCTGGAGTTTGGAAGTGGGTCTCTCTAGGTATTTTCTTTAAAATTAATTCCTCAAAGGTGAAAAGGTCTTAAATGCCACGAGGCATTTAGGCATTTCAGGCATTTCAGGCTTTTCCCCCTGAAAGTAAAAAACACTAAGTAAGACAGAATAGAAATAAAATGTTTTTATGAACAATCTCCCCTCGCCATCCTGTGCTTCCAGGGCTGCTCTGAATTGCAACAAATTGTCCACATCTCGTCTGGTTTCTAGAAACAGTTTTTTAATCACAGTGGGCGTTGGAATATCTGCACCTTTACCATTAGTTTATTAGCAGGTTCTTCTACCTTTTCTTTAAGCTTGCAGGCCCTGAAAACTTTTCTTCCCTCACCATGCTACCGAGTTCGAATTACTTGCAATGACAGAGCCATGTCCCTTCCTTCAGGGAGTTTCTCCTTAGTGTCTTGTATTGAAAGAATAGAATACAGGAGCCAGACAGGCAAATACAACAAATACTGTCTGTTATTTGTCACTTCCTTTCAGACCATCACCCTTCCATCTGCTGTAGAAGAATGAGGAGGAAAAGCAGCATCCTTTATTGCTTTTCTGTGTATTCTAGAGCAGGACGCCAGTCTTTATGGAAATTTGGCTTGGAGAAACCTCTCAACTCTCTGCTTTGGCCCTGATTTAGCCCATCTTTTGCCCAGCTGTTTTCACTCTGAAGGATTTCAGTGTGCTTCTGACCCTAATGTGTTCCTTTGTGTACACTACATACTGTGGATAACTATTCCTGGAGAACCATCTCCCTGCAATTCAGTACTATTGAGAACTAAAATGTTTATCCTTTTAAGTCTCTGAGTCCAAAGATAATTTTTTGCTTATACCACTTGGACCCATTCTTTATTGTCTATATTTCAGTCAAGATGTCAGCAAAACACCAACTTCCACAGAGTCTCTATTTCATATTTGATGAAATAAACCAAACTATTTTTTCCCCTAATTTTTGATTTTTGTAAAAATTATTCTCCGGAAATGATAGAACTGAGAGAAGGATAAAGGTATTTTAAAACTTTCTCTTATACAAATTCTAAATCAAAATGGTGTTTACAGTATGTGTTATAAATGGTTTGAACTTTTCAAGATTATTTCTGACCACAGATTAAAAAATCACACAGGCATTTAACATGATTGTAATAGTGACCTATAATCTTACAGGTGTATCCAGACTCCTGTACACTACTGTATGAAATTGGGAAACCCTAATAAGAAAACGGAGTGCATTCAGTCTGCAGATGTCTGCTTGTTTTTTTGAATCTTGGACAAATCATTCTCATTTTTGTACTGTTTTCATCTATGGCTAAAAGTCACAGGCTCCTTCCCTATTTTGTTATCGCTTGATCTATCCTGTGTGCTGACACCATGAAGAAAGAAAATCAGCAGGGGATCTTGGCGGGTTTTTTCCCTGTGAGGGGAGCTACCTCTTGATACAAGCAGCCGGCGCCGAGTGCCTCACGTCAATGCTGTCTGCCGCATTTGCACTCCCACTGCCGCAGCTGGGGAGCACTGACTCGGTTTGGAAGCAAAAGAAATGGTCCATACTTAGGATGAAAGGCCTTAAAGCACTGGTTTGAACTCCTTTTGCTGCCCCATCAGCTACTAGAAGACACTCCCAGCTAGCACAGGGATTCAAGTTTCTCTCCTACTTAGGAGGATGTGTCACGCATCCTCTAAGGAATTGCCAGCAATCTTTCCTTAGTTGCCGAACATCAATTCAATGTGTAGTATGGTTATGAGGCTGCTTCAGTTTATTTCTGGATGCCATGAGGCTGACATCTTCCTGACTGAAGTGAGAGGAGGACAGTGAATGATACTTATCAGCTAATGCGATCAGTAGCAGAATGAAATATTTAAAATAAACACAACATTTCTGTCGGGTGTTTTCTCATACAAAGAGTTAAACACTCAGGAGCGGGGATAAGTGGTTGGTTGTTGGAGAGCTCATAGCACCGAGTGAGCCATTAGACCTGTTACTAATGACCTTTCACTGGAGCAGCAACTGGGATGATTTGCTTGTAACTGTCTGCAGCAAACATATTATGCCAAAAATTCTTGTTGTGTAAGTAAATCCTACAAAACCTTCTGCAAACTTCATATCTATGCCTCTTTTCTAAAGCAGCTAGGATCCTCTAGGAAAGACAATATCTTCCTAAACATACTTTTGCCAAAGTGAGCCAACAAATATGTTCAGATAGTTCTGGTGGCATACATTTTGCCTGTTGCAGTGTTTGTACTCACTAAGCCACAAGTCATTAACTCTCTGCTAAGTGCACTTGATATGAGAGCAATGCGGTTTTCCAAATCCTTCTCAATCTTCTCTCTACCAGGTGAAAATAATATGTTTAAATAATGTAAGAAATACAGAGAGTGTTGATGACATAAGGGTTATCATTATGGTTTATCTCTCACAAAGCTGATATGTGGAGGGTTATAAAAAACAAAGTGCACTTTAAATTCCTTCTTTTTAATCTTCCATAGGATCACAGTATCATTGAGTGGTCGATCGTCTGAAAAGGCAGCCAAATAAAGTTGTCAAGCATTCAAAAAGGTTTGAATGAAAGAAAACAGAGGAGTAATGGCTAATACTGAGAATGGGCTAAGTATAAATCTTACAAATGTATAGTTAGCCTAGAGAGATGGTAGGCCAATAATATGAAGTGGTGATACTGCGGTGTTAACAGCAATATCAGTCTTACAGCCTGAGCTCTCTGAAAACCTTCCTGGCAAACCTCTACAGGGGCATTTTCATCTTCTTGCTTTCTCCTTCCTGAGGACTTCATTCCATCCTTTGTGTCAGGACAAAGCCTGTATATGTGTGTGTATATATATATATATATGTATGTATGGACTAACAGTCATGTGGGGCGCAGAGTTCCTTTACTGCATCAAACAGAGGAAAAGAGAGGTTTTGTCCTCTCTCTTCTGATGCATCTGTGTCTACTCTTCTGATGTGTCTTTGCCATGCAACTATTGTGGACTGTGAAACAGTTCTGACCCTTAATTAGGGTCAAATTTTTTATGAAGTGAGAGGCCATTTACAAGGCCTGAAACCTAAAAGTCATTCTTCAGAAGCTTATGACTTGTGTGTCTTTTCACAATTACGTATTTTCTTTTTCTTTCTGTATCTATTTTAAAGGTCAAAATATTGCTAATTAATATTTTTATCAGATTTTTAACTTAAGATGGTCTTAAAAGAAGATCCGTGGAGACAGACCTCTAAATCTAGGAATTAAAGACTACTGATTGGGTTTTTTTAAAATTGTGTTTGGTCACAAGTAATTGAAATAGTCTAGAAATTATTCTGATTAATTCCATTTATGGGTGACTCATTCCTGAACAAATCAGTTTGTTTTAACCAAAATGGAATGAGGCACTTCTGTATTAAGAATGGCCCATATGGAATTAATCAGGAACAGTTCCATGTGTATAAAAGCCTTAATTAACTTTTGAGTGAGTTTCATTTGCAGTGTCTTTGCTGGAATATATATTTGGATCTAGATGTATATATAGGATATTAAACTACTTGCAAATCAGGCCATCTTTGGTTGAGAGTTTTTGCCAGAAGTCTTAATGATGATTTTTTTTTCTTTCAAAAATCTTATTATATATTGGTGGGAAAACAAAATTAGAACAAGAATTTTTTATAAGTTTTAGTCTGTATGTTGTGCTTTCTGATTTTACATCCCACGAGTAGCCCTTTTGCTGTTTCTAAGTTTAGGCCCTTGATTTTATTAAGAAAATAAATAGCTGAAACCTCATAGATGTTTAATTAACAAAGTTACTCTAGGTAATATTAAATGCTTGCGAGTAAATTTTCACACTGTCAACTTCCATTGCTACAATGAAATTCCTTTAGTGAGGTAATTTTATAGATTAGTATGTTAATAGATGTTTATGTTTATAGATACATTGTTGGAATTGTATGAGTGTCAGAGAACAAAGCAGGTTTCCAATACTTCTGAGTGCCTTTGTATATAAAATGTGCCCACAATATAATTAATTTTGTTTCTCTAAAGAAAAAAAGTCTCTTTTTAATTGCCTGCTTTTGATATTTTCTTTCCTTCCTGAATCAGACTGATGTCAAGGGTATTGATATCACACCATGTGACTGGGGTTCCCTGTTGGTCTGGCAGTGGACTTAACAAATGTTAAGAAATGCTTTTTGTTAGGGGGCAAAAGAAACAAAGCCCTCATAATCTTATTTCCAAAATGAACTGTTTATTTCCATATTTGTGGAAGCATCAGTTACCTGCTCAGGAAACTCTTGCTTGTCTGAAACTCTTGAACTGTCTGAATTAAAGTTTATTTTTAACCATTTCTTTTGTGTCCGCCGTTGCACAGGCGACTCTTGGCTTCTTAATCAGAATTATGTGAGCTATCTGCTTGAAATTAGGAGCTTTCTGTAAGAATCTGAGTTTTGTTGTGCCTACAGTTCTTCAAACACGGATACCCCTCATGGCTGCCACAAGAGACTGAGCAGAACTATACAGCCAAGTGGAGGTTACCACAGCCAAAGGCGGCAGCAGTGCTCAGAAATAACAAGGCCTTGGGCAGGGGACTTGCAGACTGGGGTGCTGGTACCAGGCTAAGCTAACTCCAGTGTTTAGGCCAGATACCAATCATTCAGTATAATTAAACAGGTTGTACTGTGCTTGAGAGCTTCTTTTTTAATAGCTCCTTGTAGCATTATAGCTGTGCATGAAATGAAGATTGAGCTGCAAAAACATACTCTGAAAGCTGTCCAGAGTGGTGAAAATAACACACTTCAACTCAAGAAGGGGTGAAAAGCCACTGATTTGTGATTTTGACATTAAGTCAAGGAAGAATGTTGGAATTTTACTCAAAGCTAGCTGCAAAAGGTCATGTAGCATGAGATGTCTTAGAAACTTTTTTTGGTTTGTTGAAGGAAATACTATATATTCAAACCTACTATTAAATGTTTTTTAAAAGTGGGGGTGGGAGAGGGATTTAAAGAACTTGATACAGGAATTGCCACCTGTCACCTGTATTCCTTCTTTACCTTTGAAAGAAGAAAAAAAATGAAAAGCAACTAATTTTAACTGGCATTTAACTTGCCATTTTTTTGCTGTAGAGCTGATAGACAGAAAGAAGTATGTGAATATGAGCCATATGATCACCTCATCAGACTTTGGGAAACTCCAGTTCTTTGCACACCTGAATGGTAGACTTTCAGAATTGACTTAGCAGTTGCTGAAAAATATTGTTTACATTGTATCATTAGGTATTTGCTGACGTGAATGTAGATTACTCCAGATTCACACCTCAGTAGAGTAACGACAAAATTATCTACTCTGAGAGAATTTATATTCTGTAGTATGTTATTGTTAACATCACTGGAATCTTCCTTTGTTTGCCCACTGTCTTAGTTTAAGACAATTTATGGGGTGGAGAACCCAAGGTAAGATACCTCCCTCCTGAGTTTTAACCTCTCCCCTCTACCAATAAGGAGAGATAAATGCAAAGGGACATAAGTGAAAAAATAACAGTTTACTAAGAGAAAACAGCAATAACCAAGAGGTACAAAGGCAAATGGTTCAAATCCCACCCACAATTCCAGAGAAGGTCCCACTAATTGTCCCAGGGAGCACAGATTAAATGGCAGAGAGTTCCCTCTCTGGGCCATGCAGCCGAGAGAGAGAGCAAAAGAAACACCAGGGCAACAACCCCGTTCCAAGAAAACAAATTCCCTCCCTCCCAAACAAACAAAACAATGGGGAGCAGGGGAAACCTAAAACCTGGGAAAAACTATTTTAGTCCAAAAGGACTCGGTGCTGCTGGGGCACTGGCCCAGGCTGCTGTGTAACAGCTCAGCAGGCTTCCTCTCCACAGCACACGGGTGAAAAAGCAGTGGACTGGCCCCCACTCCCACCCTGACAAACGGCAGTGGTGAAGGTATTGGCCTGTCTGTTCCCTGTTTCTAAAGGGATCCAGTGTGCCTCCCCTGCCATGAACTGGGGTAAAACACGGAGGTTCTGCTTCTGACTCTGAGCTTTAAAGAAACACTAAACAAACTTATGTGGGTTGATGTAGAGAAGATAGGGAATACACGATTTTGGGTCACCCCTAACGCTAAACTCCACCTCTTACCTCTGTAAGTAGGACACCCACACGTGCTGTCATCCATCCTCACAAACCATCTCTTTATTTCTTTGAAAACAGATCTGACATGCTTACATTTTTTTATTCATGAGGTAGTTTTTCAGTCTTGGTTAAAGGAAGATGAGAGATGAAGCAATGGTTAATTGTGGAAGCAAGATTTTGTGAGGTTTGCTTTTTCTTTTCCCTTATTCATTCACTTAGTCACAGTGGAATCTTTTCTGTCAATTTTTGATTACTCTTCTATGTCTTTTATAGAAAATTCTAACAGTATTAAAGACCATATCTGGCCCTTCTGTTGAATGCTCCTTGAATCTTGGATCCAATTTAGTTTCATTCTGCATTTCTACGTAACACAGATGTGTAGAGATGGCTGAGTTAGCTCAAATCATGTTATTTGCAAGAGGAGAAATGATCTAACTAAGTGGATGCAGAGCTTTAAATAATTACTGCTGCACTTGGAAGAGAGAAATGGTGAAGTTAAGGACTATGCTTTGCAGTTCAAAGGAAACTGTTCAAAGGAGGCTGAACCCTATAAAACTCAAGGGTAAAGTTAGTAATTTGGAATAGTGACAGCTCTCTGGTATTGCCCTCTGCTTTGCAAGTCTGTACATGAACCTGTAGAAGTGGGGACTGCCATTCCATCAGTCACGGCTCTGACAGCCCTAGTAAACATTTCTGCATGCATATAGTTGCCATGCATCTAAGTAGTTATTTGTTGCTGAAGCTAAATTGCCTGAAGCTGCTTACAGTTAGCTTGGTAACTTCAGTCCTGCTATGGCATCTGCAGTAAGCATCCTGGGAGATGTCACGTGTTTAGTGCTGGATACTGACTTCTTGTCATCCCGAGAGTTCTGTCCCTTGGATCCTTGCATGTGACTGGGCATTGGCAGCAAATCTTGATGTCTTACTAGTGACCCTGTGTCACATTTTTTATAATATTGTCATCTCACGCATTTCAAAATCATGGTTTAGGTCACAAGTAATCCTTATATGGCTTTAAAAATGGGCACTTGAAAAAGAATCACATTTCTAGTTGATCTAGTCTGCTTTCTTGTCTTCCAGTGGTTTGGATTTGCATTTTCAAGCTTTTTTTAGCAACCAAAAATTAGAAAAGTCTTCTGCCAAAACCAAGGGTTCAAAATTAAGCCTCCAAAAATAATTGATTTTAAAAGCATGACATTTAATAAAAATACTTTGGCATAGATTTCTGGGTGGGTGTCAAGCTTTTGCTGTGCATGTACTTTATATTTTGGGGACCTAAATGGCTAATAATCAGACTGGAAAGTTTAGATGAGAAATTTGGCATTCACAAGATTCTGTTTGAATAACAATAAATGTACCACTTGTGATAAAAACTGCATCTGTTACTTTACTGCACTGCCTTGGTGCATCTACTTAATATCTGGATTAAGCACTTTGCAGTGGAGAAACTGGATCTGCAAATGCCCATGTGAAAACCTAGAGAGATGGAATTACTTAGCTTCAGAGAATAAAAGTAATGTTTGCAAAGTGAACAACATCTTTTTTGTATGTTAAAATACTATTTCTATGGCAGAAATTAAGATCCATCTACATGTAGTTGCTATACTTAGTATGATGATGAATATTCTAGAGCTGTCTATAATAAAGATATCAACAGCTATGCTTGATTTTAATGTCTGTGTCCAGAAAGCAAAGGAATAGTTGGCAGATGCTCAGCACTAAGTATTGTTGACCCATGCAACATTTTACCTTGTTACCTTGCAGACCTTGTGCAGTCTGCACTGAAGTACTGGAAAGGTATCTCTTTTTAACAGCTGATTATGTAAGTCAGTGACAGAAAAGATTTAGTTGGTCAGCATGCTTCTGGTTATGGGAACTTAATAGAGCAGTATAAAACATTATGAAGAATTGTATAATAAAAGTGCTGGAACACAATTTTAAAGCTAGTAGCTCTCATGTGTTTTCAGCTCTAAGTCTGTTCACAGAGAGAGTTAAAATTTCTATAGTAATATCATCAGTCTTAGTGTCCTGTACTTGTGGTCCAGCATTAAAATGAGGTGAGATCCTTGACAATAAGGTTGAAATATTACCAATGGAAGTGATAAGCAATTATTGATGGACTTTTGCCTAAAAAAAAAGAAATATAAAAATATTACTTTAGGGGTTCAGTGAACATGACTACTGTTCTTCATTTTCCATTCAGTAGAAACCCTTATTTTTGGAGTTAGAATATTCCCATTATTCGTACAGGAGTACTTGGATGGCAGCAGGTCTTAGCTCCACATGCCTGCTTTGACAAGATTTGAGTGCACATGTGTCAACAGAAGTTTAGCCGCCTGCAAGAAATGAATTTGTAACAATGTAGGGTTTGAAATATGTACAGAGTTTTGTGTGTGTCTGGCAAATTCTGTATCTAAACTCTGCCAGGACTCTCACCAAATTTCTCTGTAGGTAAAGTGGGTATTTCAGTAAAAAGTATTTGTTCAAGGTATCATAGTGTGGCTCTAGTATGCACATGAGTAACTGGAATCTCGGGTGGGCTTTTATGACAGACATTGAAATACGTTCTCTGGCAGTGCTCTTGGTGTGTCAGTGTCTTAGTCACTGCCTTTTACTTTTTTTGTCGATTCCTGGGAGGCTGTGGCTAGCAGCCCATTGGAGCTCCCCACTTTCTGAGAACCACAGGAGCCTGGAGAGAATGAAAAAGAGAGTTCCATGTGTCTGTTCCCTGTTTTTAAAGGGACTCAGCACCCCCTCTTCCATGAACCGGGTAAAACACAGAGGTTCTGCTTCCCAGCTGTGGGTCTTTAGGAGACAGTGAACAACCTTGCACAGGCTGAAGTAAAGAAGATATGGAAGACACAATTTGGGTGAGCCTAATGCTGAACTTGGCCTCCTGTGTCTGTAACTATGACAGTCAGCTTGTTTGTTCTTAGGCTGTACAGGTCCATTTCCACATTTCACAGCACGTTTGCCCCTTTCATTGCAGCGCTGTAGGGTGGGACTACAAATGGAAGATGAGTTTGGAAAAGTTATATTTTCCATATTAGATATTCTAAATGATAGTTGTTATACAGGGAAGCAACAGAAAGATAGCTTGTTACTTAACACATTATTTACTTCTATTTGCAAAAAAAAATTTTTTTAAAAATATGCCTTTGTCTGAAAACACTTGAAGCAGAAGGCTCTGATCTTATCTCAATCTTCCTTCATTTACAATACCATTGACTGTAAGCAATGTGAAAATGAATTGTGCTAAACGATGACTAAATGTACCAGTATTGTGGTAGTTCTATGGTGTGACAGTGATTGTCAAGGGATGCCTTAATCTGCACAGCCTGTTAACACAGCTGTGGCTCAGTCTTCGGCATCTTTCTCCCAAGTCTGTCCCCTAAAGTTTAGGATGAGTTGGCCTCTTCACTCTGCCAGTGAGAAGGTGGAGAGACAAAAATTAGGCTGTACTGTCCCTCACTTGTCAACTGATAGGACTTTGCTTTAGGCAGAACACCAGTGTCAGAGAAAGGTTTATGGTCCCAGCAGGCAAATAGGTAAATTAAGTGGTGCTTTTGAAAAAAATCTGCCACAACACATCGAGGAAGACATCAGTGGGATTCCAACATGAGCATGGTGCAGCCTCCACCTTAGAATGATACCAGACAAATCCTGAGACCAGACAAAGTCACATTGATGAAGAAGTAATGAAGCAGAGAGAGGGAAAGACAGAGACCCCTATACCTAATCCTTGTTAAAAGGTTTGAATATTTTTATACTTGGCAATATGACTTTATGTTCCAATACCAGTATTGTGAAGGATTCAAAAAATATTTCTTCCAGCAGCTGAGAAGAATATTGGAAAATGTAAGACATTAAATAAGAAATGTTTTGTATCAGGTTTTAAGAGGGGGAAAAACTGGAAAAAAAAGAAACCAACAAGAAAATGAGAAAATAAAGAAGTGTTGGAGTATGTTCTTCATTCAGGGAGAAATGATGCAGTTTTGAATACCAAACAAGTATTGGAATGGGCAAATAACATAGTCTTACACAGTTGCATTTTTGTTGCTCTTACCTTGCAGTTCAACTTGACGTTCTTCAAATGCCCATAATGAAGACACTAAAACCCTTCTAGTGACAAGTATTTACAGCAAATTTTTTGGGGTGGCAATTTTAAAATTCTATTTATATAGACTGTATTAAGGGAAATTAGTAAGTGATCTGTTTCATTATGTAGGATTATCAATCATGCTACTACACTGCTTCATAAACTGCATTTATTTATACCCACTCTGGAGTGTATGTTTATAACCCATGGTATGAGGTCCATGGAAAAATTAAGTTTCTTTGGCATTAATTAAAGTAGAACTACCAGAATTTAATTTACCCTTAGTTCTTTAGTCAAGGACTTTTCACTATTTGTGATTTACTGAAACAGAATAAATTTTTATTTCTGTTATCATTTAGACATATTGAGCTGACTTTAAACTGCTAGATGTGTTTCACCACTGCTTTTAAATGATTACACTGAAACACCTCACTTTTATAACAGGTGTCTACACTGGAGGTTTCTGCTGTGACATCTGTTCCTCTCACTTTAAAAAAGCTGTTCTTATTATTACATTCCTTCCAGGAATGATAGTTTTATTGGAGTGGTACAAACCCAGTGTGTCTATGCTGGGAGCGCTCTGATTCCATTGACTGATACTCTAATACTGATTAACTGTAAATAGAATAGTTATTCCACTTTGAATTAATTTCCTGTCTAGAGTAGTTCATATTTAAACCGTTAAACTGAGTAAATTTCTTCATCTTCATTAAATAAAAAGTGTGTTTTTAACCTTAATGATTTAAGTAGAGGAAGAATGATTTTTCAAAACTCCAGTCTACATGGCTAACAAGTGGAAAACCAGCAGGGAATCTAATTTCTAGTTTGCTCATTCATATAAATACAGCGAATTTTGTATCTTCAGCAGAACTTGAGCCCATCTTAGTTATGATGCCAGTTCTATATTACTAGGGCTTACTGTCATAATGTTTTGACAAACCCTAAAAATGGTAGTTTGTCCGTGTTGTTTACGCAGGTGGTATCCAGAAAAAAAGTGTTAGTATCCTGCGTTGTCACAAGGAGAGCAGCTACGCCAAATTACTGGAGTGGTAGAATTCTTATATTACAGGATAGCTCTTAGCCAAGTTAATTTCAGAATGTGAGGAAAATACAACTGCCATGTTGCATGTGGAACAACTCTTGCAGTTGAAATTAAACCCGTACTACTCCAGCTTATTTGAAACTGAAATATCCAAATCAGCAGCATAGATGGTTTATCTAAATCAACACCTATTAAAACACCAGAAAAATGGTGCTAATTACAAAATTCAGTCTTTTCTTTAACTAGCATTAATGTTTTTTTTTACTTCAAATAGAAGCTTATATATATATATGCAATAATAAAAGTCCTAATACTGATATTGGCATAAACTGAAACAGAATAAGTTTCACCTCAACGTGAGGAAAAACTTCTTATCATTGANCAATGGTGCTAATTACAAAATTTAGTCTTTTCTTTAACTAGCATTTATGGTTTTTATACTGATATCGGCATAAACTGAAACAGAAGAAGTTTCACCTCAACATGAGGAAAAACTTCTTATCATTGAGGGTGGCAGAGCACTGGAATAGGCTGCCCAGGAAGGTCAGGGAGTCTCCTTCTCTGGAGATGCTCAAACCCCACCTGGGCATGTTCCAGTACAACCTGCCCCAGGTGACCCTGCCTTGGCAGAGGGGTTGGACTTATGATCTCCAGAAGTCCCTTCCAACCACAATAATTCTGTGATCATGTGATATTATGGTTCTTGAATAATCACAGCCTTTCCCAAATAAGAGAAAGTGGATTTTTGTCTCAATTTTATGTTCAACTTTGAATATTTTCCCCAGTGGGTTCTGTGAAACTGGAGCTTTACATATAGAATCTGAGCTGGACTACAACAATCGTCTCTTGTATAGATGCCATGCCTGCTTTTTATTATCCATACTTAAGGAAGATTTTAAAAAGTGACAGTGGTTCACTTTCAGTGTTTTCAGACATGGTTTAGTTGTTAGCAGTAGTTTTGGTTAGCTTTTCCAAAAGTACTGAAGCTGTCTTTCCACACATTTCCGCCTGATTTAAATCCATTCACTCCTATAACCCTGTATATGTGCTACTTTTCTAAATATGTAAAATAAACTTCTGTAAATCAAATCAATGACAAATGAATGTTCTCAAATCAGATGCTGTTTTCTGAAAGAAGTCAAGAAGAAAATTGATGGCCAAGATCTAATTTTAAAGTAGCTCCATTTGTGTGTGGCAGACAAGCTCAGGGACTGTTTACAATGTAGCCTTTGCTAAGAAGAACAGAGGAACAAACTGTGTGCCAGTGAAAATAATGTTACGATCTTGTGTTGGTTTTGCAGGGCCCGGGTTTTGGTAGTGGGAGGGCCACAGAGGTGGCTTCTGTGAGAAGCTTCTGGAAGCTTCCACCACGTCCAGCAGAGCCAATCCCTGATGGCTCTGAAGATGGACGTGCTGCTGGCCAAGGCTGGGCCAATTACAGATGGTGGTAATGCCTCTGTGTTAACATATTTAAGACGAAATCAGAACAAAGTTGGTTGTGCAGTTTTAATTCCAGTTACTCGTTTTACTTCTCATTATCCTCCTCTGATTTTTGTTAGCAATAAATCCACTTAATATCCTCAAGTTGAGCCTGTTTTGCCCTTGATGGTAACAGATGAGTGTTTTTTCTCAGTCCTTGTCTCAACTCCGTGAACTCTTCATTAAATTCTCTCTCCTATGTCGAGCTGCAGAACAGGGGAGGGGGAGCGAGTGGCTGTTCGTGGGTGCCTGACATTTGACCAGTCTCAAACCACGATTATTAAAATTATTAGAGAGATGCCTCTTCCTGAATTAAGGCACAAATGAGACCACATGCCAAAGCCAACAGTACAGATTTTTATTTAACAGTAAATGTGAGGTAAAAATGAGAGAGAGAGGAGGAAAAGAGAAAGGGGAGGGGGGGAGGAAGAAAGAGAGTGACAGAAAAACAGAATAAGGAGAAAAAATATCACCACTATGTAGATTCCAATGACATCCCATTGGTACTCCTCTTCTGGTCTGCCCAGTGGTTGCAGTCTTGTCGAACTGGTAGTTGCAAGCTGTATCTGTTGAGTGGTGGAGGGAAAGAGTCTGGAAAGCACCAGGTGTATGGGATTTGTATTATTCTGAGGTAGGTGGAAACGCCCCCTGTACCTCCCCTGGATGCTGAAACAGTGGGCCATGGAACATTTCATGCATCTTTGACACCTCCTACAGTGTTTCGGCCGTCTCTTGCATCAGCTTAAGAGACCCATCACGGCTGATCAGCCCAGACTAATTCCTTCATCCTACACATGAATGTCTCAGTGCTTCAGAGGGGAGTCATTATGTAAGGGAGGGCATTGGCATGATAAGAAGGCCTATCCCACCTCGAGGATTTGCCTCCTCCCTTGTCTGGAAACCCAGTTTGTAGTCTCAAAGTGGACCTGAGAGGCCACTTCGTGCATCACTAGCAAAGTTCCCAGCCAATTGTTTGAGCTATTAGCACCAAATCTCTGGAGCCATTAGCAGCAAAGTCTGTAGGTTATTGCAAGTGGTTGAATGTTTGACTCATTCATCAGTAGCAGTCCAGTCTCTTAAAAGTATTAATAACTCTGTTAACAGGTAAAATAACTTGCCAGGTAGACTGCTCAAGAAATTACAGAAAAACTACAATTTATAGTGTTCTGACAAGATTTTTGCTGTTCTGTTTCTGTGCTACAGCAGAATTCAGGAAGGAAAACAAAAGCAGCCCTGGTGCCCATTCTTAGCTGTGACAAGGAAAGGACAGAGCAGTGTAGTCTCATCTTTTCCTTAATTTCTTTAACATCTTCAGGGAGAGGAAAATGGCTGTATTGTTGCAGGATCCACACTAGAGCCTTGTACTGCCCAAAGACATCTCAGATGGCGGTATTAAAGCCTTTATCCTTCATATAAGGTTACTTCATAGGAAAAATCTGAACCTTAACCTTTTCTCTGTCATCATGGTTATGGGCCTGATTTTCTGTACTTTAGCCAGGTTATTTTGTCCCTTAATTTAATGGGAGAGTTCCCTGAGTTAGAAGTTACGCAACTGGGTACTGGGGTTACTCCTTCTGTCGGTACTTCAACACTTAAACCATTAAAATTTCACTGACTTCAGTGAAAGTACATTACATTGACCATTAATAGTGTAGCTGAGAAAAGGACAGGTATCTGTGTGGGCTTTACCATGTGATACTACAGGAATCAAAACAAAAGAACATTGAGTAGAAAAATCCCCTTTTTCATGGTTTTTTTTTTCAGTTTTTTTTTTAACAAAATACATGAATGTGAAGGGTTGGGGAGAGAAATATTATGCAGTATAATAATTGAAGCATTTATATTTTTCTAGCTCATATGTTTACCTCATGGGAGAGATGAAGACTTTTAATCTGTTGTACCACTTACTCAATATGTGTGTTGTTTCAACGTTTACAGTGTTAAGTTGTATTTTCATTTGCAATCAAAGTGTGCTTCAGCTAATTTGTCTTCTTCAGTCTGTCTCATAAAATTCAAATGACTAGAAGTCACTGGATAGTTTTATGTGGAGTTTGCCTACATAGAAGAGTTTTATTCATATTGATGTCAATGGTTTTACATTGCAATGACATTATCAACTTGGGAATGATGAAAAGTTCTGGTGATTAAATATTTCAATAATAGTATTTTCAGGCTTTTACTAGACATCAAAGGAGTTCTAAACCGAGTCATTATGTTGTGATCTCAGCCAGTGCCTAATGACAGGTCAATAGTAAGGGTATGAAATGCTTTTAAAAGAAAAATAGCCATCTAATTGTGATTCCAATTTCTTGTTAATTAAGGAGCTGCCCACATCTTTGTCATAAGCTGTCACTTCTGGTAGCTGATGACTTGGAGATCAGTAAGACTTTTGATACGAGAACTTGTTAAAAGCCAAGAGTTCTTCTCAGGGAAAAAGACTATCTGGATTCCAAAGGCTTAAGAAATTACGGACTTGAAGTAAGAACTCAGTCTTAAGTCTTGTCTTCTGTTGACTTCCTAGTACTGAGAATGCTCAACCTATTAAGCTTGCAGGAGACACCATAATTGGTAAATATTTAATTTTTAATTGCTTTTGATTTAATTGCAATTAATCATTTTGCATACTTACACCTACAACCTGGGTTGCTTTTGTCACATGCAACTTTACATTATTATGTTACCTGGATGTGAGTCAATATGATTCCTACCTGTTAAAAATAAGGACTGTTACAGGCCCAGTTATGAACTTTCCACAACAGGAAAAAATTAATAGTTTACCTCACTAACCCCAATCGTTGCAACAATCACTCTGCTTCCTCTTCCTACTGCCTCATTGGGATATTTGACATACTTCATTTTTAAAAGTTCCCACACAAAAGTATTTACAAAATGCCTTGCAACTACAATATTTAATATGGTATCTTTACAAATCTGTGGAAGTGTATAAGCAGATATAACTTTGTAATCCTGAACATACGAAAAAATAATTGCAAATTTTCCTTTTATTTTCCTATATTTCACATCCCCTCAGCACTCCAAGAGATTAAAATGTAGTGTTATATGTACAAATTCTTTCAAAGTTTCTCCCAGACTGTTGTAATAGTCCAAGTCAGAGATATTTTATCATTTATTTTCAGAAGAAATAGCTATGACATTTCATTCAGACTCTCCGGTGGGCAACATCAAAGTATATTTTCTGTACTTCCCTCAGTTTTCTTAAAAAGCACCTTCCCAGCCTTTGTTCCTACACATCGGTATTGCATTTTCCAGTGTAGGTGTGTTTGTATACATCCTGGGTAACCCAAAGAACATGTATTTTATTCCACGTATTTTCTATGACATCCTGCTTAAAATCATCACTGTGTCTCTAAGACCCCAGGGGCCAGGAGCAGAACCGGGGTGTTTAATCCCGAATTTGTGGAGACTGTTGGCCTGGGATCCCTGTAAGAGACAGGCAACAGGCACAATGAAGTTCTTCTTGTTTCTCTCTGGGCTGCCAAGAGAGTTGCCTGGGGCAGGGTCTCTGAACCAGGGCAAAGTGAGGCAGGTGCCTCCTTTTGTTTCCTTCTGAGCTCTGTGAGAAGTTGCCTGGCATAGTGTCCGAGGCTGGCCAACCCAGGCCCCCACTAACAGCCGCTCTACCGCCCCTGCAAATGGACAGAGGAGGGAAAATTCTAATGAACTTTAAGATAAGGACTGAAAGATTTTAAATTAGGCTACCCTCCAAGGCTAAATGGGTTCAAACTTAAAAGAGGTTAAGTTAATTTATTGCTTACAAAATCAGAGGAGTATACTGAGAAACAAAATAAGCACCTAAAACTCCTTCTTTCCCCCCCAGCCCCTCTGTCCTTCCCACTAACAGCACAAGGAGATGGGGGTGAGGGTTTCTT
This sequence comes from Climacteris rufus, assembly GCA_013398175.1. NCBI lineage: Eukaryota > Metazoa > Chordata > Aves > Passeriformes > Climacteridae > Climacteris > Climacteris rufus. The sequence continues at coordinate 341,018 of VZRZ01008045.1, forward strand.
TGGTCAGTTCATTCCTCGAGATGTTTTCCTTCTGCTGCAGCTGCTTAGAGGGGGACCGGCATCTTTTGCAGCTCTGTGATATTAATTCCCTTTTTGCATATGTCCTTACCACCGGCTGTAAAGGTGTTTGGCCTTGGTGTCCAAAGCACCTCCTCCCCCTCTTCCTTCTTCCGTGTTGACCTTGAGGTCTTCATAGCTGTTTTCTCTTACATGTTCTCACCCCTCCTCTTTGTCTAGCTAAAACTACAACTGCGCACACGTACTTTGTTTTGATTTCTTCATAAATATATTGTCACAGAGGCATTACCTCCATCTTTAATTGGGCCAGCCATAGCTAGTAGCACGTCCATCTTCGGAGCTATCAGGGAGTGGCTCTGCTGGATGGCTGTGGAAGCTTCAAGCAGCTTTTCCCAGGAGACATCTTTGCAGCCCCCCCCTCTCCCAAAAAACCGGGCCCTGCCAAACCAACACACACAGGTCTCTGACAAACTGCATTCTGCACTCCTAAACTGTTTCGGAGAAAATTTTGCAACACCTTTATGGCCATGGTTTCCAGGGGCAAGCCCCATCTCTGGATCTGGAGCTGTCAGGACAAGGGCTGCAGGTTTCGGTGCCTGGCGAGTCCATTTTATTTTACCCTGCAATGCAGCAGCAACTCAGAACTGCAGCGCCGACACCAACTGGGTCCAGCTGGCCCAAAAGAAGCAGAGAACTGACTCTGCAGTTCAGAGCTGCCCTGGATGGCACCAGACCCCCCATCTGCTACCAGAACTGCTTTGTAAGCTCCTACCTTCCTGTTGTTTGTTCTATGGGGAAGGTTGAGCCAAGTGGGGCTTCTCTGCCTTATTTGTCTTCTGGTCCATGGCTGGCCCCAGAGGCCACCATATTGGGGAAGGGGCTTCTCTGTCTTCTTGTTTTTCCATGTTCCCGGGAAGTCCACAGCATTCAGCAACTTTGTATTTAGTACTTATTACTGTTATCTTGGTTGTTGATGTTTTTGTTGCTGTTTTGTTTTCTGGTAAACCAATATTTTTTCACTTCTATCTTCTCACATTCATCTCTCCCTGTTGGTGAAAGGGTTGAAAGGGGAGGTAACTAAGAGTGGTGTTGTGGGTTTGGATTATTTTCTTTTTTTCCTTTGAAGGGAATTTTCTCCCATCTGTTAGCTGACAAGGAAACCTGTGAGACCAGAGGGAGTTGCCTGGGAGCTGAAATGGAATATACTTAAGGAGGCAAAAGATGTAGCCAAAGCATTAATGGCTCTGGCAGGGGGGATAGGGAAGTAGTGTGGTTTTCAGCAGCTTCTTAGCTGGCGGTGGGCAGTCTTTGCCCAGATTTTGGAGAAGAAACAATGTGGGGGTTTGGACTGAACTGCCTTCTGCCCAGAGGACTGACTGCTACCGCTGAACGTTCCTTGCTGTTTCCCCTTACCACCAGTAAGCCATCGCTTTACCCACCCTTGTCGGGGAGAGATCCTCACCATCTGCATGGGTGCCTCAGGGAAAATCGGGCCCCCCATCTCCTCCTTCTCCCTGGGGGAGCATCTCCCAGCTGCTGACTGAACCTTGGCTGCTGCCATCACCAGAATGGCGCTCGGGACACGTGAGAGCCGGGGGTAACGGGAAACTGCCCCTCTCCACTTTCTGTCCCTCCCTGAGGCTGTGACCAGGGGGTGACTGCTGGGGGTGCCCAGGGCTCAGCACCAGTGCCCTCTGCAGCTGCCTGTGCCCACAGTGCCCCTGCAGCCCCGGGGAGCCACTGCACCCCTCTGCCTCAGCACAAGCCAACATGGCCTGCTGCCGGGTGTGCCCGTAACTGCTCCAAAGGGGAAACTGCTTAACGGGTCACAAAGGGCTGTTACTGGATTTTCTGGTTTGTTTGTTGCTGCTGTTTGTTTTATCTCATTATATATATATATATATGTCTTAGTAAAGAACTGTTATTCCTTTACCCATATCTTTGCCTGAAAGCCTACTGATTTCAAGGTCATAACAATTTAGAGGGAAGGGGTCATTTTTCTCCACTCCAGGGAGGTTCCTGCCTTCCCTGGAAAACACCTGTCCTTTTTAAACCAGGACAAGTGGTTAAAAGGGAGGGTAACTAATTTTGGGCTGTCTGACCCATATAATTGACAGTATATTTGCAAGTGATGCTACTGTCCAGAAAATTAATGACTTTGTGTTTTAGTGACTTAATGTCTTATAAGCTCTTTAATCATGCTATTGCAACACTCCTTGCAGAAGACACAAATGCAGTTGTCCCTTATGTGTCTGAAAGATCTAACAAATAATTTACTACCATGATGAACAGTAATTGACTAAATTACTTGTGGGCTTCTAAAGTTAGACAAGCATCTAAGAAATGGAGCAAGCAATAGGCATAGAACTAAATGTAGTAAACCATCAATCTGTTTTGATTATTGAAAGATCTTGCAGAAACGAATTTTTTATCTCTGTGACTGTGCCAATGATGTCGTGGCTGTTAATGCCAAGATTTAGCGTTGTTTGCCCATAACAAAGTGCTTGAAGGCGATCCACCCACTCAAACTCCACTGAAACAGAATGTTTCAAAGCAGCCCTATGGTTTAAGTGCTGGCAGGAAAAGATCTAAAAAACACAATCTTTAGCAAATCTGGAGTCACGTGAATGAAAACTGGCAGTCTGTGTGGATAACTCTGCCTGAAGGAGCAAATAATCTTTGATTATGTTATGGTGGGGTTGGGAAAAAGTAAACAAGTTCTTCTAAAGTCTACTCTCTGATTCAGTTTTCTGGTGGGGCAGGGAGTTTGTCACTGAGGTAGTAAATGCGACTGTATGGCTGTCAAGAACACACGATAAGTGTTAAAAATAGCAATAAAAACATAAACAGTGCTTTGTGATTTCATAATACTGTAATAAACTATAGCCATTATAGAAATTTTCAAATAGGCTTAAGCATTAGTAATAAGCAATCTTAGGTAGTAACATGGAAAGAAAAAGTGACACAGAAAAAAGTGTTTAGAGAAAGAATTGAAGATTAAACATGCAACATTTAGCATGAGATGCTGTAATAATTAATTTTATTTCCTGGTTTGAGGTTTTCTCCCCCCAGTTATTACAGTAGACACTTGCATACATCAGTTAGTTACATTAGTTAGTGCAATTAATAAAAAAGATAAAGTGATGAGAACTAACATAATGCCAACAGAGCTACTGGAAACCAAGAGATTGTACTCAGGAGGTGAACACTGGGCCACATCTGGAATTGCATTTTTCAAATTAGAAAAGCTGAATGAAGTTGTAATTATTAATGTGTATCCAAGTACTTTCAACTGGAAAGGTCACAGAATTAGGGACAGGTTACCAGAAAGCAAAAAGGTAATTTAAAGCAGAAGAGCAAACAGGAGAGATACCTTCTCCTTGTCCCTTTTAGCAATCAACAGACTATGTCTGCTTAGAGAATATTAAAATAACCTTCTTTTCTAAAAAGTGTCATAAAATTGATAATTTTAAAAATAAATGTGTATCTGGCATTGTCCTGGATCCTGTCCTCTGTTGTTAAAATTTGTGTCAATATTCATCCCAAACAGATTATTCTCACTCTGTAGCATCTGCTATAGCAATTGTCAGAGTCTGGGGATAACATGAACCATTGGCTGGACCCAGAAGGGCATTTCTTGACCTCCTAATTACTAAATCCAGCAGAATGGTGGGGGATCCTTTCCTGGGGCTTTCCTGGTAGGGGGAGAGAACAGTAACACAATATGCAACAACTTCTGTCCTAGAAAACTGATTTACATCACTTTACATAGAAGATGAGATCAGACCTTCACTGCAACTACAGCATTGCTCATTTGAGTTTGAGTGAAGTTAAAGCCATCTGATGTCTGCCAAAAGAAAGAGAAAATATTATGACCATATATTGGAACAACTTTAGTGTTTTTACCCAGCACTGTAGAGGCAAACAAAGTGAACATCTGTTATATTTAAACATTTGCTTAAAAAAGAAAATTTCACACAAACTCGTACCATATACATGTGATGCCTTAGGATTTTAGCTTTTATATTTTTCATATATTTGTAATCCTACAACTCTTTAGTGTCTTAACTCTAAACTCCATATAGAGTGTTAGCTACTGCTTTTTCCCATTTTGGTCAGACAAAACAATTCTTCTCTTGCCCTGGGAATAAGGACACCTTACTGTCTCAGGCCCCTAGAAAAGTAAACAAAAGTGGGTTGGTGGGGCACAAACCTGGGGTAAATTACTTCATTACCTGAAGCTGTAAATGGAAGATTAACCCCTATGCAAATGGACCAAACTTATGAAAGTATGAAATCCCATGACTTGTTGTCCATTTTTGGGTGCAGCCCCTGGGAGGGGCTCTGTCTACCCTAAACATACCTGAAGGCCCTTCAATAAATATAACTGCTTTTTTATTCTCCTAATTTCGTCTGGCTTCTCTGTTTAGGTAGTGCCCTAAAAGGCATCACATGCATATAAGTGTAAACTTCAACTCATTTAACTGAAGGGAATTCACAAGGGATTTTAACCCATATAGCAAGCTTATAACAACAGCACTGGCAGATTTTGGGTTTTGAACATTTCCTTCCGTACATCAAAAGGAAAAAAGGGGTGAGACACATGGTCTTTGTCTTCTATCTCTGAGAAATCCTTTGGAGCCTAGGAATTACAAGACATTTTTTCATAGGGGTCAGGAGTATGCAGAGTGCTTTTTATGTGGCCCAGAGTAAAACAATGTCTAAGAAATCCCTGAAGGAAAACATTGTTATAGACTTCTCTCTGTTCTTTTGTATTATTTTAAGAAGGTAAGTGTTGTTTTAAAAGTAGACATTCCCTTCACCTAAAAGATGTGTTTTATAATTTTTTAGTGTGTGGCTTTAGGGATTTTTTTAAAGAAATTCTACTATTGTGTTGTTTGCAGGTCACCTTTAATATAGTGATTCAGCCACCAAAATGTTTTTTTAAAAAGTATTGTTTCATCAGTGAGCTCAAATTAATTTTAACACTCATAGATTTGAGAGCACTAGTTGGTGTCAGCATTGATATAAACAGTTGCTATGCAGATCTCACCCCTTTTAACTCTGCCACTTTATGAACCTCACAGCTTCTTACCTGCTCCAATCCTGAAAAAAAATCAACTTTTTTTTTTCCTGGAATGCCTTAAATAGCAAACTTTTGTCTATGCTCAAAATCAACCATATAATTTAGCAATGAAGAAAAGGAGTAGGAGAGTTACAACTGGACTTTTTGATAAACAGGTAACTGTTCAAACCTGGATGCTGTAGGATATTGCTTCTCCTCATCTCTGCTACTTATTCTTTGCTTTGTGTTCATCTGAAATGGAGAAGAATAGGTAATAGGCATAATTGACTCATTTGATTTCTCTTGCTATTGAGATTGACACTAAACTATTAACATTTCCTGCAATACATTATTAATGTATTTGTGAACAATTTATATTGCATTTTAGGAATTAAACAATGTCATTTTGATACAAACATATGGATTTTTAAAACAAATTTTAAAAACTGATCTAGCTATTTTCTTTTTCACCTCCTTTTTAAAATTTAGCTTGAAGAGAGGCAGAACAGCTTAAAAGAAATTTAGAGTGGGAGATGTTCAAAACTGGAGAATATAATTAAATTTTCCTAGGCCAGTTCCCAATCACTATAGGCAGGGTTTCTTACAGTGTCCCCCATCTGCAATGCCTTCTCTCTTCTCTAGACATAAGGTGCTGCAGATCTGGCTAACAAGGGATAGGGAGGAAGCAGCAGGGTGGGATTATGTAGCAGGATTTCTCCTCCAAGCTGTCTGGGCACACTTTACTACTGTCTGGAGAAGCAAAGCAGTGCTGAGGGCTTCGTGATGGGTAAGAAGAGTCAGAGATCCAGCACTGCCTTCCTGTTCTCAGCCTGTGAACCTCCAGGATACTTTTATTAGGAGTAAAAGAGGCATCAACATCTACACTGTAAGGAAATAGCTGCCTTTACAGCCCAACGACTTGTGGGTGATGTGTCTTGCTGTTAGAAATAGGATTGACATTGTTCTACACTGCAAGCAAACAATGGAATAGAGTATAGAGGCAGAGTGAAAAGTGATTCTCAAGGTTGAGTTACCAGTGTTTTGCTTCAAACTGACAGGGAATTTTAAGTTAGGTTCCAGCAGAGTCTGTCCTAAGGTCATTTCTATTTCATGTTATAATTAAGCACTTGGATAGTGGAAAGAAGAATGTGCTTACAAAATTTATGAGTAAAGCAAGCTGGGGGAGAGGGCAAGTACTGTGAAGGGCAGAACTATCTTAACAAATTGGAATCATGGTCCACAATCAGCAGGATAAATTCACTTAATAGATCCGGAAAATCAAGACTTAAGAAGTCAGAAATCAGATACACAGAAACAGAACATGGAATGACCATCTGTCAGATAGCATACATACATACAGCAGAAGGAATCCAGGGCTTACACTGGATAGACAGCAAGATAAATATAAGACAGTGATAGAGTAGTGTTACAAAAGAGTGAAATAATGTACTTCTGGGAAATCTTTGCAGGAAGGTCATGAATGAGTTAATGAAACAAATTATTCTGTTATGCTCAGCAGTGGTGAGACTTCAGCTGGAATGCTGTGTCTGCTTTTTGCATGACTCTAAAAAGATGTAGAGAAAATATAGAAAGTGGCAAAGATATGGACAGAAATGAGACGTTCAGATCTGGGTGGTTTCCCAAGACCTCATCTACTCCTACACTTCTGTGAAAGAATCTTTGAAAGTTTTATCTTCTGTTTGCCAAATGTACTTTGCATATTATACTTTGATAACTTTATGATTTTCACCAAAATTGCATGATTAAAGAGCCTGTTTGCCCATTGCAACTCCATGAAACATGAAGTCCCGATTTAGCTGAAGTCTGTGCAAATTTTAATACTGACTTAATTGAGACTAGGATTTAGACTGAAATGTTTGTTGAAATGTAACACCTACTTTTCAGTTTTGTTTTATCTCGTATTTTTATTATGACTTTTATGGTAAATATTAACTGTGCATAAATTTGATAGTTATTATCAGCATGCAGGAATAATTGGGTCTTGGTAAATAAATGTGGTGCTGAAATTTAGCAGATTCTATGTTTATACCTTCAATATGATTGTCTTTTTGCCCTAGCCATGTTCTCTGAGCCCTAAATTTCATCTCTTTAAGAAACAATGATTCGTACTTACTTTTTGAGGATTAGTTCTGCTTTGTATGGTTTTGAATGGGAATTATGCTAAGCATTTTTATGGTGATGTCACGTGTTATTTTTTCTATAACCATTCTTTATTTTTTCAAATGCATTAGAAAGTGAAGTAAACTTGTAAGTGACATCAGGTATGGACTCAGCTATTGAACAGCTGGTAGATTACAGCTGCCAAGGAATTCTAATTTGGTGATTTATACGGCTGAAGAAATGGGCTGACGGAAGCCTCATGAAGTTCAACAAACGTAACTGTAAAGTTCTGCACCTGGAGAGGAACAGCTCCAGTCACTCCTGTAGTGGATTTATGCTGCCTGGATTCCAGGCACCCACCAAAGCTTCTCTATCACTCCCTCTGCAAATGGACAGAGGAGAGAGAATATAACGAAGATTCATGAATTATGGACAGGGAGGGATCACTTACTAAATACCATCATGGGCAAAACAGACTCAACTTGGAGATATTAATTGAGTTTATTACTAGGAAAATCAGAGCAGGATAATGAGAAGTAAAATAAATCTTAAGAACAGATTTCCCCCACCCCTCCTTCCTTCCTAAGCTCTGCCTTTTCCCCCAGGGGTGCAGGGAGACAGGGAGTGGGGGTTATGGTCAGTTCATCACACATTGTTGCTGCTGCTGCTCAGGGAGAAAAGTCTTTTCTGTCTGAAGATCAGGAAACACTTCTTTACTGTGTGGGTGACTGGCACTGGCAGGGGACTGGCACTTGCTGGGGGACATTGTGGAGTCTTCATTCTTGGAGATATATATTCAAAAGCCATCTGGACGTGGGCAACTTCTACCAGGTGGCCCTGCTTGAGCAGGGAGGATGGAGCAGAAGACTTCCAGCCATCCTTTTCAACCTCAACCATTCTGTGAATCTGTGTTTATATGAATGCCTTAGAAATAGAAGTAAATTTCATCTAAATACTGGTTGAAAGAATAGAACACTACAGAGCCAAACAATGTAAAATAGCAAAAACCATATAATTAAAAGAAAAACAAGTCAGTTTTTGTACTTCTGTGAACAAAGAACCCTGAGTGCAATTATTATCTTGTAATAATATTCATCTCACTGGTAATTTTGTTGAGAGATGTCTAGGAATGTTTTCATCTTCTAGATGACCTTGCTTTTTACATAACCTCTGGTTTAATAGCTTGTCTTTTTTTCTGAGCTTTAGTCAGAAATTTATACTGTTCCTTTCAAAATATAATACCTTTCTTTAATATTTAAATTTAAAGAAAAAACCTAAATATGTCCTTTTCATAATAAGTCTTTGTGTTTGAAAATATTAAATACTTAGTTATTTCTCTCTACTTGCTTTGCCAAACTCCTTTAAAGAATGTTTTTATTTACTTTGATAATAAGTTTCCTAAAAATAAGAGTGTATGTCCACCTTTGTAGTCGCTGTAACATGGAGTAAGGTTGGTTATAGGTTTGTCATATGTAGTGTTGACTATAAGACAGACTATTCATTCCATTGGACTACCTGCCCTCTTGCAATGGTTCATTTAACATGTACTGTAAGATTTTTTTAAATTATTATTAATTTTGAACAATTTAACCAATATCAGGTTTTTATTAGGGAGGTGTCTCATCTACTTCATCTTCCCACTATTGCAGGCCTTTCTGTGTCATTGTAAGGTTTCCTACTTAGAAATTCAAAGGTAGACAATTCTCTAAGGCTTAAAACTGTTTTACTGTGTTTTTCTGAATAGAATTCCCAGTCCATAAATATAGTTGGAGATTTTATTTTCCTTCTTCCATCACTTGACGTTAACATTGTACACCAGGCTACAATAGTGAGTTTGTATTTTTAGCACAGAATAAATGTATCTTTTCTGTTTCTTTACAGACTTTTATTTTCAAAGTTATCCTTAAGGGATTACTTAGTAGAGCTTTAATGTTACAAACTTTGTGCCAAGCGGAATTTACACACCTGAAAAGCAAACTGCAAATGTAAAAGTTGTGTTAAGTCTGATGGGTAACTTCAGAAGCTAGAACAAATGGGCATTTAGAACATGAACTACAAATTAGCCTTTTATCATTCTCACTCATGCCACTCACAAATTCTTCTGAGTCTTTTCAGGTACCTCCCTTTAGAGACCCTTGGGTTTTTCTGAAGATGTATCTGGAGATCACAGAAACCTGTGAGTGCAGCAGACGTCAGCATGCCTAGATTGGTTGCCTATTGCAATGCAGGTGAGCAGTGTGACAAGTGGCCTGAAGAGTCTCCTGGTTTCAGCTGGGATAGAGTTAATTTTCTTCCTTAGCAGCTGGTACAGTACTGAGTTTTGGATTTAGTATGAAAATAAGGCTGATAACACACTAATGTTGCTAAATTGTTGCTAAGTAGTGCTTAGTCTAAGTCAAAGGACTTTTCAGTGTCTCATGCTCTGCCAATGTGGAGGTGCACAAGAGCTGGGAGGGAACACAGGCAGGACAGCTGATCCGAACCGGCCAAAGGGATATTCCACACCACAGAACACCGTGCCCAGTGTATAAACTGGGGGGAGTTAGCCGTGAGAGGCTGATCTCTGCTCAGGGACAGCCTGGGCGTCAGTCAGCAGGTGGTGAGCTGCAGCAATGAGGAACAAAGACACACGGCCTCCTGTATGTGCAGAGCAGATCCTTTGTTGTGACACAGTAACTCTCATTGACACCCTAAGCCAAGCCAAGCCAACCCAAGCGCAGCCGAACCGAGCGCTCGGTGGCCGCGTTCACGCCTCCGTCCATCCGTCAGCTCTGCTCACACGGCGTCCTGCATCTCCCCTCAGCCGACCCTGCCTCTTCTCCAACCCACTCTCCCACCCCTTCTCAAAGTGCTTCTCGGTGAACAGAATTTTAGCAAATGTAACAAAGGCATTCTTATTTCCCACAGTGAGCAATTGATTTGTGCATCACTTGATTGTCTTGGGTTTTATTCCTGTCTTTTTTCATCTCCCTTTTAATCATTGTCATCAGCATCATCATCATCACCATTACCAGTCATCCTCATTATATTTAATTTCAAATATTAAACTGTTCTTATCATAAGCCACAGGTTTTGTCTTTTTTTTCCCCCCATCCCATTGCACCAGGGGAGGGAGGCAGGAAATGAGCAAGCAACTTCAAGGTACTTAGTTCCTGGATATGGTTAAACCAGGGCAACAGATGTCTTCTGCTGCACAAGGGAGAAGTTTGTGCTGCTGCAACTGCACTGCTATGGGTAATTCAAACCCTAAACTACTGGTGAGCCTGACAATCATATTCCTTAGCTGCTGTGCAGACCTGTCTTTTGTACATATGTTGTTAACTACACTATAAATCAAATCTCTCCACCTAAAATAGAGGAGTTTAATTATATATTTGGAATATGTGGCTATTTTTTTCCTCATTTACTAAATAGCTACCCACAGTTGGGCATGTCCATGATCTGAAGGACTTGTCTGTTAACTGGGATATCATAAAATGAGAAAGCAGTATAGTGAAGTTAGTTTATGTGTGATAGAAGAATTACATTAAAGTATGCATTTTATTATGTAGCATTATAAATGTTTCTTTTCCATAGCTGATGGAGATACATTAGTGAAATACATAGAATTTTAATGTTGAATTTGCAGTTCACTTCTTCAGATAAATATAAAATCTTTGAACGATGATGCTTCTTTTCTTATCCTTTATGTATGCAATTTGCTGCATTTTGAAACTCATATTTATCACAGAACTGAATGCATACTAAAATAGACCAGAATGTATCTGCATTCATTCACCACTGCAATATTTTCTTGTGCAGCTCCCCACATCCCTTTCTACCTCCAGTGCTGTAAGACCTTCTTTTACTATTCATTCACCCTTAGTATCTGATCTTCGCCTCATAAATCATTTTGACAATGAGCTAAATCCAAAATATATTCTATCTTAACATGGAATTTTGTTTTGCCTCTTTGGTGCTGTTAAAAAGTACATAAGAAAATACAGAATTTAATTTTGTCACTTTAATTGTTTTCTTTTTAATACTCCTGTGACCTTTCTCACTATGACTCTTTCTTATTTTCTTAAATGGCTTATTATCACTTGATTCCCAGTTTTATTTCTTTTGTCTTGATCCAGCCAGCTCCTCTTAGCTTTCCATGTCTGTGCTAATTTTCTTTTGCTCCTTGGTTTTTTCAGCCCTTTCAATGCCTTTCCAGACTATTACTACTGACACTCCTGTTTTGACTTCCTTAAATTTGTGCATGTTAGCACTTAATTTGAAAGAGTGATAGGTATTTCTTCTTGGCTCAGGTATTCAAAATCAAAATGCTTCTCTTCACTCTTGACACCAACTCACATATGGTTTGCTTAAAATTTTTTTCAAAGCAAAATAAAAAAAAGGCTTCACAAACCAAAATTTTAAGCATAGTATATGTATAGTTATAATCTGAACAACTGTTAATACAATGTTTTTAAACCCTTGTGTCACCAAAACTATGGGAAAAGCAAAAACTCTCCAAAAAACATCTTTTAGTGTTAGAGAATTCAGGCATTATTTTATTCTGGCCAGCATGTTGTTCTGGCCAGGATGTGCAATAGAAATAATTTCATCCACACATTGCCCGGGTTGTGCAGAGAAAATCATTCCATCACACATGAATTTTACTAGATGGCCCCAAGTCTTATACTGGTCAAAACCCACAGAAATCCATTGGTTCAGTGTTCATTGGTCCCAAGTTTTGTAGTTCTTAGTATTTGGTTTTTTATTGGGCCTGGAGTTCTCCTCTGATGTTAATTAAGTGCTTATTCTTTGATTCCCTTATCAGTCTTCTCTGGACTGCCGGGGGCAGCATCTGGCGTAGGTGTTTGTTGATGTTTGCAGATCGTCATTGATGTTCTGTTGATGGCTGGGTTTTTTTGGGTGTTTTTTGGGCTACTCCTAGTTTGTTGAGATGTTAAGCTCATCAGGCCTTGCCTGCTAAAAGAGAATCTTTTGAAAAGAAGCTTCAATTCGCCTCCCTTGGGCAAGAGTGAATAAACCTGACTAAAGTTAGTTAAAAACTTTTAAAAGTTGTATCATTTGCAACAACAGGGGTGAGTCTTCTCTAGTAATTTCTTTGGCATAAATTAAAACAGAAATTTAATTCTACTTACAGTAATGATTTACTGCAAGGACTCAAACTGACAGGAAAAATGCTTCTGATGTTCTGAATGAATATAGATAATATACTCTTACATAGAACAGAATGTTCATATATAAATCCATGCTTGCATTTTGCATATTCTTTGCAGCAGCTGAGCTTCTGTACTTCTGATGTAGAATTTGTTTGATTGCTGGGGCAAATTTCTTGCTCTTTCTCTCTCCACTTGTGAAATATAGACATAATTTCTATTTTCAGTGCTATAAGAATTCATGTTAGTAAACCAAGGATAAATTATTATCTATTGGCCTGATAATCATCTCATTTATATCAATGGAATTCCACTGAAAATTACTAGTGTCAGTATTCGATAATTTTTAATTTCCTTGAAAAACCCAGTTTCTGTAATTCAATTTAGAAAGAGAAATCCAACTTAGAAAATCCAACTGATTAAGTTCAGTAAGCTTTAGTAGGTGATTAGAAGTGATTTATTGCATTTTGCTTTTTCTGGTGTGGCTATTAGTTTACTTATATTGCTGTACTATCAGCAAAGCACCACTTTCGTAGTACAAATACTTAATAAAAACAATGGTCTTTTGCAAAAAAGAGATCAACATCTCAGCATTGGTTCTGAGTTCAAACTCTGGGTGTCAAAGCATAAAAATTTTCAAATACAGTATGAGAATAAATCTGTAGGCATCTGGCTCAAAGTATACAATAATATCAGATGATATAGCCAAACTGCAGCACACCTGAAAATGTAAATAATTCCTATTAATCTCCTATAGTACTGCAAATTCCTAATGTTAATCATACACAAATAAGGAGTTGTTCACTATATCCCAACTGACCTGTTGCTCTCTTTTGCTTAGGCAAGCAAAGATTGATCTCTGCTTTGTTCAAGGAAATGTGATTTGTATAACTAACTCTTGGTATAACTGGATAACCTCAAACTCTGTCATCCGTTTCTCATTCTAATGGATATGTCCTGAAAGGGATTGAATTGTGTTGCTATAGTTCATCCTAATGTTATAATACTGTTTTGTAATTCTTCAGTACCTTTTGTCTTAAGCTTATTAAGATCGCAAATATTGTTGAAAGAACATTATTAGTATTGCAATGTTGAGCACAAAAAATTACACGAAGCATTGCTCATGTTGTAGCAGAACAATTGCCTTTGGCCATTTTATGTGGGTGCACTATGATATAATTTTTAATATTTTGGTATTTAATGCAGCTCTTTGTGTTTGCTGAGTGTGTCTGTCACTCAGCTTGCTTTTGAGAATCAGTTTGTTACCTGACTGTGAATACAATCTTACAGCTCTGGGAAACCTCAGCAGTGTCACCCCAGGTTGGTGACTCGAAACCTTCCCTATGGGAAGTGTCAAAGAACAACCAGGTATTCCTAAATGAGCCAGGGACCCCAGCGATGCCGACCGAGGCACAGATTAATGGTGAAAAGGATGTGCAGAACAAGTGGAAATTGAGGGCATCACAGACAGTCCTAATCCTGGCATTTTAAACATTGTAAGCAGAACATTGAAGACTTTTTACTTCTTTTTTTAAATGTTCCATTGCCTGTGGTTTTATCAATGCATAGTGAATAAAAAGAAGTGCCATTGCTGACATCTACAGAGGCCATCAGCAATGCAGTAACTGCTATGCTAATTGTAGAAACTTCTGCCAATTCAAGCTGAGGAGCCTGAACTCAAGCTCATTGTCAGCGGAATGGTGGTCATCCTTAGACAGCCCATTTCTAGCCTTGTTTCAAAAAGAGTTGCTAACAGCATTGGAACAGTGACACCTGAGCAGTTTTGTCTCGCCTTAAAGTCTCCCCGGAGTTTCCTTAGGTGCCTTCCTCTGCCCCTCTCACTGCCCGTCCTCCTGCAGGAGGGTGCAGCCTGGGTGACCTCCGCTCTGCTCTTCAACTCTTGTGCCGAGTCAGCATCCCCATTGCTTGCCTGAAATCCAGTGAGTCATTTTTAGCATCACCATCTACTCCCTTTTCTTCTTCCAGATCTGCAGATCTATTTATGCTGCACACCGCAGTGCAGTGGATGCATAAATACGTGTTTATGCACAGGTACTGCAAATATCCCAGTGGCAGCAGCACGGAGCTCAGACAGGTTAATTTTTCTCACCAAGCTGCTCTGCTTCTGCTGCGTGGTTGTTCACTTGGCTGCACCTGTTTAATGTATCCTGAAAGAATATGCATATCCAGTGCTGTGATGACAACCACCGTCAAGGATTTTGTACCTCACAGAGACTCTTTGATCTAGAAAACAGTATATTTGTAGTTGGCAGCCAATACATGCTTTAAAACCAAATATTTGTTTAATGAAGGGAAACACTGTGTGTGTCTTTTGATATTCTGTATCTGAAGTCATCACTTCTTACGGTACATGGCAGGTTTTGAAAAACAAAGCTGCTATGACTTTTCTTTCTGTGCTATTGCCTACTGGGATTGCAGAAATTATAAAGTTACCCCTGGAGCAATTACAGCAGTGGCACTAAAGACAAAACCTTTGAATTTGTGCTTTACAATTCTGCACGAATATAGCTTTAGTCCATGATTTTACATAGAAGAGACTGTATGGCTCCACTAAGCCACACTGATAGTGACAATTATGAAAAGTTATGAAGAATTTATCTGAAAATTTCTGAAGTCGGAAAAAATCTAGAGATAAAATAAGATCACACGGAAACACTGCGCTTTAACAAGAAAACTTTGAATGGAAGATGACATGTCCAGAAGCCAAGTAAATGAAAATAAAAAAATGCAAGACAAGAGGAATGTTAAAAAAATAGTAACTTTTATAGCTTGGAGGTAACTCAGTCTTTCAGTTTGGAAGAAAATACATCCCTGTGACATAAGCCTAATTTACCCAGAGATTTCCATTAGAATAAGCAGCAGTATAATAATTAATACATTGTAGTGGTATCTGGATTTCCAAAATTATGTTTCAGAGATTTTTACAGTGCTCTTGTAAGCAGTCACAGCTCCTGTTTCTCTGAGGATGACGATATAAACAAAGGCCTGACAAGGACTTCCTAGTCTATGCCTAATGCAGGTCACACCACATCTATTATCCTGTCATTTACAGATTTATGCATCTTCATCTTGAAATTATTAAGGTTTTTCTTACCACTACTCCCAATGAGAAGCTGTTCCAGAGCCTCCAAGCTCTCTAAAGATTAAAATTGTTTTTCTGATTCCTAGGTTAAATGTGTTTGTGATCCATTTATACAGTATTACATTTCATATAAAAACCCCTGTTCTTTCGGTTGTGTCTCTTTCTCCAAAATGTCATTTACCATCTGATTTCTGTATGTTCATTTTCTCTTTATTTTTGCAGACTAAGGCAAACTGCACTCTTTCAGTCACATGTCAGAGAGGGGTTCTGAGCTCTCTTTTATCATCCAAATAGCTGTGGTCCAATGGGAATTCATCTCTCTTGCAGAGTGCACAGAGGGTACACAGCATTTGAAATGAGAATTCATAGTTTTTAAAAATAGTAGTATTCAGATATCTACCAGAAACACCTCTCTTTTACATTTTTTGTGATTCTTTGCCTTTTTCACAGCTGTGCATATTTTGCCTCAAAGTTTGAGTGGCTGACAGTTTTCTGTGATTGTCTTTTTCTCTTCTTGTATTTCCAGCTCTCAGGTCATTGTGAAGATTCATCTTGCTGCTCCCCAGCAGCACGACAGAGCATTTGCATCACCACGTTTCATTCCACTTTATTATTCTGTTCATTAAGGGCATCCAAATTTTCCTAGTCTGTCTCCTGGTGTGTCACTGGCTTCAGCACCCCGTGTATGCAGGAGCAAATTCACAAGGGGAGGAACATTCACCTTCTCCCCCTCCAGCACCCCTCAGGTGCTAAACACAGAGTTTAGTGCAGCATTTTAATTCATTCAAGCTCCTCAAGTGTATTGACCAGGATTAGGCAGGCAGGTTGGTTGGTTTGTATAAGCTCTGGCAGCAAGAAGACTTATCTTTGCTAATTCTTTAGCTACAGTACACATTTTTACCAATTTCTGTCTTTAAAAATAATGTTTCTGTATTGTAGAAATTTTCTTTATAAGCATAAGCATAAAATTTCTAATTCTAAAATTCTGAAATTATTTTTAAGTACTTATTTTTTAGATTCTTCTCTGAAGACAAATCGTGCAAAAGAAGATAGATTTAATGGAAATATTTTAATTCCTATAATTGTGGAAAACACAGGCAACTTTTCTTTATCCTCCCAAGAAATCTGAGTCTAACTGCATGATTAAGTGGCTATATAAAATGAAAAAATTGCAGAATCAAGAGATATAAGTTTTATGCCCCATTCAAGTATTTGTTCTGGTCTACAATTATACATGATGCAACAATGAGATATGATAAAAATTCAGTCAGATCAGTGCTTGGTTATGTGCTTGCATGTCAGTGCATCTCTTACTAATATGGGCAGTGTGTCTCTCATTACCTGCAGACAAATCTTTAATTTATAAAGCCTGTAAAATTGCTTTTCCATGACCAAGGCTGCTTCGATGCATTGTATGTGACATGAAGGTGAAGGTCAGCTTTTTTCCAAGAAAAAACTTGAACCCGACATGACCCAACCAGTGAAAAATATTTAACTAATGTTCTCTAGGTTTATTCTCTCCTAAAAGCTGAACAATACTAAAGCTGAAAAAAACCAAATACTTTTTCTCCTAGCAGCTGTTATACGGCACTCAAGTAATTAATAAAACCCCTTTGTTTAGAAGAGTCATCTCTTAATTGACTAAACAATACCAAACTTGTCATTTTATCTTTATTTTCCCCCTTGCAGTGTTGAAGATCTGTATGCCCTGGTAGTTATTATCATGTTTATCAACAAAAAAATCTCGAAATATCTAAAACCTATAAAACCGAAATATCTAAACCTGATATAAACAACAGAGGGGAAGAAATTACAGTAATTGACACAATAGATGGATAGATGGCATTTTGATCTTCTAGTTACCTGCTGCCAAAGTCAATCCAAATAACATGACTCTAAACCACTATGGGCCACAAGAGAGTGAGAAAATAAGTTCTTCTGTTAGTTGACCTAATGGAATCTCATTTCCTGGTGATTTGTATTCCACATCCCTGTGGTCATCCAACTTCATCCTCCTCCCTATCTCCTCTCACCTCCCCTTTATTCTCTCTCCTCCTCCTTTCCAGTTGCTGGGGACATGGGATGACACGTGGCATGGTTGGTCCTGATCTAACCAGACTCTGGACTTATGCTGAGTGGGGGCACTAATTAAAGTTCCCCTTTTTATTAGGCTCTTCTATCCAACTGCTGATTATCAGAAAATTTGTAGGCCCTTATTACATTTGAGATCTCTGTCTATCTGTCAAATTGGTCTGACATGGGCCAGTTGTTTCCATCATTAGCAGGGGTCAGTGGAGATACAGGGTAGCCAGAGAAGCCTTGTTTCCTTGGGATAGACACATAAAAATCACTTGAAAATGAAGTAACTTCAGTTAAACTTTTGTTTGTTTGTTTGTTTCAATGAAACAAATACACACCTGTGGGGATGACTGTGAACTGGGACACACACTGCCTCCCTAAAACTTTGACAAAATCGAGCAAAACAACCTCTTTTTGAAACAGACATGGCAGCAATTCCTAGTCCTGGACTCTCTAGTGAAAGTTTGGATTTTGAGACGATCCACTCACAGAAACCAATATACCAATTTATTCTTGAAGGACAGCTTGTCAGAGAATTATGCAGTGAATAACATTCATTGTGGTCCTTGTAACTCAGCTGTCTGTATTTCCACTGGAAAATTAGTTCTTTCTACAAATCCCACCCTTTGTAAATTTTCCTGCTTTTCATGTAATATTTTAATTTTCCTTTACATCTGTTGCCTCCACTAACATATGCAAAACAATCTTGCATCCATCATGGAGCAGGCCGGTCATGGTATTACTAATCTCACAGAAAAGCCTCAGTACTGCAATTTTCATTTGCAGAATCAAGAAACATCTGGGAAAATCCCTGTGGTGCTGCAGTTTGGGTGCTGGACAGAAGAGGGTGCCCTTCAGATAGTCTGAGACAAAAAAGCCCTTGGCTTTGGACACTGGGAGCAGCCAGGGGACAGCAAACTCCTAACGCAGAAGGAAAACTCCCAGCGCAGCGAGGCCGGGAAGCCCTGTCAGGCTGCACTGTACTGGAGAAGGGCTCGCTCACACTCTCCGAGCTGCTTGGACACTTCAATAAAAGCTGCACGAACAGCAGCACTGGGGAGTTACTGCTCCCTGCACTGAGTACAGCATGCTGCGAGCAAGTGATGCTGTTTTTATTTCTGCTGCGTTTAGAAAGTGGCTGCAAGCTTAATTTAATCTAATTTAAATCTAAAATGCAAGCTTAGGTTTAATGGTGGACGTGTGTGCTGGAGTCTCTGTTCTGTTCAAATCAATGCTTTTGAAGGCTATTACTCAATCTAGACTGTATCTCATAAACCACCTGAGGAAACAAATCCTGTGCTTGGCTGCCTGTATGCAAATGTGATTTTGGCCTCATACTGCTGTCATCCCTGACTTGTATGCTCCTACAGGGGGTAAGTTTATTGGCTGCACTGAACAAGCAAAAATGTTTCCACACTGTGAAACACTCCCCTAACAGTGATTCAGGTTTAATCAATTACATGAGGTAGTTCAGAAAGCAATTACAGCCGTGAGGAGCATTATTCAGAGTTAGAATCTGACTTCATGTGATAACCAGGCAATAAACTCTCAGTCAGCTGTCAATTTCTGTAGGAATGAGGCATTGCCAGAGCTTAAAGATCTGCTCTGAACGTTTCTATCAAATAAATCATAACTCCTTAGTGGGTACTTTCACCATTTTTGACAGGGAATAAAGAAAATGTTGTCTTTGGTTAGATCTAGAGGGGCTAAATAAAGTTGTAATGATTGCAAGGCAACCTGTGTGTATACACAGGATTAATGCAAGTGTTCAAGGTCCAAAGACATTTTTAAATCTTGATTTCTACTGAGTTTTTCAGATTAATAGAACCCTCAGAGCCCTCAAATGATTATCATTGGATCATTTTGGTGTTGAAAACATATGTCACATATTTGAAATGGAATCTAATGTTTTTAAATGAACTAATGATTTGTGTTTTTAATAAGCAGCCTGAAATCCAGTGTTAGCTGATGACTCGTGAAACAAGGAGAACATTTACAGGACATATTGCAATATATCAGCTTAGTAGAATTGAAACTTTTTCAAATGCCACTTCAGATAGGATTATCTTTTCAGAGGAACATACTTTCTCCATTAGAACTGGACCAGCTTCAGAAGAAACTGCTAGAATTATGCAAGCCCCACCATAAAGCACAAGTAATTTAATCTTCCTTAATTCTTAGATCACAATATGAAAACTAAATTCCAAACTATGTTTCAATTGTAAAACTGCCTAAAGTGTGAAATCTAAAATGTCCTGAACAAATGTAGTGCAGCTTCATTTTGAATTGGTGAAAGCCATAGTCATAAGTGACCCGAGTTTATAATGTTGTGCCACTTTCCTTTGCTGAATGAGGTAGAAATACCTGGGGATAGTGTTTTGTAGCCACATTTACCCAATCACATGAGGTCAACCATCATGGGCTCTTCAAGAACAGTTGCAAAAGCCAAAGGAAAGTGTTTCATCCTTGGAGAGGAAATACTGACTTGCACAGGAGTAATAGGAAGAGTGACATCCTTTCTTTTGGCCATAAACTCAGATTCCATTGGATCATGTTCCTTTAACCATTATTGTACAGTCAACACTGAAAAGACTCAGAGAAGTGTGCAGTAGCATTATTTTCTTTATATGTGTCATAGAAAATGAATCAGAAGATAACAGTATGATGTCTGACTGCTTGTTTTGCTCATTTTTATCTTCCCTGAATAAACACTCAGAAGTACTGTCTTCTACTATGGAAGCAGTTGAACGAGTTGGGAAAGTCTTCACTGCTCTTTCAGAAGAATAATGTGAAGGTGCTGGTTTAGTCTCTGTTGTTGAGCAGAAATTACATGGCATCTGGGCAGGAAAATAGACTAATAATCATAACAAATTTAATTTATCTCTGCTATGCTTTGAACTGGACTGAACTTTCTCTGCAAGACAAAAGAATAACTCATAAACGTATCATTCTGGAGGAATTAGAGACAAAATCAATACACTCTGTTCATGATGCACATCAGTGAGTCGTCATAACACTGATTATAAGTTCTCCAGCAGTAGTGAGGGCTGGATGCTCAAGCTGCTCCAATAGTTTCTCTTGCTTGACAAAACAAGCATGAGTTGGTACAGGCTGATGCCAGCCTAGGTTTTTATTTGAAAAGCTGACAGTCGACACTATAGACTTTGTTGCTCATTTACCATTGCCAAATGTTATGGTGTTGCATTAATGGATTTCTTCAGTAACCGGCCAGAAGTAGCCTCTATCACAGGTCCATCTGCTTTGGTTATGACTTTCCATTTACTCATTTCAGCAGAGAAGGAAGCTCAGAAAACTAATGTTCACATGTCAGAGATTTGGATGTGTGGTGGAGATGGGGAGGTAATTGGGAGCTCAAGTTCTTAATATAAGTGAGCTCTTATAGACACAGCGAGGGCAGCCCTGCTGCCTTCTGAGTGAAGGATGTATTGGGTGGAGGAGAGTAATTGTAGTGTAGGAGAATCCATAATAGACCAGGATTCACTGATCCCACTGCTTGTTGAATGGCATTTACAGCCGTAAATGTGAGACAGGTCTGAGGCCAAGCCGCAAATTCAAATCAGGGAGCAACCACAGGATCAGCAAAGGAAATAGGCAGGCACAGCCATATCTGTAATGCAGCTCAGGCAAGGACTGATAGCAGGGCCTGAGCTCAAATGCAGCCCCTGAGCCAAGGGCAGAGCCCCAGATAACACCTCACAGCTCTTTCTCACACCCCACTTTTCAAAGCAGCCTGATTCCAAGTTACACGACTGCACTGTATGGAAGCTGATACCGAAGAGTGGTAGCCAAACTCCTGGGTGGGGGCGAAGAGGAAAGAGGTTATAGTGTATCTGTGCACTCGGGGCCTGAAAACAGAGTGGAGTAGTTTTAAAGACACGGGGCCGTTGATTTCGGGTTTTTTTAACATTGTACTTGCGCTTCTAAATCTGTTGTTTCTGGAGAAAAATTGTGTAAAGGGCTGAATTCTCTTATTGAAGCAGCCAGTGAACCAGCTGTGGTTTCTCACACAAGTTGGCTGGTATCCTAGTAAGGCTTTCAGGATGTTTGGCAATCCCTGCCATACCTGGCTTTGTTAACCCAAAGCTTAGCAAACCCGCCATACTCAGCTTTGTGTCTGCAGCTCCTCAGCTGTTGACCCGCTGTTTGCAAGACAAAGACCATCTAGTTATCAGAAAATCTAGCTAAAGCCACACCAGAAAAAAACAGAATGAGAAGGTGGATGGGTTGCCTTATTCACCAAAAGCAAGCTATTGTGGCTCATCCTGAAGGAGTTTTTGGAAGTAAACGTGGTACTCGGTGCCGATGCTTGGACAGAAGCAGGGATTTATGAGTGCCCTTGTGCAGACAAGCTGCGAGTTACATATTCATAGAAGTGTTCAACACTGAACGTTCCTGGAGAGAAAGGTCATTATGTAGAAAATTGGATTTTAACACGTGTAGGCTTCAAGCATTTTAATTAGAAAGAGAACTAGTTTGCTACCTAAATATTTCTTTCCTGAGCTTTATGCTTTGATCCTGCAGTGCTGGAGGGAAGGAATATCTTGGCAATAGGGGACAACTTGTTGCATTCAATCTTTGACAAGAGGCTATTACTGCTCAAGTGAGCACGAGAAGACATACAAGGAGGTGTCACAGGATTTGAATTGTTCTGAAAAAGGAGTTGATATTTGAAAGATATTACAAAATTTTTGTCTTGTCTGACCTCAACTTACCCAATCTAATTGAAAACTTGTTTGAAGTTTGGAAAACCCCTTATTTTTACAAAAACCCCCTTACCTGCAACTTTACTTCAGCTCAGCAACCATAAACTGTAACACACATTTTATTTATTACTTTGAATATATTCAAGCTGCTGGAAGAAATTAAGAAAGTGCTGGATAGTTATATTAAAGTCAATAGGAACCTTTGGTTTCATTGTCATCGTGATTTAAACTGTCAGTAAAATGGAGCAGTTATATTGAATGTGAAGTGAGGTTTATGAGGATGCGTGTCTGTGCCTTGTGTTATACTCCCTGGTTCGTGTTTCTCTCACTATATTAGGTTGCTCCACCCTCTCACTCTCCTGTATCAGCAATAATATGATTAGCACACCAGCAGAGGGAATTTTCAGAGAAAAACAGCATGTCCTTTTTTCGAATTGTAATAGATTAGAAGTTTTCTCAGAGTGTGGAGGCAGTCTTAGCTTATTTAGGGTCATATATAGATAATAATATTTTATAGAAGACAGATGCAAACCTACGTAGTTAAATAATTGGTTTTCAGGACTGCTTCAGCAGTGGGTGTTTATCTTCATTCTGTCACAAACTGTTATCCTGTGCCCATCACTCCACTGCATTACTCTTAGAAGGAGCTCAATAATGTCAAAGCAGATAGAGTTACAATGAATATATCATTTCGCATGAGTAATTAATTCTGCCTTTACCCTGTTTATCTTGCTTCGGCTTGAATTTTTTGAGCTTCATTTTCCATGAGTTTACTGTATTCTTCTGATAGAAGACAGACAGGATAGGATGATACCAAGCTTGAACCCCCACTTTGAATTTGTGGGGCACTACAACAGGGTGCATATGCCTCGGTTTTTTGCTTCATTCCCGTGTCTGTGGCCAGTTGTGCACACTGCTCACACGTTGCTTCATTCGCAGCTTCTTATTTGGATCAAAGCACTTGGTTCCCTGTAGGAGAAAACTGGGGTGTGTCTGGAGGCTCCACCTCAGTTCTGTTCTAGATGGCAGTAGAGACTGCGCTAAATTTGGCTCCTTGCTCTCTCCTCAGCTCTCCATTGCCGTCCCATCTCAACCCGTACATGCCCTCATGATGTGCAGCACATGCCCTCAGCATCATGTTACAATAACACCGTCCTCTGGTTGTTTTTTTTTTTTTTTTTTGGCACTTGGAATGGAAAAAGACAGGGGTTAAAAAAAACCGAACAGTTTTAGGATGGCAAGGACAGCAGAGGAGGCCTGAAACGGGGTCTGTGCACAGGAGCACAGCCACCACTGCTGTTTGCAGCCGAGCAGTCTGTGTGTGAGTGCATGAGAGGCTTCCTGGGCACCACACGCTCAGAGCAGTGCAAGTTGCCTTTGAGTCAAACTCCCTTCTGTGACAACCAAACATTTCTACTGATGTAAATGGGCTGCTTTAAATGCATTTGGAGATTGATGTGGCCACAATGTAGCCAGGGAGGAAAGGTGTTTTTGCAATTATGCTGTCACAGTGAGCTGGGACATGCACAGGGCAAAGAGGGCTGTGCAGGTGAGGACAGACCTTGCCCCGACCTTCTCTCTGGCTGCCTTTGTATGATGCTGTTTGGATCAGCAAAAATGAAGTTTGAACTCTATATTTCATTTAGTTGTGGTTAGCAGTGAACAAAGAGTTGTTTTAAAAAATAAAATTGCATTTTCTTTTTTATCATTCCTTCTCCCTCTTGAGCGAACAGAAGTGTGACAGGGACATACCTTGAGTGACAAACATTGAGCTCTGGAGGCAGGATGGGCAGTTCTCTGTTTTTAATTACTGACTTTCTTCTTCTTACAAGTTTTGAAAAGTAAGTCTTCAGTGAACTGATTTTTTACAGTTATGTTTAAATTTGTGGGTAATGTCTCCACTACCAAAAAATTATAGTTATGCTTATCACCTGTGAGGCTGTTTAACTAGAAAAGCATGCTATATCAGGTGGAGATGAATGCCATGATTACTTTTATAAAATAATAGAGCCCTGGGTTTTTCTAGCTCTGTGCATTAGCCTGAAATGAACTTTCTTGCTCAGTGGTTTCATTTGTATCATCATTTTCAGTCACTAAACCATAAAAAATACACACTCCAATTCCCCAATCAGTTTTGAGCACTTCCTAAATTAGAAAAAGATTTCATATTTCATTTCTCCACTGAGTATTTTCTGCCTTCATTTAAAGTATTGGCATATTTTATGTATTAACTATTAAGACTTTAGTCAGTGTAGATGGTTTTGGATATATTTTCAGTCTTTTCTTCCATGACTGTTTTGCCTTTCTCTGACATCTGCAGGGACACCCTCAGCCCTGGCAAATTGCTGCCCCTGTTGAGGCTCGATCAACACGTAGTTACACCAACACAAGAAGAATGTGCCATGGTTGGGTTGTGATTTCTTTCCCAGTGGAGCTGCACTGTGCAATTCCTCACATGCACACTTTGGAGACAGAGTGACTGCTACAGCTTATCCTGCTGTTCTGTGGGGCAGGAAACTGTTCAAAGGCCAGCACCAGAGCTGACTCAAGCCACTCATCTCTCCTGCCTTCTGTAGAGTAAAATTGCATCCTTTTGGTGTGTAAACAGGTTCTCCCAAGCCAAAGGCTGCAAAGCTGACCCTGTGTCCCGGTGTTCCTCCGCTGCTTTCCTCCAGCCCTGTCTCAGGCCACGTGGGCCGCGCCCGTGGGTCACAGCGGGCGCGGATCGGGTGTCCCTGACAGCTGGCCCCACGCTCGCCCTGCATGCACGGCACCGACAGTGTCAAATGCAACAGGCAGCACAAAGGCTCCAAAGGTTTCATTAGGTTCCTCAGAAATTCTGTTTTACTCCAGCTGGTATTTCCATGTGTTTAGAAGTTTGGAAAAAGCAATCCTCGCTTTCAAACTGAATAGATGATCAACCCTGAAAAGCAGACACTGCACTGACCACATACCAGTGCCTTTTTGAAGTCCTGATGGGCACTCTGAGGGCTACTGCTCATTTTCTTTCCCAACGAGTCTATAATACAGTTTCTCTTCCAATATTATATACAATGTGTTGTGCTATTTATGAAGACTTTTTTTTAAAGGAAAATCTCTGTGAGAAGAGTTAACTGGAACCAAAGCAAGTAAACCTGACATGATAAATTCTGGAAACAATATACTTCTCATTCTCCTTTTTATTGAAAAAAATGCCTGTCCTTACTTATATTTCAATATTGTATAGTAATGTATTTCTTCATATTGCAAGTTATTTTTCAGTATTTTCAAATATTGTTTTATGTACCTCTTTAAAGTAACAAAGTTTCAGCTGTTTATATGATGATTTCTCTGATGGTAGTAAATGGAAATCCCAGCTGAGTTGCTGTCTTCGATATGCTAATTACTAGACAAAGTAAAATAAAATGGTTGTATCTTGCAGTGTACTCTCTACTTTAACTATTCATTATGCTCTCTCTAAAAGTGTTTACAACTTACAGAACAAATCGTAACTTGACCTTGGGGGAGTTGCTGCAGCAAATAAAAGATATTCTTTTTCCTAAATATTCAATATTTAGTATTTCCTATAATTTCAAAAGTCTCTTGCTTTAACTGTAGCTATCTGAAGTTCAGACTATTGAAAAATAAAATTTAAATTAGGTGAGAGAAAAGATTTTGGGTAATATTCAGATGTTTAGTTTCGTTATTTAATCAGGGCATGACAAGCATATGCATTTATTGATGTAATACTGCTGACTAGAAGAGTCAATGCATACAGAAAGATCACTGGAAGCAGCAGCTGCACTGTCAACAGATTAAAATTGAGGAAGTATTTTAACTATGTTTCTATTAATTGAATAAGTAATCATTTTGCTTAGAATGATTTTAATTACACTTAGTCTCAGTATCCTTATTATGCACTTACACAAACTAAATGTTCATGATCCTGCAGTAAAATACGGTTAGAGAGTAAAGGAAATAGGAGAATTGCAGAAAAGGCATCTAAAAAGAGTTATAAGTAACCTAGAATAACGACACAATGCTTGTGTAATTCTCACAGTAAAATTTGGAATGTGATATAAGACTAACTAGATTTTTCATATAGAATTCCTGGGAGGTTTGTTGAGGTTTTTGTACAAAATAATATAAGCCAATATACACTTGATTTGAGTCAAGTATGCTGTACACGAAAGATCAAGCTAAGGTTGCCTGTGCAAACTCAGTTGTGTTGCTCTATAGAACATCATCTGCTCTGAGCAAGGAGGTATTTCACTGTGCCTACGTTACACAGTCAATTAGCAGGCTGCCAGGTCTTGCATCCCGGTGCTCGTCTTTTATTGAAAGATAGAGTATTCCTGTCGATCATGTTACTTGAAAGAGTTGTTTTTATTAATTTGTTTCATAAAAAAAAAAGGTGAAAATCAATTAAAAAATCCCCACACTGAGTGAAATATATTTCTATTTATTCCATGGTTTTAACTGAACTCTGGGACAGAAGAAAAACACATATTAAGAAATGACACGGAATGACTATAAATCAGTATGAGGGAGAGAACAAGGCTTGTGACTGATCTAAGGCAGAAGACCCATTTTGCGACTAGGGATGGGGACAGAGATCCTATTAAAAAAGCCCAAATTGTGACTGGGACACCACAGGGAGAGAGACTCCAGCAGACAAGGAAATGTATCTTATAGGCAGCTCCAAAGCGTGCACAGTCTGCGAGACAGGGCAGAGAACAACCCTTCCCAGAACTCTCAGAGAGCAGGGCGAACAACCCGAGCAGACTGTCATTCTCCAAGCGAATAGAAAGTGCTTTGTTGGTTTTAAGTAGGAGTCAAGTGCGGCACTCGCTGCTGCAGCTGCAACAGCCGCCTGATCCTGGGAAGAAAAGCCGCGATGGGCAGAGAGTAAATGGGAGAAACTTGAGTCTTATTCTTGAAGGTGAGAGTATGTGAAGGTGAAGAGGATGTGTTTGCCTTATCTCACATCTGCTGTGGAAGGAGCCGTCTTGCTGCAGAAGTGTGAAATCTGAAGTGCAGCACTTGCTGCACTTAGTAGTCAATACTAAGAAGTGAAAGCCTGTAGGCACAGCAGGGTCGCAGGCTCTGGCAAACATCTGTAGGCAGAAAAAGCCTTTTGTCCTTCTATAAGGGACGTTAGCATTAGGCAGAGCTGGTCGTAAGCTGCTCATGTCGAAAAGGTATAGCCAAAAACCTCCCTAAGGATGCAGGGGACATTTTCATGCACAAGTAAACATTTACAAGCTTACTGCATCTCTAGAATAAACTTAGTGGTGGCAAACATGCCGTCTTCAGCATTGGACAGCAGATGAAAAGAAAAAAACAACCAAATAAACCTGGCTGGACATAGATGAAACGTGGAGTCTGATTAAATTATTTGTGAAGTCCTAAAGATATTATAGAATGACCAGAAGACCATGTTGCCCAGCTGCCACTTGACAATCAAAGAGTAAGGTTGCAATTTTATCTGCATTTTGAAAGAAAAAGGACAGAGATTCAAAAGGTGTTACACTAAAATACAGGAAAGTGAATACGTGAGGCAGACTGTCTTGGTTTGATGCTGGCCAGATGCCAGGCACCCATGAAAAGCCACTCACTCACCCTCCTCTGCTCTGCAGCTGTACAGAGGAGAGAAAATTTAATGAAGGGTTCATGAATCTCTGCATCCCCGTGGCCTCCATGGGCTGTGGGTGGATCTCTGCATCCCTGTGGGCCTCCATGGGCTGTGGGTGGATCTCTGCATCCCCGTGGGCCTCCATGAGCTGCAGGAGGGGCCAACCTGCTTCCCCATGGCCTCACCACAGGCTGCAGCGACATCTCGGCTCTAGCACCTGGAGCACCTCCTCCCCCTCCTTCGTCACTGACCTTGGTGTCTCCATTGTTGTTTCTCTCACATGTTTGCACCTCTTTCTCTTCTCTTCTCTGCCTGGAATTAAAACTGCAACACAACTTTGTTCTGATTTCTTCTAAAATATATTATCATGCTACCTCCATCTCTAATTGGCCCAGCCTTGGCCAGCAGCATGTCCATCCTCAGAGCCATCAGGGATTGGCTCTGCTGGATGTGGTGGAAGCTTCCAGCAGCTTCTCACAGAAGCCACCTCTGTGGCTCACTACCAAGAACCAGGCCGTGCAAAACCAACACACAGAGACAAGAAAATGAGTCCAAGCTGGTAGCAGGGAAATTGCTGGACTCCTAAAGCAAAACAGGTACAGATTTGTTGAGACAGGCTGCAAAAATAATCCAACTCCATTTGTTGCATACCAGCAGCAGACTGCTGCTGTTCAGCAGTCTGTCCAGACAATTAAAGGAAGATTTTCAGTCCACTCACTAGCTGGTTTTTAAAAGGAAGAGGGCAATGAGTTATTTTACATAGGTTCTCATCTGTACTCATCTGTAAGGATGAATAGCAGTTCCATCTTGCTGCACCCCATCGAAGCAAAAATAGGGATGGAGTGACATACTGTGTCACCTGAGTTGCCAACTGATTGTCAGCAGCTCAAGGCTTCATCAAATTAACCCTCTGCCTACCCCAGATTAGAAAAGCGTCAGACCCTATGCTTCTTATGCATCTGGATTCTTCTGTTCCTTGCATCCTGGAGCACTGTCTGGATTATATTAGAGTGAGGACCTTCTTTTCAATTTCTCTCCTCCATTTCATACCTGTCAGTCACTCTTCACACCTGTCAGTTCCTTGAGGATTGAGGCACTGGGAGTGGGGCCCTGGTCTCCTCGTGGAGCCAGCAGCACAGGCAGGGGGGAAGCTGCAGTCAGCCCAGAGTCCCCAGCACCAGGCACACCTTTGCTAGGACACTGGGACAACCTCAGTCCACAGGATCAGGATTGTGGTCCAGATAAATGGTCCATGGCCAGGCACAGGTCAAGGCAATTAACACTTTTTTGGCTACAAGGTCAGCTTTTCCCTTATCCTTTGCTCGCCAGCTTATGTGGGCAGGTGTTTCTCTGATTTTTCAGTACTGTATGAATACCAATGCTTTCTGCTGAAATTATAATATGTATTTACAACTTAGATTGATGATAAATCTTTGAGGAAATTCTGGCTACAAATGCAGTACATTCTGGTTTGCCACAGGCTACACTTTATTGGACATGAATTTGAGTCGTTTGCAGAGGAGTACAGCTGAGCTGTACAAACATTGGTTACCCTGACTGTCAGTCTTACAGGTTGGTGGGATTGTCAAAATAAGAAACAAACTATTAAAGATTTGTAAACTTGAACTCTGAATCATAGTTAGGATTGCCAAGTTAGAGAAAAGAACAAGTGAAACCTAGGTTTTCAGTACTTACTATTCATTCAACCTTTGGATTCATAAGCCAAATATGATCATATTGTTTGAAACTGATGTCAGAAGTGCAGGGGAGTCACAGAAAGATGAAGAGACAGGTAGATGGAGCAAACCACCAGTGTGATTTGGCTCTTGGAGCATCCCATTTCCTTGTGAAAATGACACTGTCCACATCTATTGTAGAAAATCATTTTTGAAAAGCTATACTACCACAAGAATTAGCCAATTAGTCATGATTATTTTTTCTTTTTACATCAGAAGGATGCAGATTATGGAGGAACAGTGCCTTATTTAAATACCAGGAAGAAGGAAAATAAGGGCTTTGATTCAAGTATTTTGTATGAGAAAGTCTCAGGCAGCAAGCACAGAATGGAGCAGCCTTAACAGCAAGAGATAACTATTCCTAAATGCAGCAGCAGTGGAATTATTGCCACCTGACAAAGCTGGTGTTGATGCTTCAAGGCAGCATCTGTAGGCTCAGGCAGCATTTCAAATATGCTGGTATATTTGAGTTATATTGAGTGATGGTATTCAACTCATATACCATCAGCTAAAACATTCACCAGCATGTGAAATTCTGGATTACGTTAATGTTGTTGGCTAGCATGGCTATGTTTGGGAAAGGAAGTTATGAGTAACTGCCTCCCAAAGGGGTTTTCCTATAAACCCCTAGGGTTTGCTATAAAACCCTTTGCTGTAAACCCCTCAGGAACACATTTTATTCTGAATTTCACATGGAGGACTGGAACTTAAACTATGAAAGAACAGATCTCTTTCATTTGCTTTTTTTTTTTTAAACATCACAGCAGATCCTGTACAAAGAAAAGTCTAGGCAAAATGGGATTTAGAATCTTACACTCCCTCTATAATTCAAATGTTTTTGGACATCCTGCTTATTTTAAAATTTATTTATTAATGGTTACCAGAAAGCTTGATGAAATGGACAGAGCTTAAACTGACAGTTTTAGGGAATATCTCAGTAACTTCTGTTTTGCAGAGTAGGAGATGTTTGTTGAGTCAGAGAGAACAACATTGCTGAGGTGACAGCTTCCACAACAGTGAAAGGTCATGTTCTTGTGTCCACTCTCTTCCACCATGATATACAGGAATCTCCACAGTAGATCAATGTCTGTCTATAGGCTGAGAATAGCTACCTATTTCCAACTTCTTTCAGTAGTTTTTAAAAGAGGCTTTCCTCCAGATAACTAGGCTACTACACTTACTGTGCCATGAACATATTTTTTACCAGTACAGTTTGTGAGTGCAGCTGGAAATAGTGGATTACTTGGAATTTCAGTGCTGTGCATGATGAGGGATTAGAGGCATAGGTGGTAGATGATGCAGTTCTTTATGTGTATTAAAGATAACTTCCACATCATGTATTTTGCACTATAAAAATACTTATGGGTGCAGATAAACACATGATTAGCAATTACAAATAACACTTTCAAAATAAAATAAAACCCTCATCTATTAAATCACTAGGCAGTGATTTGATTCATCTGATTCTGAGGATTAATTCTGTAAGCCAGCTTACTGTTCTGATCTGAAGAGAAAAAGGAAACTCAAATGCTATATTAAGATATGTTCCACTCTGAGCAATAAACTTGAGTGAGTCAGACAACCAAGTTTGACCTGAGGTTTTTAAAGCTGTTGATCTCTTAGGTTATACTGATGGCAAAAAAATACTATTTGATTTAGGAGGCAAATTCTACAGGTTCTAATAATTCTTTAATTGAAATATAAGTGGATGCAAAATGTGAATTTATATGAATAGCAGGACAATTAACCCAAAGTCTTCTTGGCGTATGAATAGTAACAACCTTGTCCAGTAAAAATCTTTCCTTTAAATTATGGGATAACATTTGCAATGCTTATAAGAGCTTTGGTCAGATTTTTGTTTATAAAAGGGCTATTTGTCCTTAACCTGAGACGTGAGAGCAGCTCTGTTGTTAGAAAATATCCTCTGAATGAATGAGGTGAGTTATTCCAGAAGACAGAGAGCAAATGCATTGCAGATCAAATCATTGCCCTGCTGAAAAACGAAGGAATGTTATTTGGTGTGTAATGCATTGTCCTAGGACTTGTACAGTGTGAGGGGGCTC
This sequence comes from Climacteris rufus, assembly GCA_013398175.1. Taxonomy (NCBI): domain Eukaryota; kingdom Metazoa; phylum Chordata; class Aves; order Passeriformes; family Climacteridae; genus Climacteris; species Climacteris rufus. The sequence goes on from VZRZ01008045.1 coordinate 372,694, forward strand.
TTGCATTACTCATAACTTCTCAGGGTTTGTCCACTCTAGATGTGGATATTGATGAAGGGTTTCCTGCCAGGAAGACATATGCAAAAAAATTTCAGGTGACTGAACATCTAACTTTGGACAAGCATTTATATTACTGAAATCAAATATGTAAACACACATACATGTATTGCAAGATACATTTGCATATTGTTTTGGTTATATTTAAAGGGGAAACTATAATGCAAATTCAATGCAAATTCTGTATTTCTTTCAAATGCCTAGTGAGTCATTAGCAGTGAAGTATTGTATTCTAGCAGTGACCTCTGCCCAGTGAAATCTGTTTCCTGTTGTCTTTCTGCCACTGTGATGGCTCTTCTATGTGCTGCTAAGGTTTTGTGTTCAATCAAGATATCTGAGTCTTGAAAATTATCTTGATATTTTCTATTAAAAAATAACTGTGGGTAAATCAATAATAGGTTGATTAGCTTTCTCTGGAGATGTACCTTTTCAGTGTCTATTGATTTTTTCTTCTAGCTACAGCACAATAAAATAAAATTACAGAAATTATATGCCTAATTTGGTGATTCTCACTTAAGCAGCATAAAAAAAAGGAATTAATTTTTCCTCTCTGTCATGGAAATCAGATGGTGCAAGAAGGATGTTAAAATTTTAGAATTACCACTTATACCTGTCCTGAAGCCTTTCATTTTCATTTGGCTGTGTATTCATTTTGTCACTAGGCAATATGGGGGAGAAAAATCAATCCACTTAAAACCCTTTTTTCATACAGTCCCATTATTTCAGCTTTCTCTTGCTGATCATGTCTGCACTTGGTTGTTGTGCACAGACTCTCTATATTTCTCCCATTATATCATCATCACACTAAAAGTGAAACAAAACCAACCCAAAAGTGGTTGACAAGAAGAGATGCTTTGAATCTATCTAAGGTCTTTACTTAGTCCACCAAGTAACTTCTTTCCCTCTCAGCAGCTGAAAGCCATTTTGACTGTTTCATGGCTTGTGCGGTGCTTTGTACCACCCTAAGAAATAGCAAACTAATCCAGAGAAGAGTTTTTCCTGCAGTCACTCACACTGACAGTTCCAGTTCCTGGCTGTAGGGGCCACCTACAAGAAGCTGTGTTTTCCTGTCTTCTCTTGGCGAGGTGCTTGTGGACAAAAGAGCTGCTGGCTGGACACTGGTGGCCAGGGAGGAGAGGATATGGGGCCCTTGCTGGGCTTACCCTCCTGTGTGTCCCTCCAGCATCTTTCAGGTCTCTTCAGCAGCAGTCAGGCTGTGGGAAGCCTTGCTGGGAACGGCAGGTGGGAAGTGTAGGGAGGAAAACGGGAAGACTCTAACCCTGCTGAGCTGTGATGTTAGTGGCCCACCACCTTAATTTCTCTTGTATGTTATTGCGCTAATATATTCATTTCCCTCTTTTTGTCCCAGCCTGATGGACTGTCAACATGCTACTTTTCCACCAAATAACTTGTTTTCCAGTGGTTTTGCTTATATGAAGTCCTTTCTGGGCTCATCCAGGTTCATTTTGCAGGAAGAGCATTGGTGTGCTATAAATACACTCAAATGCTTCCTGAACAAGTCGCAACCCTGTGTTATTTTTTAACTTCTCTTTTTCTCTGTTTATGATGTAAAACACATATGTGGCTTTTCCTTAGTTCCCAGAAATCCCAGAATTTCCTTTCCTTTTCTCCTGATTGATGCAGCTTTTAAACTGGTTTAGGACTTGTGGCTGAAGGTAACCCTCTCCAGATTTATTCCAGCATAAGCAACATAAAAGCTAGACCTCGCTGCTCACTTGCTGTGTGATTATTATACTTCTGTTCATGATTTTCTCTTCCTCACCTTTCTTTTTTATACTATCTATAACCAATAGTAAATTCAAGTTGTTTGAAGCAAAAAGAATTTCATATATGTATTTGTGCAACCTCTAGCATAAAGCTAGGCTGTTTCAGATCTCTGTGTAATGCCTACAGTACTATGTAATATGATGTAAAAACTACAAAAATACAACAAAAAATAAAATACGACTGGTGGTGAATGCAATTGGCTGCCCTAGACAGGGAAACTTTTCATTTAATTTCTGAACAAGGTTTTGGGGAGTCTTGTTTTGTTCTCCCTTCTCTGACCTAGGTAAAGATTTATACTCATCTTTAAAACTGGGTCAGCAGACCTTGTACATAGGCAGTCAGGGGGCCTCCAGTTTTACCTGTCACACCTATGTCATCTCATCCCTTTTGGTACTGTTTCAGTGTCATCCACCCTCTATCTCTGCTCAGCATATAGATACATATATATATATATATATATACACATGGAAACCCAGAAACCATTCCTCAGCTATTGTTTTCCCTCTTCTCTTGGAGCATTTAATATAAAAGTTTGCCCTAATTACCCAAGTCATAAAAACCAAACAGTTGGAAGGTGGAGAAATATAAATCATGGACTCAGTTATCTTGTTTATTTATACTGACTGAACTGAGGTGAGGGAAATTCTGCAGTAGATCAAGTTGGGATTTGATAATAGGAGTTGTACCTTCTGTTATGCTGCTCAGAGTTTTACTTGATCTTGTGGATTTTGATTTGCCCCATGTAGAATTTCAATACTTTTCAAAAATTATTATTCTCTTCTGCCTCAGCCAGGATTCAGCTTAGTTCTTTTTTTCTGCACTAAGTCCTCATTACAGTTTTGTTGTTGTTGTTTGAGTTATTTTGTTCTGTTTTAAATCAAACAAAAAGCTGGGTATAGCCTTTTTCACAAAATAAGTGAAACTGATGTGTTTTCTCTTTCCTCCCAGACAGTTTCTATTTATGCTAAGTCAGGTTTTCATCAAAATCAGAACATTAACCTGCTTATATTTTTTCAAAGACTTTTCATGTCTAGGGACAAGGGATCATGTCATACCTGGCATGTCAAACAAGCCGTGTCCTTCTATTTCAAAAGGATTAAATCTTTTCTTCTTTTGTCTGTGCCTGTGGCTTACAGTGAGCACGGCAGTCTGTGCATAGATCCACTCTGTAAACTGCGACCTTCAAGATACATCATCCATATGCACTTTCATCATTTACTCTCCTTCCTCTCTTCCAGGGCCTCTTTAATCTCTTGGGGCTGTGCAAGTGAGCAGGCATAATGCTGTATACCTGTGCTCAGTGTGGGAGGAGGGAGGATATGTGTACATCCATCCCAAAGTTGTTGCTAACTGAGAAGTGTTTGATTTTGAATGTCTATGGCAATGTGCTCAAGGATGGCAAGTCTGGAAGAATTCCAGCTACCTTTTTTCTCTTGAATCACACCATACAAATTTTACTTCTCAAAGTTTGCACCAGCCATGTATTTTGAAATGTCAAATTTCAGCTATATTTTATCTTTTTCAGCAGACTCGCATATGCAACAAAGCAGAACAAGAGGGATTTCAGAAACTCCAAACAACCACAAAACCAGAATCTTCCCACTTATGCAGGCATTTCTCAGGCATTGAGAAAAATTATAGACAAAATTAGTGCAGTATTAACCAAGAGCCATTTAACCCTGGAATGTGCTTTATCTCCAGCTGCTGGAAGAACCAGGGGTATTCCCTCCCTTGTAGTTTCAGATTACCATATTCCTAAAATTAGAACTATAAAAACCAAACTGTAACCAGAGAACCATCCAAGCTAGTAAAAATGGTTTTTAATTGAAAGGGCACTTTGAAATCCCTGTGCTGAAAAGACTGAAATCATTTATGGGTGTCTTGGAGGAGAGGGAAGGAGGAAACGTTTCCAAGAAGCGCAGACTGCTCTTCCAATAATAAAATATAATCAAAACTACTGTTTAACACTTAGAATTTACAAGCTGGCAGTGGCCTGCTACAAGCCATATAGACAGTAATGAAAATAATCAGTCACACTCTTTAATGCTGTACAACCACTTTGTGCTATAAAATAGAAGCAGTAGCTGCCCCCCTGACTAAGTGGCAGGGATTGCTTCATTTTGTGTGCTGTAAAAACCATCTAGCAACACTCCTACTTCCTTTTCCTTGAGGTTGGTGTATCAAAGCAAAAAAAAAAAAAAAAAAGGGGGGGCTCAAGGACAGGAATTCTCTGGCTAGGTTTATTTCAAGACCTGTCCAGGTTTTCTAACTTGCAAGAAGCTTCTTCTAAGGTAAAGGGGACAATCCTGAGCAACCAGCAGCTGTGGTGGTCATGAGTACAGGTGATGGGCAGGTTTAATCTTCAGGTTTCTATCCTAACTGTTGAATTAACAGCACTGAAAAATAACAGAGGATAAAAATGCAGAATTTACCTTCACTGAGAATTACCAACTTGAACCTTAATACAGTTCAAGTCATCATATGCTAGATATGATAAGACTGGACTCTGTAATCACTGTTTTTCTTTTTTTCTTTTTAATTTGGTTTTAGTCTGCTTCCTGATCATGAATCAAAACTTTGTTCCAGGAGGAAGGGAAGATGCCACACTTTTTGCTTTTCAGAGATTTTTTCAGTGGATTTCAGACTAAGAGCCCTCAGGACTTTCTGAAACTCATAAATACAGTCTCACTTTGAAGTCTAGACTACAGGAGTTAACTGTAAGCCCAAGTGAAATGCTCATTTTTTCCTTGAATAAGAAACTTTATATTATATCTAGGAATACTGCTACTTTTTTGAAGAATTGAAGCAAGCACTGCTGTAATTAATTCTTGCAAAGAAGCAGCAGACAGCTAGGCCACATATGATTTCTCTCAGCTCAGAAAAATCTAGCAGAGAATTAAGCCTCTGAGTCAAAGGTTAAATATGTCAGTTGTAAAGTGGGCATTCTTACGGGGGAAAAAAGAAGAGCTTGATCCTGGTTTTAGAGACCTGGAACACTGGAAGTAAATTATGATCAAAATTATGTACAAAGCTCTATGTAGAACTGACGAAAAGAGCAGTTGTCACCTAAAAGATCTTTGATATTTGATACAAGAAAGAAGGATTGACAGATGAATGAGGAAATGGGGGAAAACCCAGGATATTCAGAGAAAATAGCTACTAGTTCTCTGAGGATTTTAAGCTGGCCAACAGACTAATAAAAATCTCTATTGTGATTTAAATGCAAAATACTGCAGAACATGAAACTGTATTGAATGGGATTTTCAGGTGTACCTTTGAGAGGTAGTGATTTCCATGCAGGGAGCAATGTCATCCCTTATTCTACAAATGAAAGCGGACCTGTAAATATTTTGTCTAGAAAGAACTGTGTCTCAATAACTATGTACTCCTGGAGGAGTTTGGGATAGGTTAGTTATCTGTATTTGACATTGAATTAGTTACAAATAAAAGAGGCAGAGACACATTAAGGATAAATGATGCTGTGATACTTGAACTTCTAAATGGCAGAAAGCAAGGCAGACATTTAAGATCTGCTAGGACTGAGGAGAGATTGAAAATAAAGGACAGAGACATTTGATGGTGAAACAGTATCCAGGAAGTGAGATAGGAAATGGAGATTGTTTCCTTGCCCAGAAATATGAGAACTAAGCCACTTTCTGGCAGCAAAAAGAACCAGAGTACAGAGCAGAAACTGGATGGGCTTCAAGAGCTTGAATGAATAGCGGGAGGGATAATAGGAGAAGATTGCAGGGTATGCAGCATGTGCAGAAAGCGTTCCGAGGCACGGGGGACAAGGAGAGGCTCTGAGAAGGGAGGGAGAGATGCAGGCAGACATTTATTTTGGATACTGTATGGAGGCAGGGAATAATGAACAGTACAGAAGGATTTATTTCATAGATCCTGGATGGGATGTCAAAAGTAAGAATGAAGAAAACAAAAATAGTGCAAAAAGGTGGAAAAGATGGAGGTGGGAGGGAGGGGGAGCATAAGGGCCAGGAAATGTGGGAGGTATTTAAAAATAAGTGAAGGAGTGGGAAAGGCAAATAAGGACAGTAAGAAGAGGGGGAAGGAGAAATTTTTCAATGATGTGTAAGTATGAATCCACTGAAAAAAGCAATTAGTCTTAGCAATTGACTACAGTATGAATATACAATACTGTATACAGTTCATTACATCTTTTGTCAGATATTCCTTAAGCTTTTTGCAAAGCTAGAACAAATAGGATTTGAATTCTCTGCATAATTTTTCTTAGAGAGGCAGTGATGAAATTAACCATTTAAACAATATTCCCAATCTATTAAGTCAAATCCCAGTTTATGGATATTGTGAGCTACAGTATTTTGTTAGTTGCAATATCTGAGCGGATAGACTCCACTCTGACAAAATGAACTACATATCTTTGTGGCCTGTGGTAAATTTCAAAGTTATGCTACAGTTTATTACTATATTTTTAAATTATGTAATAAAGAGAAAGAAATCAAACACAGTCTCTCAGCTGATGGACCCCACAGGCGAGGAAATGCGTCACACGGCTCCTGTGTCTCCGATGGTATGAATTATTTCAGCCTGCTGGAGAAGAAGAGAAAAGTAGGGAAAGAGCACAAAAACGAAAGAGTGAAAAACAGGCATCTTTGTTGGGCATAACCCAAGCAGACTCTATGGGCCTGACACATAGATGGTTGTGTTGTGTTCTCTGGCCTGTCATGAATGTGGTCAGACTAGACAGTGTCTACCAACATATTCAGTAGGAGATAACACGAAAGATAAGAAAGTATTAATGAGAACTGGGATACAAGAAAGAGAGCAAAAAAGATGAAAACTGATGTTAGAACTTAGCTGTTAAAAAAAGTGCTTTTCATTAATAGATTTGAAATAACCTTCCCAATAAACTAGTGAAAACTTTCATTGTTCCCTCTACGAATAGGAAAACTATGCTGAATATTTCAATATGTTTTAAATTACTGGGTAATACCATATCCAATGTTATCAGGGACATTCTTCAGCAAGTTACAGAAGCAAGGGATGTCACTTGATTACCATCAGGGTAGATTTTGATAGCTTGATTCTTTCCAGTCTTTAGTGGTGACATCTCCAGCCATACATTTGTTGGCCTGTTTATGTATCAACACATCCATTGGGGATTAAAGAATTATCAATGTATTTTCCTGAACAGATTATATTTATCCTTGGCATCTGTTTGAATTCTGGCTGGGATTGTTTCCTGGTTGGCTTTGAAGCACAAACTGCTTGGGCAGAGAGGGGCTAGATTTCTCATGACTGTTTTGTCCTCAGAATGCCTCACAAAGCAAGAATTTCCAAACCATCAGTCATAAATCTCTCTCTCTTCCTTTACCAGCAATGTTAATACATTTTGAAATAATAGAGGTTCAAAAGTTCACTGGGAAAATATTGGTTTCATTGCTCATTGGAAAAGCTTTTATTCGTATGTAGCTGTAATTCAACATCATGTTAACGTCAGCAGGGTGCATAACACAGTAAGTGTTCATGTGTTTTGACTAAAACTCCAGCTAATTCTAATCTAATTAGTAAAATACGTTGATGGTTTCTACAGCATTCTGCATCATGTTCTTGCTGGTTTGTTCAGGCTTCTCCAAGCTTCATCGTTGTTTGAATCAGAATGCTGGTATTTCTCCTGGAAATACAGATGTCCAGAGTGACTGCACTAGCTGACTGTGACAGCAAAGACTCTCAGGTTTTTGGCAGCATAATTTCAAACAATGCACTGGAAATTTTCCTGGTCCTATAATCAAATAACAAAGAATTTGAGTAGGCTATTTAAAAAAATGTTTGGGACTTGCTACTGGAGTTTAAGCTTCTGACTGTAAAGCTGAGAGGGAGAATAATTAGCTGCTGGAGAAAGAGAAAGATGTGGCAAATATGTTTGCAAAAATCCTGTTAGATTTCGCTAATAAAATGCAAATTCTGAGCAGGTTTCCTTCCCACATGGACACTTCCTCTTTGTAGTGCCTTCTGTTAAGCCATGATTTTGCTCTCTGACTGGAAATAATCCTTCCCTTGTTGTTGTTACACCCAAGCCTGGGTTCTTTCTCTGTCTGCTCTGCTGTTCCATTCTCTCTGCTTCTTTTCTCGTAACAGAGGCCAGCAGTTGTGACACTTAGGGGAAAACTGCTCTTGTGTAGAGTATGTTGCTCCATTCCTGTGCTTCCAATCCTGCTTCTCACTATAGTGTGGCAGTGCATGGTGCCAAGCTCCCCAGCTGATGCAAGACATCCCACTGAAACCTCTTGCTGCAGCTGTGGGGAATGGAAACATCTGAGACAGCAGGATAACATCTGAGATAGCAGGATAACATCTGAGATAGCAGGATAGGCTTTGCTATCCTTGGGTTGATCTGGCTGTGGCTGGGACAACTTTACCACGGCCATGCCTGAAATGCACAGCCAGAGCTTCAGAAGTGCTGTGGGCTCCTGGGAGTGTGCTCACCGTGAAGAGAAGGGTTTTGAGAGAATGGCAGGGGTCTGCTTCTTCCTAAAAATTGTAAAAAGGGGTTGGGGGGACCAGAGGAAGAACACTGTACTTAGCTAGAAAGAGGTTGTTTTTTTTCCCTCCTCTCATGTCATCATTTTCTTTCTGGCAGTGCAATGCTCGGCAGCCCTCCAGCTGCTGCAGCCTTCCTGAGACCTCTCTCTCTCTCTCCCTGCTGTTTTGCCTCCGGAGCTGTGGCTTCCCTGCTCGGCACCAGCATCCCGTAGCTGGGAAGAAGCCTTTGGGGAAGGCAGCGAGGCCTCCAGGGCGTTTTCTGGCAGAGATGCTCCCCGCAGGCTCTGGCAGCCTCCAGCTGGCAGCTGTGTGCTCCGGGAGCGTTCGGTGAAACTGCCAAAATACAGATGCTGCAGAGCCACCGGGCTGGAAAATTCCCACAGGAGCTGACCACACTGTTGCTCTTTTACCCCACTAGGCAAGCCCGCCCAGGATGTCTAAATCAGTCACTTTGGGGAACTTTGCATTTTGCCCAATACAGCAGAAATCTGGATTATAACCAGTAGATGAAGAATTACCAATCTTTGTATGAGTACAGTGCTCAAACCAACCTTTGCATTAATCCGCTAGGAAAAGACATTAATCTATAATAAGAGCTCTCAATGTTTTTAAGTTTTCTCTCTGCCCCAGTCTCTGCTAAAACACTCTGTTCCTCCTTCAGCCTGGTGTTTGGGGCTATGCACAGGGGTGAACCATACCTGAACTTTCTTCCCTGGGACTGAAAAAGCAGTGGAGAACCTAGGTAACCTAGTAAGAAAGAGCAGGGATGGACAGTGGACAAGATAGGATGATGAAGCTGATAGATACATTATAGGCTACAGCTACTAAAGCTGGGAGAGACCAGCATGAACAGTAGGACTGGTGTGTCTGGTTGGAACCATCACCATAAGAGACAGTTTGAGTCCAAGATAAAGTGTGTCAGTGTGAATTGTGAGACACTGTAATTAATGTTAGGCTGAAAGGGCCAGAATAATTTATGAGACTCAGAAGATACAGGGTTGAGAAGCACACAATTAATTAATGGTGAGATGGTAGGCATGCAGGATTGAGGATAAGGCATCCAGACTTAGCCACTTTGAATTGAGGGAAAAAAATTAGTCTTTTGTATGACCCAACAGGTCTGTGCAAGTTTATGTAATGTGAGCTATAGGATATTTGTCACTGTTGCAAAACGTTGCCTATTTTGAAATGCTAATGACATCTTGCATCACTGGGCCAAACTCTGCTTCAGATACACTGGTGTACTGACAAATTCATCAGGACTGCTCAGACAAGACAGTAAAACGTAAGCAACTGACTTTTTAATTTTCAGAGTCTTATTGCATAGCAATCCTTGACAGCATGTTAAAAACATCTACATTGCAGTTATTAAATCCGAGTTTTTTCTAAGCTACAGAAAACTTGTGAAAAATCCTAATGTCTGACTGAAATCACATCCATTTCTCACTGGTGAAGAACTAAAGATGCCCATAAAGTTACTGCAGAGTTATACTGATAAAGGGGAGATAGTCTCTCTAGAACCATATTGTGCAAAACCAAATGCAAAGGAGATTTAGGTTCTATTTAATAACCACAGGTAAATCAGAAGGATGTTTGAATCCCTTCTACATGAACATAAATGGAAAGAGGAACTATGCCTGGCTGAAAAGAGATGCATCCATACTTTCCCTAGCAGTGCCTGCTGTCTCTAGAACCCATCTAGCAAAGGCTGTTGCAGCAAGAGGAAACACAGCACAATGCTGCTGCATGGATTGGGCAATGGCTACTGGCTGCTGCTCCCAAAGCCATCAGGGAAGATCTGTCTAGGACCTGTCTTCTAGGGCAGCATATGGTTTGCTAAACGGTTTTGCAACTGGAGGATGGCACACATCCAGGCGGCTTTCATTCCTGCCAGAATTTTAAAGAGATGTTAACAATGTTTACACTTTTCAGTTTTGACAGTCTCTAAAAATTACCTATTTAAACCTTCTCTCCCTCTCTGACAACACAAAATCCAGCTCCTCCTTCAGATGCAAAGTGCCACAGTGCTTTCTCAGTTGCCATTGCAGGACTCAGAGGAGAGAAATCCTGTTGGCATTGCAGCCACTGCCCCTCTGCCCCACCACTGGAGCCTTGGTCAGTGCTGCAGCTCTGAGTGCCCCATGCCCATGCCACCTACAACTAAGAGATGGGAACATTTCTGTGCTCAACAAATTCAATGCCTCAAATCAGTTTGGGGGAGTAGCAGTGGGATTTTAACAGCTGAGAAGCTTTTGTATTGTTCAGCCTTTCATAAAAAAAAACAAAAAACAAGGTGTGATTGTTTTTAGGAGATCCATCAATAAAACAGGTGTAAATTAGAAGCTTGCTTGCTTGCCCAAAGTTTTAGTCTTGATAGTCAGCTATCTTTGAAGATAAAGAATTCCCCCTCATTACTAGATCAGACACTTTCCTCTCACCCCTTTCCAAATATAAACAACTCTACTGTCAGAATGATGAAGTTTGATTTGTACAATGTGGGACAGAATAATGAAAGCCATGGCAAGTAACTCCCTCACTAAGTTTAGAAAAGGAAGATAACGAGGCTGCTGGGAGATGCTGTTAGGAATACTGCAGCACACCAGGGGATGTTTAAATGAAATGTAAGGACCAGTACCTTTTCACAAGGTTAAGGACAGAGACCATAGCCAGAATGTTTAGTTTCCAAAATGACATCTGGCAATATTGATCTGCAATAGTATTTAGTGTGTAATGGAAAGTACAGGTTGTGACATGAGCAGTCAATAGTTTTTTAGATTATTGATCCCTAAAGTGGCTGTTGATTGGAGAAAGCACGGTCATTTTTTCATTTATCTTAGTTTGAAATAATTGGATTGCAAGTTGTGTGCCTGTATATATAGAAAGGGACACAATATGCAAATATTGTTTCTCATCATTAGTAACATATGAATACTCAATTTTAAGCGTTTTTTCTTCCCTCTTATGTAGTAGGACTACTCAAATATTACAATTTTAATAAGATACAAAATGAAGTTGGCTTCAGAAGAGTCCAGATGCCACCATCTCCCCTTTGCTGTCTGACTAGAACTTTTTAATAAAAAAAATCTATGAATAAAGTGTTAGAACGAACACTTAAGGGATCTAGCTGATTTCTCTAGACATGCCATCTTATGCCACTCACTCTCATCCCAGTTGATATAATTGTTTGCTTTCTTCTGCAGAGAAAATACACTGTTGCCTACTGCTTGGGGACTTTATATAAGGTTCAGCAAGTACTCTTGACTGTACTGGATTTTATGAATTGTAAAATAAGCTGATAGCATTTTTTGTTCAATTAAAACAAGCTCTACATGGGGAAGGACTGTCATACAAGAAATGGCAGTAAACTACAAGCCAGGTCATGCCTTGAGCTGTTAGTTCTTGTGATTGCTATTTATATTCCAGTGCAAACTGGAGTCTTTCTTTTGGCCAAGGCATAATATTCCCACTACAGGCAATCACCAGCTAACACTCCAGCCATTCTGTAAATAAGTTATTCCTGTGTTTGCATTTGGTTCCTCCTGCAAGAGCTAGAAACAGAACTGAGGTGTTTATTGCACAGACTCAATGCTCATCTATGCTGACTTTTGGAGTAAATAAAGTGTCAAATATATGCATAGAGCAATGCTATTTATGTTATCTAGACAAGCTGAGAATGCATCATTTTGCTGTACTGCGTTTTCCCAGATCCAAGAAAGCAAACCACAAATCTTTCTGCTGTTATCTAGCAAGTAACTGTATACCACTACTAAATCAACAACAGCAGGGAATGGAACTACTTTTTCAGGTGTCATATATATCCTGATGCACTGTCTGTCCTGAAGGTCAGGTGTCAAATCATTCTGGGAACAGATTTTTATCTGGTCTGAAAACATTAATCACGTACAATTTTACACCTAAGCCAAGCAAACAAAAACCTGTCTAACAGAAGTGTAACAAAAATGAAAGTTACCATTATAAATTTAAATTAAAATGTCTTAGAAAATGATGCAATTTGACCACTGCAGAAAAAGAAAAATTAGCTGATGAGTATTCTGAGATATCACCCTTGACATAATTTTAAGATAAATTTGTGTAATACACCTGTGAGGGCTATTCACAGGTACCACTGCATATCTTTGTATTTAAGAATTAGGGATTATGAATCCAGTACATTTCATGTTCTGGTAGGATTACCAGATATTTGGTAATTGGGATATTTGTTTATTATTAAAGATTTCCCCTTTGTTTTGGGAGTGAAAAAACTGCCAAAGCCTTCAGTTTCTTCTCTTAGTGTTACATAAAGATGGATTTGACCTACAATGTGAAATCTGAAACTGAATCAAAACTACATAGGAGAATCTAGAGTTACTTTGGTCAAGATCCAGAGTCAGACCTTTCTTAAATACATTTTGATTCCAGATGAAGGGCCGTAAACCATCCCTTCCTCTCAGTGATGATTTGGGTTAAAAGGTGTGTGGTTAGACTGGATCTGGGCCCATTTTTAATAACTGCTATCAAAAGCAGAGATTTTTGGGCAAACTGCTAAACTTTCTTGGGTTTTACTGTCATCAAACCAGCAAACAAAAGAGGAAAAAAAGAGCTTTGACATACAGACAGCATTTTAGTCTTTAGGACACTGAAAAGTACTTTAACTTGTGTTTTGCTGCTCCATAAGTCTTGCCTTGATTGTAAGATAAAGGCTTATGCAAGTGGCTGTAGAATCTAAAAGGCTGTTAATTGTCTATAATATCAACTGAAGAGCTTTCTTTTGCAGTGTGGTCTATTTTAGCATTATAAATTCATTTTGGATGGGAGCTCCTCTATTAGAGAAGAGGCTTGTTTTTTTTCAATCTCTGCCTTTCTATGAAGAAAAAGCCCAGCATTTTAAGCATTTAAATGTCTTCTGGGCAGTAGCTATTTATCTCACAAGACAGTATTTCAGGACATCTTTATTTTCTTTGAGAAACTCTGCAAAAATACAGTATAATGTCATTTATTCCTGGATGTGCATGCAGAGCAATATTGTTCTGTTGCCTGGTAACCAGTGAGAGGGAGGCACTTTGGAAACACTGATAGAAAAAGAGAAAGGGAAAGCTCAACTGCACACACTTGAGTAGAAGACTTATAAAACTGGTATTTGTTCCAGGTAGATTTGAAGAGGAGTTTGGGTCAAGGTTGTCATAGGTTTTTGTGAATTTTTTTCACATTAAAAAGCCCAGCAGGGTATTTTCTTGTGTTGGAATTTAAAGACTAGCCTTATTTTTTCAAGCTATGCTTACAATTTGCACACTTCAGAAAAAAAAAAAGGTCCTTTTCCTTAATATGCATTCTTGAATACTTTTTGAAGGTGTGTTCTCCTTAAAATAGCCCACAGATAGTGTTGTAACGAAACAAATGCGCAGAAGTGTTTTGAACAGATATTCTTAAGAAATGTGTTCATGGACAGTTTTCAAAGTCAAAATGCTCTGACAGTTTCTGAATTACTGAAGTCCTATGTATTGTAATACAAACAGTTAACAAACAATAGATTTGCTGAGTCAAACAAACAATCACGAAACAAAACCAGAAAATATTTTAGCTGAAGTTCAGTCTGGCCATTGCTTCCTGTTTTACAAGCAACAGAAAGTCAGCATAAAATCAAGGCAGAAGAGATTACTTCATGGGAGCCGGCTTAACCTTTAGTCAAGCTGAGACAAAGTGCTGGTGAGGGTTTCAGGCAGCTGGGTTTTTGTGTTGTTCTCTGGTGAGGGTTTCAGGCAGCTGGGTTTTTGTGTTGTTCTCTGATGCCTCCCTGGCTTCGTGCTCCTGTCCCGTGTGTGGGCCCACGGCCTTTGCGCGGCCCTTGCTCACCACAGAGCGGGCAGCAAGCGCCCAGCGCCCGCCACGCCGTCTATTGCGGCAAGATCTCCACCAGCGCTTTGAGAAGTGCAAAGGGTTCTGTCGCCCAAGTGGGATTGGGCATAGTCTTCGTATTTCAAGATGTTAATTTGAATAGAACTGAATGTAATTTTTATTTTTTCTGGCAGCTAGTTAAACTCAGAAACTTTGTAAACCTTGCTGTCTTTACCTGCCGAGTAGTGTTTTACTTCACGCTGAACATCAGAATGCCAGGAAAGAGGAGTTACACGTCTTTGGGTGTTGATCATTTCACTGATTACTGGGTACTGGAAAAGTTAAGGTCAGAGATGAACTCCTTAACCTGTGACATTCAGCTGGTGGCAGAGAGTTCATGGACAGTATGAAGAACGCATAAATAAGACTTCATATTCGTGTGTTAGCTTTTCACATTTCCTCTTCTAGAAAAAGTTGAAGATCATAAAAATATATAAGTAGATAGGCACTAGAAAATTCTTAGTTAAGATGTCACTGATTAATATTTTCCATTTACTTATATAGACAATGTATGCATATAAGGACCGAGAAGAAATTTTGCTCTGACAGAAAGCTTTGGAATTTTTGCTAAAGTCATTAATATAAGTTATCTGATGAAAGTCTGAATGAAGCCAGAAGATAAGCCCCCTTGTTCTGACTCCATGATCATGTCCCTTTTAAATAAATTAATTCCTCCTAGTAGAGTGGTTCACTGAGATCTTAAAGTCCTGCTCTCACTATGTCCCAACAGAAACAAGTTATTTTGGAGAAGTCTGTAAGTGGCACACACAGCTGAACTTTCCCATGAAGCCTCATAAAAGATGTATTCTCTTTCCCTTCTGTGCTTGGTACCTCCAAGAAAGAACCTGTAAGTGACCACAAAATCTCATTCTTTGTGAATTTCTGTTAATGATGCTACACAGGAAAAATATAAGAGTAATGAGGGCAGACAGCCATTCAGTCACTGTAGAGGAAGAATAAAAATTAAGTTTGAGTTATGTCTCACATCACTGAAAAATCGACTTGCTGAATTATAGGGCAAAGAAGCAACATCCAGCTTCCTTGATGTTGCTCCTAACTTATGACTAGAGAGGCAACAAAATGCCAAGGCATCTTGATGTTATTTTTCTGTCAAAAATGCTAGCAAATTTGGGGTCTGGTCATTTGCCCTGTTTTCAAAAAAGTGCTCCCTCACAGATGCTGCAAGTGTTTGCCAGAGTGCAAATGAGGGGTGACAGAGACTTAGCCACGCTTTGTGGGGCAGGCTCGAGGTCACACTCAGACCTATCCTTGTCCTATCCTTGCAATCCTTGTTCTGTCCTTATGTCCTATCCTTGCAATCTCAAAGCACCAAAACATTGCAGAAAAACACAACATCAATTAGAAACACCTTATGTTTACTGGAAGTGATCGCATACCTTTTACGTGGGATTGGATTGAAATTTGACACATTAATTATTCACTGAATATAAACATGCATATTTCAAATAACCTGGATGGCAATTATTATCACATAAAATATTTGTGCAATAATAGTAATTGTGTATGCTCTCACAAAGGGTTCAATCATTCGAAGTGTCAAACAGTCTGTGTCCATCAAACAAAATATTTCAGGACAGGTTTAGCTTTACACAAGTAAGTAGTCCAATTGACCTCACTAAGGCCACTCATCTGCTTAAATGTCAACATGTATCTAAGTGCTTTCCTGGATCGGGGCCAGAACATTTTGTCTCTTGTAAGACAAGGTCCTAAGAAGACCTGTTGCAAATGGTTGTAGTCTGCAGAATCCTGGAAAGGTGAAGCAAAAAACAAGAGAGTATCACATTACAACCTAGCTGTCCATTTATTTAAGGAACACAGTTTATCATTAATGATTGACATTATTGCAGGGAGGACTATAGCTATTTAAAGGCAAGCAATATGAGGGAATGGAAAGGAAACATGATCAGGTATTTGAAACATGGAATAGGCCTGAAAAGCAGAGGGACTTTGTGACAGAGACCACAATTATCTTATTGTTGACTCAGAGTTATGGGGTTCTTTGGCACTCATTTTGCAGTGGGGAACTATTTTGCTTACTACTGATTCTGGAGTTCCAGCAATGAAGTTTCAAAACCGGCTTGCCTGAGGATGGAGTGCACTGTCTCCTGATCCTTATCTCTCTGGAGGGTCTGAAGTCCATGAACTGCAACTCATGAAAGTCCATTGTAGATGACTGCTCTTAGCCTCATTAAAAAACAGAAAAATCTAAATACAAGTGCTAGTCTGTACCATGATGAAAGTGAACATAAGGTGAGTCCAATCATGTCACTATGAATCAAATAGAATTCCATTCAGGGTAGCTAATGTAGCTGTGGTTTTGCAGGTGATACTCTCAGTTGGTGTGGTCAACCTAACTTCATGCTCACATTAATAACAGAGAGTGTGGCAAATTTATCAACTGCTGACTTTGTACAAGAAAAAAAATGTCATGCACGTAATTCTTCTTAGTTTCAAAGCATGATGAAGAATAGCCTGAGAGCCCTAGGTTACAGAACAAAATATAGATATTCAGATAATGTCTGTAGTTTTAATTATATCACAGCTCACAAGATGTAGAATATGCAATGTCAAGCTGCTGCCTAGCACTTTTTGCTCCTCTGGGAATAACTGTCCTGTTTGTATCATACCAGCTTTTTACCAGTGTGAGAACCAAGAAACCAGTGTATCAGCTATACTTATATACCTAACTGTACATACTTCCTCACATGGTAGCACTACTCTTCAGGCTCAGAGCAGAAGGGAGGCTTTAGCTAATTATAGTCTGCATTTGGAAGGAAAGCAGCTCTGTGTGTAGACTAGCATGTTTTAATACTTGGTGGATTTGTAATGGCCAAACTGTTGTGTTGAAGTGTACAACCAAGATTGAAGCTCTGTTTTGCCTGCCAGATATTTCAGAGAAATTTGTAGTAGTGAACTGAAAGGTCAGTCTTCAGCTGTGAGTGAAAGGAAGAATTACTATGGATTATATCTGTATATCTTACATTACCCGTATTTAAATTTAAAAATATACCAGACAATTTCAGGAAAAATAGTTCACATATAATGAAACAATTTTAATGCCTTAGGGTAAAGATTTTTCTTCCACAGAATTAATTTTGGATTCCCACTGCATTTGTAAGTCATTCACATATCAAAATCTTAAGCTGATTTCAAAACACAGAAATTCAAAGAATGTACCTATTTAAAGAACCTACTGTTTTTCTGGCCAATTTTTCTCTTTTCCTTGGACAACTCATGTTTACATTTACAGCCAGTGTTTGTGAGGTGTCTTCCATGCTCAGTACAGGGGAACAGTGCAGTACATTGTTCTTTAGCTTTACTCTCTCCTTTCACATATTTTGTCTTGCTGGAAATATCTATTTCATCTGCTTCATGTAACTTCACCTGTTTTTTTCCAGAGCACAGGTTTGTATTGTATTGAGAAAACCAAGGATACTCAGAATGCGGAAACAAAGAAAATAGTTGTGAATGTGTGTGTGTGTGTGTGTGTGCCTGTATGAGCATAGTCATAATCCAGAAATCATGCTGATAAACAGTGTGAAACAAAGCATTATTAATAATTCAAGAAGCTGGATAGAGGGGGAAAAAAGTCAAATAAACTGGCTTTTTCTCCCAGATGAACAATATTTCAGCATTTTAAGTGATGTCTCTTCAGTCAGAATAAATTCCTGGAATCGGCAGAATTGAGAGTTCTGAGATAATTGGTCAGAAAAAGGGTTGAACTTAGTTCTGAGGAGCTGGGTTAAACACACCTGCACTTCTAAATGCCTAGGGAACCTTTGTGGGGCTTTAAAGGTAGGAAGTTAAGTAAAGCAGTCACTGAATCTCATTGCCTATCTTGTGTTAAAATGTTGTACTTAATGAAGATTAATCAAGATAATTTTCCTTTAGCTGACACCATCACCCTTTGCACCTGCACAAAATCATTTATGCAAAATGGTTGGTTTTATTATAGTGCATCTTACTTGAGACTTCAATTAAGATTTAAGTGTATGAGGTGCCTTAAAATAATTAAAACAAATGAAAAAATAAAGACGTAGACTGGTAGAAATCAGTGGACCCAGTGGATATACGCTATTGAATTCTTTTGGCACGCACAGTGCTTCAATTGTTCACCGCTCTTTATTCCAAATTCCTTCTAGCTACACACATAACCCAGAAGACATTTTTCTAGAGAAAGATGATCAAGTGCTCAGGAAGATGGTCAGAGATTTTGGATGTCCTGTTTCCTAAATTACCCAGAGAATGTCTGTGTGATCTTCTGTGAGCAGATGCAAGATCACACTACTTGTGTTCCAAGCTGGATGGCTAGGTGCCAGCTCTGAATGGGATCATGTCATACATTTATACACAACAGCAGTGAGCCTTCATCTTGACTGGGGTCTCTGTAACACAGATAGAAATATAATTAATTCGCAAAAGATTAAAATCTGATCTTATTCTTCATAGATATGCAAATTCATGTGTTGTTTCTTGCTTAGGAAGAATGTAGGAACTTAAGGGGAAAAAAGACACAATTCTAAATGGAACAAAACCCCAGCATGTCTTTCCATAGAAAGTGACTTTATTAAGTACTGAATGACCAATGTCAAATAGTCAAGAAGCATGCATTTAGGCCTCAGCTGCTTCTGCTGGACAAAACACATACGGAACATATCAGTGTTGCAATGTAGTCTGAAAGAGAAAATCCCTTCTTCAGCCCGTCTGTTACTTCCTCATTGTATCTGAATGTGAGGAGCTCTTGCATTTATAATCATTCCATGTAATCAGTCTAGTTTCCTTCTTCCCTTGCACAGTCATAACCCTTGACAGCTAAGTCACGTTCTTTGAATTTTATTACAATATTATAGTTCAAGGCTTTCTTTGCAATAATATATTTTTCTTCCATCTGATCATTCTTGCTTAATTTCCTTCTGTCCTCTTGTCTCTTCAGATTTGTTTTTCAATTCTAGTGACTAACAGTTCTTATTCTCTTTCTCCTACCATGGCTTTCCATTTGCCAATTTCTTGGCTTTATCTCCCTCTCTAATTTTGACTTGCTCTTTCCCTTAGTGCTCAGTCTTTTCTTTTTTCCTGTCACTATATTAGTGCTATGGAATATGATAACAGTAATCCTGAAACTTATTATAAGTAAATGTTAAAAGTTTTTACTATTATATGCTTTTGTCCTCTGCTGACCCTTTTCATCAATTTTCTTCATTCATGCTCTTCTCCTACTATTTCCCTAAGTTTTCTGGAGATTCTTTCGTCTTTGGGCAGTGACTTAGGAATGCTCAGAGGATCAAACTTCATTGTAGATTCGTATCTTGGAAGAGGAAGAAGCAATTTGTATGATGAATTTAAGAAAAGTATACAGATCCCTACTGAAAGGAGAAGTTGGATAGGAGAAGGAAGGATGGAAGGATTTTTTCTGTACAAAAAGGAGTTAGAGGAGTGCCAGCTGGAACAACTTTGTTTTTGCAGCATCCTGATACATGCAGGCAAAAAGGTGAGAGAAAATCTTCAAGTGCTGCTTAGTTTTATTGTTGACCCACTACAGATTCTCCCTCCTGGTGACTCTTCTTCCAGGAGTACGTTGCCATAGCAAAGAACAGAAGTGGGGATTTTCCTTCTGGTTTTTGGCAGAAGAAAAGTGGTGCTTTTGCCTTACTTCAGCTGCTGTTTACTCAGAAAATGAAGTTGCTGTATATTAACAGAGAGACTTTGTATATATACATTTTTCTGAAAATCCAGAAAATATAGGATAAGTTACATTAGCGGTCGGGACCCTGATTTCCATGTATGGTTTATGCAAAATATAAATGTTTCAGAGAAATTAAAATGACCATTACCTGTCTACTGCACTCCTGTCAGTTTGTGGTAATGGACAATAGATGTTTGGTTAAGGTCTTCTGACCTGATGTTCCAACCATAAACCTATTTGGAGTAAAGAAGTTTTGAATATGCATGTGAAACCACCTAAAAATACTGTAAGTTATTAGCAATTTTAGAGCTAAATATGACTGTGGACTTCTGCTTCAGAACTTGGAAGACTGGATAAAAAAGTAAATGCTGGAATTGACTTCTGTTAAGAACTGTGCTGATTAGTGCAACATACCCAAACCTAAGGGACAGGAACTGATATTAATTGCTAATGTGAACAATATGAAAATTAATGGGATTAAGGAACTGCATTAAAAGCTTTAGTACAGGATGCAATCTCACTGGCTGTTGTCTTGCAGTCTACTACTATCCATGTCAAACAGCACGAGAAAATATGTTCCCCACGGGTTACCAAGCCTTTTTAAACCTGCTTCAAATAATTTGTGCTGTGTGATTTTTCTCAAATTACTGAAAAGAAATGCATTTATGTCTTGGAGTATAAGTTTAACAACTCCTCTCTCCACCTCTGTTGTGGGCATATACTAAGAGTAACATATGATTTCTCGTAATTCAGAAAAGTTGCTAGGCTAAAGCAAATTATGTGGATTTTGACTGCCATTCAATAAAAGAACTTCATTCCCCTCTTATATATTCCTCTTTCTGCGGTATTGTGTCGCAAGCTGTCTAACAAGACAAGCTGACACCAGCACACAGTTTATTGTTTATCAGCAGAAGTGTGTATGTGTTAACTCTCCTATTATGTCCTCAAAGGTGAAGACATAACACACTGCAACTCCTACTGAGCACATGTAGACCCAGTGCTTGCACTCATGGACATGATAAAATGAAGACAATTTTAGAAAGAACTCAGGCTGTCCAAAAAAATGCAACCTATTTTATTTACTTACTCACCTATAATGGAAAAGATGCAGTTTTCCTTAAAGGAGTGAAAGTGTTTAATGTTCTGCTATGATGAGAATTCACAAAGCATATAATGCTGAAATTACAATCTAAAAGTTCTATGTCTTTTTTTGATGTGCATGTTTAGTGAAAGTTTTTGATCACTATTAACACTTTGGTTAGTTTGAAAAAGTTCAGGTTTGAAGAAGTTATAAAAGCTGATTGTGGGCTTTTTTATTTGAATGCTCCTGTAATAACAGAGTCAGATGCCTCAAATGACAAAAATAGATGACTTATGAAATGCCTTATGTCCCACAAGTCAAATGCTTCTGTATATGCCCAGGACTTACTAACAAATGTAAGGGCAGACAAAATGAAATCCAATCCTTTGCAGAATTCTGGCTCTTAGCCTGTTTTTGTAACTCTGAAACTTCTCCTTAGAGGGCAGAGTACAACACTAGGAGATGGCAAACGCTGTACGCTCTTTTTAATGATGCATCAAAAACACTTCAAGAACAGGTTTGTTGTTCCAGTGTCTCTGGTGAAACTTATGTGCCGCTGCTGAAATGTGCATGATGCAAGTCTTTTCCACTGGGTCTGCCTTTCCTAGTAGAAAAAAATGAAAATTTTGCTCCATAGAAACCTTATCCAATATAACCTCAAATAGTATTGTTACAAAATAAGTTTTCCAAATGGTGACATTAAAGTCAAACAAAAAAGATTTGATTTTCAGCCTTTTGAAGAGTGGCAAACTAACAACATGTTATTAGAGTACAATAGGGTCTAATTTCCAGTTCAGATAACTCCAGGATCCCCAAATAGTTACTCAAATTTACTGCCTAGGTCAAAACTTTTTAAAAAGACAATTTCTAGTTTGCAAACTGAGGCTTTAAGGGAGGCCTCTGATATCCAGAAAGTCCTTTCTGTCTGATCTGTAACTTTCCCTTAAAGTCTCCTCTTTTAAAGGGCAGGGAGGGAATACTGTCGTTCAGTTTTTACAAACTTTAACCCTTTTTTAAACATATATACAAAGAGTCTCATTTTCAAAGCTATGTGATTTAAAGCTGTGTTGCAACCAACTAAACACCACAGCAGGACAGTCTTAATAACAGTTCAGAGAAGAACTGTTGAATGATCTTGATTTAGAAAAACACTCCTTCTGGATTCAATAGACTGTAGGGGAAGAGTAGATTTGCTGTTAAGCTCTTGTTAATTCTCAACCATCACATTGAGTAGGCTGGTAGCCAAACTAAATGGCATTATAGGTAGGATAGAGAGCAAACGTTCCTTAAGCTGCATTTAATAGGCTAAAACGGTTGAGCTGCTTGATTAAAAAAAAAAAATCCTCATACTTAGAATCATAGAATCATAGCATATCCTAAGATGGAAGGGGCCAACAAGGATCATTAAAGTCCAACTCCTGACTTACTCCTATAGTCACTGCTAGTATAATGAACTTTCCAAAATTACAAACAAAATTATTTTCAAGTATACAACGTTAATAAATGCTCTGCAGTACACAAATCTGTCAATTTAGCCTATGTTTGTCTACCTATATTTGCCTACCTATTTTTGCCACCTTTAATGGACATTGTATCGTCTGCACATTTTGTGTGCATATGACACACCTGCATTTTACAGATGTTGTATACAATAATGCATTATTTATAGATAAACTTTGCATTGGATTAATTATGAATCAGATTCTGACTGTAATGGGACTGCTCAAACATGTATACTTAATTATAAACAAGTATAATAAATATGTGCTAGACTATGACCTGAACAACCAAATCAAGCAATTTAAATTATCACCGGAATTTTAGAGATACTTACAATAATGAAAAAAACATATTTCAAGCAGAGGTGTCAGAAAAACAACATTTGAAAAAGATAATTGCTCATTACAGTTTTTCATGTTTGGAAAAAAATATTTAGTATATTAGCAATAATCCAGTATTTGGCTTCTTTAAACACTGGTCATTTAGTCACAGGTTAGGGGTTTAAACATAGCGTGTTTTTTGGCATGTTTCTACTGCCACACTATTTGAGTTAGAAAAGTTCAATGGGTAATATTAGCTTAGCTGTGGAACTCTGATATTTAATAGGATTTTATGAAAATAGCTAATATGTGCACATGACAGGAAGTTCTCGCAGTTAAATATTGTCACAGAAGTGTCTTTTGATTCCATTATAATCCTTATTTCATTTAACAATTAAACAAATAGAGCCTGCTGAGGCCACTACTGAATAATGATAACGAAAAAGTTTCTTCACTCCGTGATCTTCAAAAAGTTGTGGCAAAGAAAGTATACAGTTCACAGCAGTATTACATGAACTACTTTGGAAACCCGAGCTCACAGGGATAAACAAGGTCTCAATAAAGTAGCTCAATCTTAGTAACCATTTCTGGGATTTAGTTTATCAGAAATGCTTCTTTTTGTATATGGAAATATTTTTCAACTTCAAGCATTCAAAATACATCTGAATAAACACCTTGCTAATATAAGGAAGTTCTGTAAGACACAATGAGTCATCAGAAGAAATCTTAGATTTGGAGAATGAATTATTTTCTGCTTCCATCTTTTTAGCACAACCTTGTTAATTTAGTGTCCAATACAATCTTTTTATCAGTAATTAAATTTCAGTATTTAGAATAAGTATAATACCGATAACACTATACTGATTTATGGGCATGGATCCTTAAGATTAGATTCAGAAGTTTTACTGTTTCCTCTGTATGGAAACATCACCTTTACAGTCAAAAGTCTGGCAATGTCTGCAGGTCTTGACATCATTCATTACAGAACTGCCAAGGCTGAAGTTAAATGATTTCTTTTTCAGTGTTGTTATCTTGTTTCTATACAAACCGGGCAGATAAGCAGAGTTGAAAAGGGTTTTGTTTTAAATTCTTTTTTCTCTGAGACAGGACTGATCCAATTTTGCTAAAGGCCTTAAAACTGGTGTTCTAGTATGTGCATCTTAAGCAGCAAAATGACAGAAAACACACATCTTCCTCACCAGTTTACTGGCAATGCTCTGTGACAAATGATTCTAATAACATTTTGTACCTGTTGCATATAAATCTCATCCTTCAGAAGAAAGAGTGACGATCCAAATGACAAAGTGTCTCCTGTAGGGATGGTTTGGGATGTCCATATCTGTAGACACAATACTGAACATTAATATTCAAGGCTGACTTTTCCTAGCTAAATGGCAAGGCAGGATGTTCAGGCAAGAGATGTTCACATAAGGGCAAATGGTAAAATAACTGTATTTCCAGCTAATGAAAACCACAAACTTTGATTATTTCAGATCTTAAGTTCAATATTAAGGTCCCTAGTGTTTACAGCTTAAATCCTGGAAATGTGCAGGTTTTCATTTAAACTTAAACTTTGTTAATAATTTGATTAAATTGGGACCATATAGGAATGATGTAGCAGTGTCAGGTTCTGAACTTCCTTGACCCATCAGAAATGATACTGAATAAGTAATATTCTCCAAAGAGTTTCATACTTTCCTCCAATCTGCATCACACTTTCTGGCTCCTTTTTGCTGCAGTGACAAGCACCATTGTCCAGATTGCAGACAGAATACTACCTGCAAGTCAGGGACCAGATATTAAAAATTTATTATATGTGATTATTATGCACCTGAAGCAGATTTACTCTGTGGGACTGGCGTGGCACTTCCATGACAGAAAACCAAGTGGGTTCCTGTATCCTAGTTCCTAGACCTCTCACCTTAAAGGTGAGTTGTCATTATTTCCAAGACAATTATTTAATACTGCCCACGAACAGATTACTGCCAAACTGTAGTCACATTCCCACTTGTGCTCCATGTTCTTTATGATTCAATACCTCTTTGGTTTTCTTTCTATAGTGTGGCACCACTTCCTGAAGAAAATGCTCTCACCAGAACCAGTCTGTAAGTTGATGGCTGTTTAATGACAGTGGGGACATAGATGTGAATGCCTTGAGGAAGACGAGACTGAAATAAGGGCTCTCATGCTCCAAGTGATCTAAACAGTAAACACAGACAGAAGACATCATCCCTGTGAGCCTGAGTTTTGGAGGAGTGAGCTGCTCCTTGGTTTTCCAAAGAAGACTGAGGAGCCTTCTGTTTGTACACAGCTCAAGGCAGTGGGCCACAGAGGCATGGTGGCACTGCTCTGTGGTAAAGCCCTGGAGCTGGGGGACAGAACTGAAAATGTAACTTTCAGTCCAGTGTTTTCACCACCAGCACACTGAAGGAGGGTATTTGTGCTGCCTTATTCTAGCTATCTAGGTTAGGTGTCTGATCCCTGTGCCAAGGTTCCAGGCACCGCCAGTGATCTCCAGAGGGCAGCTGGGGGCACATAAATTAAAAGTGTAGTGCTTTCATTTGACTATAATCTGAGTCAAGCTCCTGCATTAAGCACTTCAGCCAAACGCGGAAGGTCAGATGGTGTGGGCTGTCTTAGGTGTCTCTTTGCACTCCTATTTCTGTGATTCCCAATTTTGCTCATGCTCTCAATGTATTG
The DNA here is from genome assembly GCA_013398175.1 of Climacteris rufus. Lineage (NCBI taxonomy): Eukaryota > Metazoa > Chordata > Aves > Passeriformes > Climacteridae > Climacteris > Climacteris rufus. The sequence goes on from VZRZ01008045.1 coordinate 398,258, forward strand.
TCTCCCCAACTGACTCAACTTGTGAATTTCAAGCAAAGGGCTAAGTGCCCCAACTGTGGCATTGCATTTCCCTTTATTCAATTTCATCATGAAATATCAAGCTCTTGCAATATGCAGCCATGTTAAGAAGTAAAAATAAACATGTGGCACTCTGAATTATTGCTCTTACCCCAAGTCCCTCCTGTTTGTCTCATAGCAAACCTAAACGAGTGTGTATGGGCTATATGAGGGCACTCTGGCCGAGTTTGCTGCGTTGTTGTCACGCTGGAGGGTAACCATCAAGTTGAAGTTTCCGTTAAGCTTTTAATATTCCAGCACTTCATCACATTCGTTTCTTTATTAATTAATGGCTCTAATTGGGCTCTCATTCGGCTGTCAGCGCCCGCTGTGCCGCCGCCGCCCCCCCGCCCTTCCTGCGCGCCCGGGCGGCCGCAGCCCCTGGGGTGGGCAGGGCGGGGACGGGCGCGGGGCCCCGAC
>VZRZ01008045.1:400012-504063 GCA_013398175.1 Climacteris rufus
TCCGTCCCCCCTCCCCTCCTGGAGCTACGCGGCCTCGGCTGCCAAATGCGCGGGGGAGAGAGACTTTGGCTCAAAATCCCCCGATCGTAAATAGAGAGAAAGCGGAAGGAGAGCCACCGCCGAGCGGCCGCGGGAGGCGGGCAGGGGGCAGCGGTGGTGCTTCTACCGTAGCCAGGGAGGCTGATGGCGGAGTTTGGCAGCGGTGGCGGCACCGGCGGCGGGGGGCTGCCCTCCTCCCCGGGGCCCGTCCAAGGGAAGGTGGCCTTCAAGGCAGGAGATGGGGAAGGAGGAGGAGGCGGCGGCGGCGGCGGGAGATCCCGCTTTGACAGTGCGGGCAGCCGGGTCTCCAACGGGGACTGTGCCCAGCCGGGAGCCGGTGAGGAGCCGGGATCAGCTCCTCCTGCAAGCCCGGAGAGCAGCAGCAAAGAAAAAGGATTTTCCGCCGGTCAACAACGAGAAGGCAAACCCGGTATCCCCCGGAGGAGCAGCATAATTAAGGTAAGAGCTCTTGCTCCTCCCTATCGGGGTCTTTTTCTCTGTGACAGAGACAAGGAGATGCGGGCGATAGATTGGGCTCGCAGAGCCTTGGCTCTAGATGAAAGGACAGGCAGCTTTTTTTCTTTCTCTTTTTTTCCTGCCCCCTGTGGTGAGGGGACTTGATTTTTCCTTTGTCAGAAGTGAACAACAGCAAGAGGATGGCTTTGTATACATCCATGCTTGGGGGTAGAGGGGCGTCATGTTTTGATGTTTATTAAAGCAGGAGGCTCTAACTCCTCTTAGAGAAGGCGAGAGAAACTAGCTGGCTTGTTACAAGACAACATGGGCACCAGCCTGGCAGGGAAAGACAGGAATTGCACAGTATGCTTGTTATTTGGGATGCACCTGTGCACAGCAATTTTGTGGCTCCATTGGCTTGTGTGTGTGACAAGCACACAGCAGGTGATGAGAGATTCGGGATCTCATTGGGCTGGGGGTGGGAGAAGGCATAATAGGGAACGTTCTTCTTGTTAAAAATGACAGCTCGTTTAGCAGTAGGCTGAGTTGTACTTCACCTATAGAAACATCTTTATACTTAGCTCTGCATGTTCTGAACGCTTATGTTTCACCTTGAAAAGTAGGGGGAGCATCAGTGGTAGAATGTAGTTTGGGCTAAAAAGAATGGGAATTTTTTTTAATACAATTCTTTCTACAAATACAGTTGTTCTGGTTTCTTTAAATCTATGGTTCCTGAGAGATGTCTTGGGTTAGCTTTCACAACTCCAGTGAAAAGGTTGAGAGAACATAGAGAAATTGCTCTGTTGGTATCACAGCTGTACTAGCTGTAAAATGAAGCACAACTTCAAGTACTTGAGATCTGAGCTTAATCAAGATCCACTAGATCTAAATTAAGCTAGATGTTGTCTTCTTAGATATTTATATGCTTCCAAAATCAGCTGTGGTGGGCTGACCTTGACTGGATGTCAGACCCACCAAAACTGCTCTATCACTCCTCACTCCCCTCCTCAGCTGGGCAAGGGAGAGAAGATAGAATGAAAGGCTTATGTATTGAAATAAGGACAGGGAGAGATCACTCAGCAATTACTGTCATGGACAAAACATACTTGACTTGGGGAAATTAATTTATTACCAATCAAATCAGAGTAGGATAATGAGAAAACCACCAAATCTTAAAAACACCTTCCCTCCATTCTGCCCCTCTCCAGTGGTGCAGGGGGATGGAAATAGGGGTTGTGATCCATTCATCATGTGTTTCTGCTGTTTTTTTCTCCTCAGGGGCAGGACTGCTTACACTCTTCCCTTGCTCCAGCATTGGGGGCCCTCCCATGGGAAGGGACCATGAACTTCTCCAACCTGAGTCTTTCCCACAGAGTGCAGTTCTTCATGAACTGATCCAGTATGGTTCCCACATGGGGTCACAAGTCCTGCCAGCAAAGCTGCTCCAGCCTCGGCCCCTCTTAGTCCATAAATCCTGCCAGGAGCTTGCTCCAGCATGGGCTTCCCACAGGGTCACAGCCTTCTTTAGGCATCCACCTCCTCTGCCCTGGAGTCCTTCATGGTCTGCAGGGGGACAGCCTGTCACCATGGTCTTCACTGTGGTCTGCAGGGAAATCTTGGCTCTGGCACCTGGACCACCTCCTCCCACTCCTTCACTGACTTTGGTGTCTGCAGTGTTGTTTGGGTTGTCTGTTGTCCCTCCTCTCTCTGGCTGCAATTGCTTCTGATCGTTTTTTTTCCCCTACCCTGTTATCCCAGGGGCACTACCACAGTCACAGTGGGGTCAGCCTTGGCCAGCTTGTAGCCGGCTGGTATTGGCTCTGTTGGTCATGGATGAAGCTTCTGGCAACTTCTCACAGAAGCCATCCCTGTAGCCCCCCTGCTATCAAAATTTTGTCATGCAAACCCAAGACATTCCACCCTGTACCATTAAAAACCACATCTAGTATACGGTCTTCCCAAATTTCAGTCACATCAACAAAAAACAACTTCCCACACCAAAATCAAAACCACACCATGACAACACTAAATGAAAGTGAACCATTTACACACACAATTCACCACAGTTAGAACATCAATTCCACACAGGCAGTCCATGTTTTGCCTGTTACCTCTGTTGTTGTGTTCATTGGATGACTGAAAAACATGTAGAATATCAAGAGTAGTAGTGTGTTGAAAGTTGTGTTGTCGTGTCCTGGACCTTGCTGTAAAAACCAAGGGGAGAGCAAGGGCAGTGAGCAGTGGAGCACATTTGACAGCCTGCACCCACCCTTCCTGTTTGAGCAGCGATGCTGGGCGTGTACGTGTGTGTGCGCGCGTGTGCTGAAGGAACTGCAGCAATAGACAAGCAGCAACTCAGCTTGCTGTTGGAGTAACTTACTACTTGATGGATTTGCCAGTGATTTTTTTACAGGTCTGATACCTCTTATCACTTTTTTGTTTCTTCTGTGGTAGCCCAGGAAAGACAGTAGTGTTGTTTGCGGTGTGTATCGTGCCGTTGTACTACTTTGTAGTGTGTGATTTAATTATACAGCAACCTTCTGCCTCTCTGGGGACCAAACAAGGTCACGGTGCCTAGGGAGTTGTGATATATTAAGATCAAGAAGCATGAGATAAGGAAATAGGTTTTGAATTACATTTCATGGATACCTGAGTCAAGCTTCTTAGTTTCTACAGAAATGACAGCACTTTGGAATACAAAATGATTCAACTTTCTGCTGTTATTGCTGCTGAATACCGTTTTGGAGATGTGAACAGTAATCTGTTCAGCAGCCAAGAACCGATTACTAAAATTTTGTGTTATCGTTTGAATAATTATCTCGAGTGGAAAAGTGTGACAACACTACATTTAAAGTTATGTGGTCCATATTTATTTTAGATATGACTGTTCCAATACTTCTGGGAAAAATCACTTTTCTAAATGTATTCTGAATATTATTCTGCCTGCTTAGTTCAGCAGTTCAGGTGGTTTGAATTTGCTGTGTTGGTGCCCAGTTTTCACTAGGAAACCTTTTGGAACACCTGGTGCGGGTAGTAAACCTTAAGATGCTTCTTGACTGCTCTTGCAGAGCAAAAGTCTGTAAACAAAGTGGAAAAAGTAAAATGCAATGTATTTTTGGAAAGCGTTCCTGGAGTTTTAATAGCTTGTGTCAGTAAAGCTGCTCTTAAAGAAGATACAAAGTAAGTGCAGGAAATAGGTCTGTTCCATGCAGATGTAGATTTCATGCATCCATACAAAACATGACGTTATTAGTTTATCCGTAACATGCACGTTTATGGAATATCTAATACTTAAATGTTGTATTAACCAATTATTGTGTAGGCTTTTGAGTCACAAATGGAAAATTGACATTTGAATCGTAGTTCCAGTTCAGATTAAATTCTTTAGAACCACGTGTTTTTGCATGAAAATCAGGAGCACAGATATGTATTTTATTTTGGTTTCAGTCTGTGCTTCCATTGGTTGTCTATTTTCATACTCTGAGAAGAGCAGTTGCTGCCTTTTTTCCCTTTCCTTTCTTACTTGCAGTCTCTGTTCTCTTTTTCCAATAGCTCCATATTTTTTCAGTCTATTTATCTTGTGCACCTGCGTAATTTGGACTTTTTCTTTCTTGTTTGGTGTAAGATGATGTACTCTTAGAGTTTGAAGTGTCACCTAGGATGGTGACAGGTGGTAGCCACTATTACTTGAAAAAGTAACAGTATTTATACGTGGTGGTTTACTTGGCCTTTCACTCTCATGTATCAGCTGTGTGTAGGCTGAAAGGATTAAAGATTGTACTCTTCATTTGTAGCAATTTTTATGGAATAGCCTGTTTTACTGCTTGCCTTTGTTGATCCAAATTTGAGGGCTAGGGACTACATACATGTGTTTATGGAGACCTTTTCACTTTCTGATTCTCTGTGTTTATGGGATTCTGATTTTGCAAGAGGCAATAGTGATGATGCATTGTGCATCGATGGGATTTAGGCTCTCGGATACCTGATTTGTGAACTAATTTATGTGCCACTTACTTGTATGTAGTGGCTTTTGGGGTGACTGTTTTGTTTTTCCATAGTATTTTCCTTGGTACAGCTAGCTGTGGTTTCCTATTATGTAATTTCCTACAACATTTCCTATAATATTCTGTGAAACAAATTTACATCTTGCAGTTCAAAGTGGATTTAAGCATCCTGTGAACTTTTCTTAGCTTCTCTGACAGTTGGCAGTGTGCTTGCTTTATTTTTGTGTGAGGCTCCTCCGCGCCTTTCTTGAAGAGACTGAGGTGGTGGGCGTTTGAGAATCTTTAAGGCAGCCAGTGACTTGTGGTGTATGGGGATATTTCCTCAGAGCTGCTTGCTTTCAGGGGTCCAATAAATGCTTACAGAACCTCATGGTTTCCCAAAGCTATAGACCTAGACAGAAAGAGTTCCAGGGGGATAAATATGTCTTTTTTAAGAGACAGGTTGCAGTAATAAAGCGAGAAGAGATGCACTCGGGAGAGACTGCAGTTATTTAGGAAAGCAACAAAGAGAAACGTGGAGAAAGGTGGCTTTAGCATTCCGTGAGCAGGAGTGTTGTTATCAACATGTGTGTGGAAGCAAAGTCCAGGGTGGTGGTTTTGCATATACCAATACTGATCTCAGTGTCAATGAATTTATTGGCTGATAAGTTAAGCAAATTTTTATCTCCCTTTTTTTCTTCTGTGTCTAAACCTGAGCTTTCATTCTGTAAAGTCATGCACTTGCTGAACATTGTCAACTCCTAAGTTTCAAAGTGTGTGAGAAGAGAAGAACCAAATTTAGCAGGTAGATACTCTAGGCTATAATTTTCAGCAGAGCTTTGCTTTTGAAACTGAACATATCTGTGTCTTTCTATGATGGGAGATTTAGACAGCATATACATCAAGATCTTCTTTCTTCTTGTTAAAATACCAGTATATGTTGCTATCTTGTTCAGTCTTCTGTGATCTCTAGTTCATATTGTATGCCCATTTGTATCAGGTGTACAAAATATGAAATATGGAGAATGTTGCACAGTGTTTTCTACACTGTGATTGTTTTACAGGCTTTAATATAAAGCCTTTTGCATTTGTGGTGAACTCTAAAGTAGCATTTTCAATAGGCTTAGGTTCTCTGCAGTCCTAGATTATCTTAGCCACAAAGTTTGCAAGTCTTCTTGGAGGCCTAGGAATAGAGCATACATATTTTGCTTCCATCTGAAAGAATATAAAGGAATTAGGCTGCTGGACTCAGTTTAAAGTATATGAAATTAGCTGATTTTCAGTCATCTTTCATATTGCAAAGATACCAGTGTAGCAACACAAGTAAACTTGATGGAGCAGTCATAGGCCCAATGACGCTAAGGCTCCTTAAGTTCAGAGAGAACAGCCATAGAGAGGAAAGAAGGAAAGAATTAACATGTATTTGGTTTACTCATGCCATTCCCCTTGGAAACAAAATGCTGCAGTATCAGCTGAATTCTTCCCAGTTACAGAAGGTCTGTGGAAGAAGGATGTGAATGTCCCAGCAGCGAAAGATACTTTGATGAGAGCACGTGTTAATTGACAGCATAAAAAAGGCATATATTTAGGAAGGAAGGCTCTGATAGTTGGCCTATCCCTACATCTTACCTTGGACAGCCATTCAGCTAGACAGCCAAAGAGTAGGTTTTTCTGATAGGCTGTTTCTGGATTTGTTTTTGTTTGATTCTCAAGTTTCTTGTTGTTGATTTAATGTAGATCTGTCTTATCTCTCTGGTTTGTCAGTATGAGAGACCTGAACAGCTCACTGCAGCTCCATGAATCCTGGAGCTTTCTTGTAGAGGATGCTGTCTCTGTGATTTGTTGGGCTCTCAGCTAGATTATAGACGGTTACCAGCACCCATCTGTACTTGCTTTCCTTCTCCATCCTCTACTACTAATTGTGTACTGGCTTCCTAATTTTTAAAATATATCTTTTAAAAAGAATACTTAACACCATAACAATCCTAAATCATATCTCCTGTGATACAGAAACTGTATGCCTTATGTATTTTCATAGAATACTGTATTTATATACATTAGACCTATGCATTAGGTAGTTTACTACTTGTTAACAATGACACTGGACTGAGATATGTCACAGCCACTGAGTGGGTATGTTGTGCCTTGCATTTGGTATGTAATTTTATTTATATGAGTCGTTTCTGTGGACCACGGTAATCAAAATTTTATTTGAATATATGTAACACACACACAAAAAGGTTGTTTGTAGAAATGTGTACATGAAGGTACTGTATACAAGGTCAGTATGTGATTTAGTTAGGTTTTGTAGCCCATGAAGAAGAAATTTTTTTTCCAAAAGCTGACTTGGAGCATGAGCTTAATTTGGATTAATTTATCTTCTTTGACTTTTCTTCTGGAAGAGTTTATCTGTCTATTTCTCTTGACTGAGTAAAGAGCTTGACTACTGTGAATAATAGCAACTCCTTCACCCCCTCCACCCACAAAACCTTAGACTATCTGCAAAACATGTTCAGTCTGTTCAGTGGTGAAAAATTAATTAATGGCATTTAAAATCATTATGAATACCTGATGAGATTTTTACTTATGCCTGTTATCAGGCTTGATCAAAGATACAACTAGTTTAGCCTATTTTTAAACCAGGAATTAGAGCAATGGTGTCCTGCCCGTGGCTCACAAATAATACATTGCTCCCGTTTGATTGCATTCATGGAAGATTAAAAGAATTTAAAAAGAGACTGACAGGGCAAGTTAATTGTGTAGTTTCCCAGCCTTTGCTGGTCCATGGGTAATATTGCCATCAATCCTTGTATTATTTACACTGACTCTATTAGGAAAACCCCTTAAATGAAATTTGCCAACTGTCAATCTGTAAGGGCCAATTTAAGTTGGAACACATATTATAATATTAGCACATGGAGTCTAAATTATTTATCTTTCCACACAAATGTGGGATTGTGTTCAAAATTTAGAAGTATAAGTATAAACAGACTAGCAGGTAGATTTTGGGGGAGGAAAGGTGTATAGTAATTTATGTTTAATGTACACAGAGAAGAGGAAATTATAAAAATCAGCAATGTATATGTATTGAAGAATGTTTAAAAATAGGGCTGGAAGAGACCTCAAGAGGTCAGTCTACTCTGCTCCACTGCTCTGCTACAGGATCAACTGTTAATAAATTTCAGTATGATGCTTTTTGTCTTTTAATCACCTTTTGTTTGTGATCCTTCTATGCAGGCTGCTGCCTGATTGTTCCTCTTTGTAATGGGCAAAAGCAATCATCTGCAAAAAGCTTGTACTTGCCCTACTAGCTGCATTCTAATTATTTCAGATTATATCTTCAATTTGTTAGGTTCTTTCTGATTTTAACTTACCTTCTAACGTGCGTGCAGCTCTTCCACTTTCACGTAAACATCCCGTTTTAACTATGCTCTCATTTTATCATATGTGGTACATGATTTTATTTGTTTTTGTTTGGTGATTGTAGATCATGGTACAAGATCAAATTATGTATTCTATGTTTAAATTAAAAATTGGTTATTTGTATTCTTACCCACTTGTAAATTGGGCAATATGATGTTGCAGAATCTAAGTCAAAAATACAATTTATGAGAAAATATATTTAGAAGGAACAACATTAAAATAATAGTAAGTACAAACTGATATTATTATTATTACTGAATTGCAGCATTGGCATAAACAGGGCCCTTTGGAAGGGGCTGGTTTGTTTGTCTTTAAGGAGAGTAAGTAGCAAGTGGCCTCTTTCCCCGTTTTGCAGCTGTGTTTGTGGAGACTATTGTTACAGTTTTACAGTTGATATTCACATCTGGCATGCCTTTTAAACGTGGGGTAGTGCCATCACATGCTTGCAGAAGATTTGCATGAAGCAATCCTTTGAAAGGATGTGTTGCCCATCCTCTTGACTGCAGTACATCTCTCAATGTCTTCTTAACTAGTTTCTTTTCCAGAGCTGTCTGTCTAGACTCATCTGTCCCTTGCTTCTGAGGAGGAACATCCCTGAGTTCACTCACCTGTTCTCTCCTAGACCCTGACCTCACAAAACATGAATATTCAAAACAGTGAAGAGTGCAATGTAGCGAGTGGCTGGAATCAGCAGTACTGAAGCTCACAGTGTTAACTGGTGCAGCCCTGGGAAAGTAAAGTAGCTGTGATTCATTTCTACCTCTCCTGGGATTCCTTTTAATGTCATTTGGCTTTTTGGAATAAGTAATAAAATATCCCTGAGTACCTCAGATTGTATGCTATGTTCAGGGATCTTTTCAGATACCAGATATTCATGTTCTGGAAATAAGTGCAGACAGACAGGAAGTGTCTTCAAACAAACAAACCAACCCCTTTTCAGAATAGCAGCTGACAGTTTTATAAAATGAACAACAAAAAATAGCAAGATACTAAGCTGGATTTTGAAATTCAGTGTAAAAAATATTTAATAAAAGAAACTTATTTATGGGTTGTACTTGGGTACCTTACAAATATATAGCAGATAATTGATATTGTACCTATTAGTGTAATGACTGTCCTAATGCCTTTGCTAAAATTGATGGAAAAGGTTTGATATTTCCTTTAAATTATGACATAATCGGTATTGCAGAAGAAAAAAGAACAGCTGCTTTTTTGGTAAAAAGCTCTTCCACAGAATTTTCAAGATCTTTTTGTGGTTGAGTTTCTGTGATTATAGCTTTTTTCCCCCCATATTTTCTTATTTTTTTTCCTTTCTTCTTACCAGCATAATTTTTTTTTTGCTTACACTGAAAAAAGGCATAACATTATAAAGTTCTGTGTGTGCTTTGATGCATTAGCATCCATGTATGTGAACATATCTCCATCCTTTACTGCCTTTTTTAGTGTGGGTTAGGAGAGGAAGAATGGCTGTGAAATTCTGCAGCAGCACGATGGTCTGCATGGGTTTTGTTTTGTGAAGCAACTCTTATGATGGAAAATCCAGCATGCTTTGTATGTTTCATTACCTAGTTCCCTATGATAGAAGTGTTTGACATTGTCAGCTGTTTGCTCTAGCTGCATTCCTTAAAATAAAGTGTGGCTGCTTATTTAAAAATTATAATTTCATTGCTTAATTCTTTGTATAACCAAATTGTAGTTTGGATTTAAAGGACAGGAATTCAGCTTGCTGTTGAAGCTTTTGTTCAGATTGTTTTCTTCCTGTTGGTGGTGGTTTTAGGATAGGCAGTTATTTACTGATTTTAGGTAACTCCTGTGAATGGTACACACACACACAAAAAGGCAAGACAGCGACTTTTGGTATACACTACCGTGCTTTTTCATTTAGCAAATTAAAAGTGGAATGAATGTCTTTCATGTACACATTGTAGGAAAAGTTAGTTTCTGAGTTGCTGAAATATACTTACATTCATTGCAATATTCGTATTTTTACGATGTAAATACATACATTCTTGCTACTTAAAGCAGGAAGAACTCAGTTGGAAATAAATCACTTCAGGAAATGGCTTGAGTCAACTGAAATGTATTTTGTTGTTTACAGAGAATGGTACCTAAAGAATTTTTTTTTCTGAGATATGCTGATAACAGTTTGCTGCAAAAAGCCAGCGTAAATCCTAGAGTTCAAGACTATTATTTATGTGAAATGAGAATATATTTAGTCATGGCACGTTGCTACCACATAGTGGAGAAAGCTAGAGCAGACATAAGGAGCCTGAGTCTGTGTAATATTAGGTTTTCTTGCTTTTGAAGAACGCCCAAGAACATTATATGGCTTATTGGATGTACTTCGTTTGTTAAACCCAAGTCTCCTTTAATTTCTTTGTTCTTCCCAGTGGTTGTAGTTGCAGTGATGCATTTCACAAGCGTTGTTTGAGGTTGACACTTCTCATCTTTATTTGCCCCTCATCTCAAATAACGTGTACCCATGTGCCTCATGCTTGGTCCTTCTTCCAGGAGCGGCCGCCCTGATCTGGAATTGCTCTGAGCGCGGTGGCGTAGCCTGGGGGCACTCAGTGCTTTTCATTGTGAGCATTAGCTTGTGGTGTTTTGTAGGTTTAGAAGGATGCTGTGGAAGAATTCACAGCATTAGTCTTTCAGTAGCCAGCTTGGCCTGCCTCTGGTTTGTGTCTGTCACCTTGTCTGTTGTGTCACCCTGCCTGCTTGTCCCTCCCTTTCTTTGGTCTCTCCCCATCCCTCACAGAGTTTGGCCTTCCTGCTTCAGCAGTAACAGACTGGCCACACTCTGCTTTTTTGTCTGGAACAGCTGGTGGAGAACCTTCTATTTCCAGCAAAGTGCTGGAGCAGAGCAGAACTCTGTGTGCTCTGTGCAGTACTTTGTGTCTGCTTGTGAATCCCCAAAAAAGAGTGATGAAAAGGCAGTGCAGATGCCAGTGCAAGACTCTCAACCTTCACAGTGGCTTTTAGTCCCACAGGGTTTGGAGCTTGAACCTGTCTGTGATGAAGGCTCAGTGCACAGCTTGGGGTAGATGCATCTGTTTCCCCCAAGTCTTCAGAAGTTCCCAGCCTTTGTGGGTTTTAAGGATCGCTGCCAGGGTCAGGCCAAAAAGTCCATTTGGCTCTTTATGTTGCCTCCAACAGGAAGAATAGAAAAAGCCTCCTTTCCTGGCATCTGCTTCCAGTTAAGTGATCTGGAGCTAAGACATATTTGTGTCTAATCCTTAGGGGTGCTTTTCCCCCTTTAATTGTCAAAGGTCAGTTTGACTTTTGGAAGCTTTTCAGCACTGTAACACCCTATGGCGGTTTCTTAACTATGTGTTGCGTGAAGAAGTCCTTTTTTTTATTTTTTTATTTTTTCTTTCAGGGTTTTACCTGGCAGCTGCTTTTTTACCTGCTATCCCCTTGTTCATATGCTAGAAGAACACTTTCTCTTTTTCACAGATGAGCTGAAAGGTGTTGCTCACACTTGGCTTTATGTAACTTTTTTTCTGGGCTAAAGAATCTTGATCTATTTAGTTGTTCTGCCTATTGAAGCTTTTCCATGCCTTTTTTTTTTTATTCTGGTGCCCCTTTATATATTTTTTTCCGTCCATTTTATTAATTTTTTGCAGTGCAGGACTAAAATTGTATTCCAAATGTGTGCCAGTCAAGTCCACTATAACATAATGAAGGTTTAGCAATATTGTGATACTAAATTGGACTGTAATTTATTTATTTTTAGTGTTGTCATCATCAAATATTTAAATGGTATCACTGTCGCTAATTGGCAGTGGGAGAGCACTGTTAAAACCTTATGCTAAATATTTAAAACCTTGTTTTTGAAGGACTGTGTAAGAATGGCTGTGCTGGTGATGATACTTGTGTTGGACGTGGCTGCCTTTTTAGGAGACAAAGACACTGTCTTTTTAGGAGACAGAAGTTCTGTCAGAAGTCTTTTAACGTGTTATGAAGTCTTTTCATGGTGCTGGTGACAAAAAACATTGCTGATTAGCACATCTAGCTTCTAGCTGAGGTTGACTTTTAAGGTTCTTGTCCAACACTCATGTTAATAGATTATTTTATTCAATCTATTATTTCGCTTTTATGATGTCTGAGGCTCTTCAAAATGCCCGTGTCAGAGTCCAGAAGAGTCAAGAAGGCATTGTTATTCTTTAGAAAACTCATACAAAATATAACAATGAGATCAGATAGCTTCCTGAAAATAGAACATCTGAAGTTTCACTTCAGGGAATTATTCATCCAAGGATTAAAAAGATTATTAAATGTTTACAGTAAGCCATGAAGGTGAAAGATATCTAGAAGTTTCTGTGTCCCACGAGATCGATACAACAACATTATCTTGGCAGGAAGTCGCGACACTTTGTTGATTGTCTGTCTTTCTCCTTTGAGGAGGGAAATTAGTTTGTTTTCTTCCCCTTCTTCAGTACTTTCTCACTGCTGAGGAGGAAAGTAAATCCTGTTAGCCTATTCCTTCTCAGTAAGGCTGCTGTGTGGAGACATACCTTGCTTATGACACCTTCCTGAATTCCTGAGGATTTTTGAATCCTCATACTTCAGCGTGCCCACTTTGTGACAGAGCCCAGTGCCTGACTCAGAATTTCTGAGCATCACTGTCAGCAACGTTATCTTTATGCAATTAACTTTCAAAGCTTCAGGTAATTCTATTGCTTGTTCTGAAATGTCAGATTATGTGTTATTTTTCTTCTGTTTGTAAGTGGCATGCACTCGGTTGGAGTTGCAAGAATAGAACGTGACATGGATTTTCATTGTTTGATGTGTGCAAATTAATATTTCTGTCCATAAATATTGAAGCTAACCTCCCAAAACAGTAATTTAGGAGTTCTTGGCTTACTGGGAGAAAATTCACCTCTTTTGTCCTGGTAATTGCTGATGAATTTTTCTATTAATTGGAAATCATAGCTCAAATATATATTTTCAGTTAGGTCAACTGCAGAAAATATTTTTTTTCCCTACATATAATACCAAATTCAACTCTCTCCTTAGTGGATATAGAAAATTTACTATAATCACTTGAGGTGGGTTAAGTAGAATAAAAAAGTGCCTTGTGATTAAAGCTTTGGCCACTAAAAGGGATTTACAAGATTGATCACTTGCCACAAACCTATGCATCTTGAATTAATTTTATTTTTAAAAAAAGATCTAATGTTTAGATTAATAATACAGTCTGCAAACCATCTTTTCATATATTGGAAGTATTCTGAAGTGAATTTATTGAATTACTGAATTCATTTCAGGTCTTTCTCACTTTTTCTGGTGGTTTTAGTAAAATTACATGATGGGATACCATTAACTAAATGCATCTTTTGCCGAGAAAAAGCTGTCACCTGGTGATCTAACATAGTGCATAATTGTCCACCATCACACAGGCTTTTTGTAATTCTGCTCAGTGTACTTTATCAAACAGTACCTTTGGCTGAGGTGATGGAGAAATAAGATTTTTCTGACGCATTCTATTAACATTCAGCATAGCTGTTTAATGTTTAAAAAGTTTTTGTATAAAATAAATACTAATAAAATTATTTAGCGTATAAAACAGAAATGCTGAGCAGTATTGTGGTTTTTGCTGTTTGGTTCAGAATTGTACTCTTAGCTGCCATGTCACTGAATTTTGCAAGAGTCAAAATGAATCGTGGTGAGAGCTACTCCCTGCTTTTTTTTCTTACCGTTTAAAATGTTTAGAATACAGTTCTGTGTTCTAGAAATGCACACCTTGTAACCCTTTCTTGTTTTAAATGTCTTGCTTACAATGGTTGATGGGAATAAGTTGTGGGCCTCTGCTGCAAACTTCTGTTGGCTGCTTTGATCATAAGCCAGGTGGGCTTTTGTGTTTTGTTTGCTTCTTCATTCCAGGATTTTTCAAAAATATAATACAGACTGAACTCTTGGGCCATTAATTTAAAAATCTTATGTAATTGTTGACAATGTAGTTGTATGAGCTTTCTTCTTGCTACTTGGTTAGAAGTCTTTGGTAACAAACTTCTGGGAGTTCTTGCAGGACAATGTAAACTATTGGTCTTACACTGATCAGGTGATTATGCAGTTAAAAATTCTTAAAATGCTGTTGTTAACAGACTAACCCTCAGAAAAAAAGAGCAAGGCTTCAATTCAAAGCTCTCAATTTGTTATACTAGAAAGGATAAAAAAAAGTTCTGTATTATTTCAGGCCAACAACTTGGCAGGAATTTAAATCTGAGTCCAAACTTCCTGAAACCAGAGGCTTGAGAATGCTAGCAGGTTTCAGGGCAGGTACTGAAGGGGAAATATGATGATTTCACAGACAGCTGAGATAAATCATAGTCCCAGTGTTTAAAGGAGTTACTTGGAAAATGTAGAATTCCGTATGATAACAGAGATGTTGCATGTGTTCCTCATTGCTAAGTATTTGAAAGCTGGTGAAAAAAAGAAGAGCTTTTGGTTGTGGGTCAGGATGAGTTTTATGCAAAGAATAACGTGACTGAAGGAGGCAAAATATTTTTGAGTCCTTTTCCTACCACTTTGGTAGCTCATAGTTTTCACATTTGAGCACAGTACAGCATTTTGGAAAACTACACTTTACTACTATTTTGCAGTGGTGGTTTTTTTCTTCTTTTTTTTCCCTCTCTTTTTGGAATACCAGTTAATTTCTTGCTGAAAACTGCCTTGAGAGATCTGATTGTAGTTTTTGAGCAGCAGCAAAATCCCTCTGTGACTTGTCAAATTGTCTTGCAACATGACAGTGTATGAAATGAACATGACATTTCTAAACCCCCTTTCTGGAAATACGGTTCTTTTAGTAATGGTTCTTAGTTTATAAGATTTCCTTTTAAATATAGACAGAATAAAATTTTGTGTCTAATATTTTTCTTTTGTTACTACCCTGCTTTTATTGAAAGTCATGCTCATCCCAGCGAGTAAGCTTGTTCCAGTGGGAAAACAAAACGGGACTGCCCTTCTTGCACCTGCTAGATTGAGAAAAGGGAGAGAGGCAACACTTTAGAGAAAAGAAAATCTGTTTGAGCTTCTGTCTTGCATTACACTACTGCTAAGAAAGGTTCTCATCCAGCTGTGTTTAGATGATACAGGAGAACTCTCTATGTCTGTGGTCATTCTGTGTGTTACATTAGCTGCAGTTCTGTGAGGCAGAAATTGTGCTGCTTGAAACTGTTTCCATCTCTCTCGTTTTTGTAGCTTGCCAAGCTCATTACTTGTTTTAAATAAGCAATGAAAAGCAATTTCTTCTTGCCTCCAGGAAATCTTTGTTTTAATGTAATTTGTTACTGTAAAGCACGATAAGAAATGTACCTTAACTCTAGGAGACTTTGAACCAAACTGTTACTGAAAAATGTGCTTATTTCATATTATACACTTTCAGTATTCACAGTAAGTGATTGGAAGGAGGTGACACTTGCTAGAATTTTATAACCCTGTTTTGCTTTAGAAAAAGAAAAAGGCATTTTAAGCTGTAACTTGAAAAATCTCAGAATTTGTGGGCATCTTTTCTCCAGTTCCCTGCCCAAATGATTTGGGGATTCTTTACTAAAGATACTTACTATGCTCAGCTGTCATAACCTGTTTTCCTTCACTTGTAAAACTTATCAGGGCTGAGACACTTATTTTTCTCTTGTATATCATAGAGAAACAAGGTCTCAGAAATCAATGTAAGGGTCAGGAGAAGTGTCATTAAGAAAATCTTTCTTAACAAATGCTTTGGAAAGAAATGTGGCATTTTTCCAAATAGAGGAAATAAGCAAACAATGCAGAAAGCTGTCTTTTAAGGTGGCATCATGTAACTCCTTCACTTTTAATTCCATCCATGTTACCTTTCTGTTTGCTTGTCTGTGTTTTTGTTCTTGTGGGGGTTTTTTTGGGTGTGCTTTTTTGTTTGTTTGTTTTTTCCTTTTTTTTGGTTTCTTTGTGTGTGTGACTGGGAAGGTCTCTTGTCTGGCCTGAACGAGTGAGTTCCAGTAGTTGACCTGTGTTGGTAGCTAAGAACAACAAAATAATAGAGTAATTTCATTTCTTTTCTACTATAGCATTATTTTATTATATGTGTTTCTTGGGTCTGTAGCATGTATGTTCACTGTGTATCACTCCATGTTTTTGAAACATTTTCTTTTTTTTTCTTTAAAGGTAGTAGCAGAAGGTATTGTTATTTTCTTGGGTCAAACTTGTAAGCTTTTTCTGTTTAGTTTGATGTGCAGGATTAATTGAATAGACTACTTTTAGTTTGGTGGAGATTTATATATATTTTAAAGGGAAGACCAATTTACCAGGAAGACAAAATACTCAATTTAATGTAAGTATCAGCAAATCATAATTGTAGTTTTCATTATATTTGTTCCTGATTCATAGGAATGTTCGTGATTCATAGGATTCATTGGAAGAGCCAGACGTGGGAGTAAAACAAAATTCCACTTGCATTCAAAATTGTCACTGTAAGCTTAAAAGCAGAAATATTTAAAGTATTCTTTATTTAATTTGAGGCTAATTAAAAATAGTAGTTACTTTTTGGGTTTATTTTGTGGCTTGGAGGTGATTAAGTACATGGGAAGAGAAAATTATGTTGCTGTGGTGTACCTGCTAAGCCAAGTAGCTTCTGGTTCTTGGTGATACCAGTTTGCTGTTCCAACAAGTTTGTAGTGTGAAGAAACCATGCACCAAAGCAGGTTACAGCATTAAGGGAGAGTGCTTATTTAAAGGAAAGAGGGAAAGTTACAAAGTACTGGAATTTTACATCTCTTGTGTGCAGGTTCTTTAAAATTTCATATTCCTGTATACTTTCAAACAGCCAAGGATAAAGGAAATGGAAAATATTTCAAAACTAAAAGAGAAGAGATTTAAATTAGATGCTAGGAGGAAGTTCTTTACTCTGAGGGTGGTGAGGCACTGGAATAGGTTGCCCAGGGAAGTTGTGGATGCTCCATCCCTGGAAGTGTTCAAGGCCAGTCTGGATAGGTCTTCAACCTCATCTAGTGGGTATCATCCCTGCCCCTAACAGGGGAAGGGAGGCTTGGAACCAAATGATCTTTGAGGCCCCTTCCAACATAACCCTTCTGTGATTATATATTCCTCTTCTCTTGGGGCCATCCACAAAGGTGGTAGTAGGATTGTTGCCATGAGTGAAAGTGGCTTCATTAGTTTGCTGCAAAGGCTCTTTATGTAAGTTCCTCAGTAAAACTCACTTCCATCTAGCTGGTGTTCCTGTTGGAAAATAAAACATGCATTTTGGAAGCTCTTAAACTGGTAGTCATCAGCTGCTCTGTTCAGTGGTGTGCTGTAAAGCAATCATGGTGGTGCAACAAATCTGAAGTGGATCAGAGACTTAAAAACTGGAATAGAAATTAAAGTCACACACACAAATAAACATTCTCAAATACACGTCTCTTCTGAAGCTTTATGAAGTTTTCTGTTCAGAATGGCCTTTTTACATCTAGCCATCATCCTGTGTCCAGTGGGCATGCAGAAAAGTGTTTGAATGCAGGCTCTGAGAAGCATGCAAGGAAGGCAAAGTTGAAGGTCATCTTTACAGTAACAAAGGATAAGCAAGGCAACAGAATAAACTGGTGTGTGTGCCCACTAAATAGACACTAGATGGGCAAAATCTGCTCAGCAAAGTACAGGAATGGAATTGCAAGGTTTGGTAAAGGCTGAACTCTTAATAACTGAAAAAGACAACTGAGTGCTGAACGTCCAGGCTTCCCTGTCTGTGATCCACAAGCACTGGCTGGATTCTAGCACAGGGAAGGACGAGGTACCAAAGTACCACATCGGAGCCCCTTTGGCAAACCAGGTGCTTCTCAGTGGGGTCACCTGGAGCATTTGGTTGTGCTGGGGCCAGTGCAGCCATCACTGCTGCCTTTGCCTCCTGGGCTGCTTTGTCCTTCGTCTGTTGACTGCAGCCAAGGCTGGGTGGGAGCTGCACAGACAGCTTTGTGAAGCCAAGCATCATCCAGCCATGCAGCCTCATCACCTCTGCCGGGTGTGGGGGGCCTCAGGGGGGTGCCAGGGTGCTGTACCAGCCTCTCAAGCTCTGCTGTGCACGAAGCAATGACAGCAACCCCCATTGTCTCAGAAACCTCCCTGTGCACCAAGGAGGACACAGGCACTGAAGGGCTTTGACTTTTCATTACTAAAGTTCACTGCTTCCCCCATCCTGCTTTTTGCAGAGAGAAGTGCAATGATGAGCTAACATGTGTCATTATTATCCCTCAGTATTGACCCAGTTGTTTTTGGTGACCTATTGCTCAAGGGTTCTCAGAGTCAGCAGTGATATTCTCATATTTAATATCTACATTTAAAGGACAGGTTTTGCTCCCATTATTTTTTCGCAGTTTCTTTTTGAACCCTGTACACTTTTGGCATCTGTAGCTCATCCTTGAACCCTGTGCACTTTGGCATCTGTAGCACAAACTGTGGCTCAGAGTTTTGTATCTTGAATGTGCTGGTAAGGAAAAGGTACCTGCTCTTCTTTATTTTGAATCTGCCACTTGCTGATTTAATTTGATGTCTCTTAATTCTTTTTACAGGGTGAGATGGTGAGAAATCACTCCTTACTGTTCTGTATTTCACATTTTAATTTGTATTCTGATGTAATGTTTGTTCTTCTATAGTCAGGTATGATATACAGCTTAAAAGATTTCTTGAGACTTTGGAATCTTATTTTAAACATAACTTATTTTAAATGTAACTGCTGTCCAGTCTACTTGGAAAGAATTGAAGTTTTTTATTAATAATGTGCTGTGTCCCTCAGCCTCTTTTTCCTCAAAATGTGAAAGTATATTGGCCACCCTTGGAATCTGAATGCATAGGGATCTTGTGATATGTCTTGGCAGACTTAGTTTATCTGATTTAACTGTAAGCCACCTTTCATGGGTTGCAGAACCCTTCCACCCCAACAGTGTATTTTGACTTCATGACCTTTTGTGCTGGCAGTAATTTCCCAGTGATAGTCTTCATTACCTGGCATTTCTGAAACATCTGTCACATCAACATCCTCATTTAAGGTTTGGCATCCCTATTTCTCCATCTTGTTTGTCTGCGTTATTTAAATGTCTCTGTTCTCTGTTATCGTCTGTCTCTATTGAAGTGCAGTCACTTTGTATCCTGTCTCTTATTTGAGTATAGAGTGTTACTATGATTCTTCCACAGAGAATTCGTAATCATAAGCTGTGAGCTATTGAACCCTTAACAGCTTTTCTCAGGTATTAAAACTGAAAAGGTCACAGAAAAGTATTGAATTAAATCGTTGACACTGTTCTTTTTTGGTTTAGAAGCAGCCTTCTTCTAGCATGTACTCACTCTGTTTTTCTCAGTTTTGGCAAATCTACTTGGAATTATTCTTCCCAGAATTAGCTTCTCTTGGGAGATACAACCTGTACATTCTTTTATTTATTCTCCTCCCCTCCCATTCACCTCTTTTACCCATATAAGAGAAAAGCCTTCTTCATTCTGGAAATGATTGGAACGATTTGATGACTTCTGTGTGTGGGAGAAAGGAAGGTTATTTTCTTCATTCTTGATGCCTTTTTCTCTTTTTGAGGAGTTCATGCTGGCCTTTTGTTGACAGAAATTGCTTTCTGCTTGAATCCATTAACAAAGTTCTTGCATTGAACCTAAGATACCTGTGGCAATCTCATGGTGGCTGCTGAAATTATTCCTTCATGCTCAGCAGGAGCGGGAAGTGTGGTGTGTATGAGAGATGAAAATGAACAGAAAACTCTTTGGTGGTTGTCCATAGTATTTATTAATATACTGATGGGAACTGATAAAATCCAAGGGTCCTTAGCATGTCAGTCTGAATTATTTGGAACTGAAGAATATTCTGCAGATGTGAAAATGATACTTCTCAGTGTTCATCCCTAAAACCTGAGGCTGCAAGTGAAGTTTTCTTCCACAGCCCCTGATAAGGATTCAAGCTTTATGACTGCCGTGTATTTATTAGTGATTGAACAAAAGAAGAGACAAAAACTATTTGTAGTATTTTCATGCTTTTTAAAAACCGTATTTTTTGTTTTTAATTGTAAATTCAAGTTAAAACATAGAATTAAACACAAACTTCAGAAACTTAACAAAGATGACCCTGTAAATCTGGTTGCTTATAATGACAGTTTCTGCCTGGAGGACTCCTAGGAGTTGTAGTTTTGTTTTCAAGTGAGAATTCTTTTGTTACTTTTGATACTAGTTGGATGCCTTGAACTCCAGTCTCTGTCAAGACCTTTGTGAGAAATCTCCTTTTCTCCCAAGGGGAATACAGAGAATGGATAGTTCTTCAGAAGATTGTTGGATACATTTTCTCTCTAGAGTGCTAGAAACCAGAGATAATTTGGAAATAGAATCTAGAAAAAACAATCTGAACTGTGACTGGTTAGGCTAAACAAATGGTAGTTTCTGGGGTACTGAGAAAAAATTGGAAATGCTTTGCCAACACAGCTGTTGAATGACTGTAAAATGACTGTTTCTGACTTAAGAATCTAAAATTATTTCCCTGACTTGTAGAAGTGTATAAAGGTTTGGTATCCAAGTAGTGAGAAGAAATTGAAGAAATTGAGTTGATAAGTTTTCTTAATCAGATCCTTACCCATTTTATTACTTCTCTGCAGCATTCTTCTTGGCTATTTTTTCTCCATATTTTTTCCTCTATATATTTAAATACAAGAGGACAGTGTTATTAATCCCAAGAAGGTGCTAGTGATGATCCTTTTAGCAGAAAACAGGGTTGGAACATATCTTCAACTTACCGTGTGTAGTGGGTTGGTTGACCTTGGAGGGCAGCCAAGCACCCACGCGGCTGCTCACTTGCCTGCCCCTCCCACGGCCAGAGGAGAGAGTAGGAACAGCAAAAGCAAAAAAACTCCTGATTTGAGATAAAGACAATGTAATAAGTGAAGAAAAGAGGAAAGAAAAACAAATGGTGAAAAGGAAATTACATCCCACTTCTCACAAGCATCTTCGATGGCTCCCAACAGTCAGACCCTTCCTTTCTGCCACGTGAGTTTTATTGCTGGGCATGATGTTACACAGGATGTAATATCCCTTTGGCCAGGTCAGGTCATTTGTTCTGGCTCTTTTCCCTCTGAGCTTCTTGTCCACTGCTAGCCTGTTTGCTGGAACAGGGACAGAGTGAGGGGGTGAAAAAGGAGCCCTAAGCCTGTGTAAAGCACTATCCAGCAGCAGCCGAAACATTGCTCTAATCCACACCTTCTTAATCACAAGTTCAAAATACAGCTCCCTACAGGCTGCTGTGAAGAAAATTAACTCCATCCTAGTCAGGCCATGTGTTTCCCCTATGCCAGGGTGGAATCATCAGAGTAAAACCAGTGTCCCAAATAAATACCTGTATATATGGTCTGGAGTTTCTCTGTGTGTGCATTTCAATTTGGTGCACTGATGTCTTTTGAATAAACCTCTTCTGGCAGTTTGATGTTGATGAATGTAGGGAGTATGATAGATTTGTGATCAGAAACCTTTGTGTGGCTACTATGGCTTTGAAAAGTGATTGCATTTAAATGCTTAAGAGCGCCTCAGAGTACTTAATTTTTTAAGCATTACATACATTAATTAAAAATTTTGACTCATTCTGTCACAGAGATTGAATCATTGCAAAGCTGGCGCAGTGTGCAGGCCATCAAGCCTGGCTTTATAACTGCTCTGTCTTCAAATGTCCCTGTCTGCTGCTAATATAATTTTCTCTCTCTTCAGCAGTCATAGATGCATCTTCCTGTCATTTTGCCAGTTGAGGAGAGTGGCATTCATAAAGAAATCTGGAGGCTATGATGTATTTTCAGCCTTAACAAGAAAAAAAAGACAGATTTTGGTCATTTGGGAAAGGGTGCAATTTCACTCAGCTGAAATATTAATAGATTCTCAGTGTACTGATTTTAATAATAGTAACGAGGGAAGACTTTGATCAATTCTACTTTTCATTTCACAGTTTACCCAGTGCATCAAACTTCCTTATAGCTTCAGAAATCATATATCAGTTCTTAGGAATGTAGGTCAAAAAGCCTGATGAGATAATATTTTAATAACATTGTAAAACAATGAATTGCTTCTGAACTGTAAAAATCTGTTTTGAATTCAGAGAGACAGTGCTATGGCTTGTAATCTAAAGTACTTACATTTGGGAAAGTAAGCTTAGCTTTCACAAAAACTGTTACACAGAAACTATAGAAAAATGATCATAGTTGTTGTTCCATTGTTCAGACTGATTTATATCCTCCATTATTATTGTTATACAGCTTAGCAGGAGTTAGAGAAATATGTCCTGGATTTTGTATCTGCTGTTCTTTTTCTGTGTGTAGATATTTACAACAGAACCTTAAGTAAATTTCTGTTGAAAGCCCTTGTATATTTTAGTTTGCACAGAATTTTGGTTTAGATGGTTGACTTCCTGTAACTTATAGGTAAAACTGAAAGTTATTATCTTTGTGTAAACAAAACTAATGATTTCTGATTCTCTTAGTGATTTTTCAGCATACATGGGTTTTTAAAAAAGTATTATATGTTTACAGAAGATGCAAAGCTTGACTTGAAGTGTTTTCCTGTGACTAACTACATTGGCACAAATAGATGCAATTTTATACATGAATGGTTTTGAATTAAATGAGGGATAGACCAAGTGCTAAATTAGCATTAATTGAATTGGCATACATCTATTACTACTTTCTGTAGCCATCAGAATATTGCCAGCTAAAGTGCTCTTTGGTCGACATGTGGATGTATATTGTACATTCTCTGACTAATGTTTCTTGGAATATTTTACAAAACAAGGCAGTGCTAATTTTATGTCTGTATTGTTAGAGAGCTCAGGATGTGAGTGCCCTTGGTATCTTAGCCTCTCCTTGTGGCTTTATGGAACACAGATGGAGGAGTGGGAAGGCCCTTCTGGCTGCACTTGCACGTTGGTTTGCAGTGCAGGGCTCTGGCTTTGCTGAGCAGGCAAGCAAACAGGTCATGGCAAGGCTGGAGAGCCGGGCAGCCGGAGACTGAACTGTTACCCGTGGAAAAGGACATTCCCGAGCTTGGCTCCTCCGTCTGTCACAGCCAAAAATATCTGTGAATGGGCTGCCTGAAGCATTAGGGAGAAAAGGTTCCAAAGAAGCACAGTGCTAATACTACAAGCAGAAAGCAGTGCCCAGACAGTGTTGGATTTATCCTCTGTCCAGTTTTCTTTCTGGCTGCAGTAGTGGTAGAAGGACAGAGTGTGAGATGCAGACTTGATTTCATTCACACCGTGCAGAAGCTGCAGAGAGAGGATTGCTGTGCTACCAAACACGTTTTGATCAACTGTTGCTAAAATGCCAAGTAGTTGGTTTTTTCTTTGTGCATTGTTAGGAAAAGTTCATTAGTCCTACTAAGGCATATTGGTTCTATTAAACTTGGTATCTTCAAACCAGAGTGAGAAACTCCTCTTGTTTTAAGTTTTAGGAATAGAACACTATTGTTAATGCTGGAACAAGGACATTATACTATTTAAAACAATAGCTTGAAGTTGGTATTTTTATCATTTATTTCCTTGGCATTTTTTTACAGTCACTCCTTAGTTGTTGTAATTTAACATATAAAACTTGCCGAAGTTAAAACAGGATGTGGGAGGAGCATACTTCTTAATTAACATCCATTTAGAAGTTAGGGAACAGTGGTGGGGGAAAAAACCACTTTGAAGAATCTAGTATTTCTGCTGCATTCTAGTACTTATAAGTGTTACTATGTTCTTAGTCTTTGAAATATAAAATAATCTTTCTTTTTAAAATGCTTTAAAGCTTAAAGATATAAAAAGGTAAGGTTTAATAGAAGAAGGTAGAAAGGGTATGTGAGATATTGAATGTTAAACAGCCAGCTGGATTTTTTTTTTGGTGGAGTGCTGAAATGAAGCCAAGCCTTACTTACATTGCACTTTGCACTCACTAAAGCAAAAGCAAGCAGCTGTTATATGGCTCAGTGTTAAACACATTAGTGCAAGGGTCATAACAGTAAAAGCAAAAAATTAACTTCCGGTGTTGTGTACAAGAATTTTTTCTCAGAATAAGATCTGACCTGATCTTAGTAGTGTTTGCTACTTTTAAACAATGGGATAATCATCACACTTTTCTCTATTGCCTCCAAAGGTGGGACTGTGAGTAGCTGATTTCCACTCCATTTATTAAACTTACCCATGGAAGGAGACTTACCTGTAGAATCTGAGGTCGGCTGAACAGCCCTGCTTTTTTGACTTGTAGTCAGAAACAATAAGAAAATTGCAGATGAGTTTCAGTACTTGGTTTTCAAAGAAAATGGCGTGAGCAAAACCATTTCTCTAAATTTCAGGAGTATGTAATTTGAAAACCTGATATTAAAAATACAACTTCTTGCTTTCAACTTTTATCAGACTGCTTGCAGTATTTAGACAGGAGTGGTATGTTAAAGCACAGTAAAATAATAGAAAAATCACACAAGCTTGAAAATAGATAGGTGATTCTTAGGTTGCTTGGATATAATTAATAAAAACAAGATTCCAGAAATACACAAATGGAGTAACTGCTTTCATAATCTTTTTGTGTAAAGATTTGTACTCCTGCAGAGACAGTAGCAGGCCATGGCAGCCTAATTTTGTCTGCCTGGTATTGTCTGTTCTTGGTCATGGTCCTTTTGAAAGGAGTAAAAGAAGTAAAAAAGAAACTTCAATCTTCTTTATCTGCAGACTTATTCAGCGAAGATGCAGATGTTTAAAACTACTGATTATTAATATCCTTATTCCAAGGAGTAAGAATGAAAGTCATTCTGTGTTGCCGTTCAGAAACGTGCTTGCACATCACCATTCTAAGGCTGGTGCATTTAACTTGCAAGATATTTGTGTCCTGGGGAAGGAGTATTCCCTCTGTCCTGTTGTCCTGTGAACATTGTTTGTTGA
Organism: Climacteris rufus; assembly: GCA_013398175.1. Lineage (NCBI taxonomy): Eukaryota > Metazoa > Chordata > Aves > Passeriformes > Climacteridae > Climacteris > Climacteris rufus. The sequence goes on from VZRZ01008045.1 coordinate 424,817, forward strand.
GGTTGAGTTTCATTCCACTTCTGCATTGTTTTTCAGTGAAAAGTGGCTTAAAGTCAGTTACCATGTGAAACATTGCTGAGAAGTCACCACTTCCTTTATTTCTTCCCCTCTTTTCCGTGTGAAGGCTTCTTCAGGCTGCCTTTGCCTTTTCCTCGAGTTCCATGATCTTGTGGGTCAAGCAGAACTTTCCAGTCTTCATCAACTGGCACAAAATCCAGTCTTAATTTCTTAAAAACAAGCAAACAAAAACCATACAAAATTAATATGGCTTATGCCTTCTTCACCAGTGCTGTGTGTTTTCCTCTGGGTGCCCTCACTATGCTACTTGCTGTAGTGATACGATACCTTGTAGTTTCCCTCTCTTCTCTATGCATCATTTTCCTTTTCTTTTATTAATGCCTTGCCTAGTTTTATCCTAGTTCCCTAGGTTTTATTCCAGTGGGATACCCTCAAGGACTCTTATCTTGCTAATTACAAATGCTGTCTTGTTCTCTCTGTGCTGTTCATTCTGTGTGCCCTGTCAGCAGTGAAAGGCAGTATACCTGTACATGATTTAATACTGAAAGATCTGGTAGCTCAATGTATGAAAAAGTCCTGATATTTTAATCACACATTCAGCCTTATTGTTTAGCAGTTTATAGTCTGCAGAACAAAATTTATGGTCTCTTGATTTATTTTTGTTAACTCTGAAACTGGCAGTGTTTAATAACTACATTCAGATTCCTTTTCTAACTGTGCCTGTAGGCACTATCACAACACACTCTAGTAATTGTTTGACTGACATAGTTTTGCATCCACTTCTGTTCAAACTTTGGAGGACAGTGTAGAGGTTATGTCTCTTCCTACTGCTGGCCTTCACAAATTAGCCAAATGTGTGCAAACATTTGTAATCTCTCACCCAAGAGCAGAATAAATTTGCTGGGATAATTCTGCAGTTAGTATGCTTGCAGTAGCTGCTGGTATTTGCTTAGATTTTATGACATGGCAGCTGGAAATGTGACTATGTAACTAACAGAAATTAGTTGATTACAAAGCAGCAGCTTCTACCAGTTGTAAATAATGGTAGGTATAGAACGCAGCACTGACATTAGCAGATTGTTTTTGTAATATGTTTACATAAGTATACTATCTAGGTTTTCTGATTTAATAAAGCTTAAAAATATTTGTATTAGCCCTACTGACATCACAGTTTCCTGGTATTCATTTCAGTGTATATGTGGTTAAAACAAAACTGCAATGAGATAATGGATATGGCAGTGTTCTGAAAGCTACTCCTACTGTTCTTACAGAATATCCTCCTTCACTCAGGACTTTGTAAGTAGAGAATTCTAGTGTTACAGATCACAAGGTAGTAGCAATAAGGACATGAATTTGGCAAGGTTATATATTTGGCAAGTGTGATGACAGAAAAATGGCTGTGAAATTGACTTTCAAGTTCCTAAGTATAATGAACGAATGTAAATCAATGTTGCCCATTGTTATTAAGGTCTGTAATAGTAAACTTCCAAATCAATACAGATATTTAGATAGCTTTGTTAAAAATCAGGATTTAAAAATTATTTTTTAACTGGTGTTAGCATGTTAAGGTATACTGGATACATCTAACCATGTTGTGACATATTCTTAGTAAAATGTGGGGTTCAGGCACATTGCTCACTGCTTTACTAAGAAGCAGGAGGGGTTTATTTGTGTGTGTTTGTCAGCGGTCATAGAAAGTAATTCTTCTCTCCCAACCAAAGGAATTCCACCTTTGGCATTGCCTGAATTGGCCCAAAATCTGAAAGACTTGCATAACCTTTGATATAAAATATTTTTTTGTTTATCAGATCATTATGATCTATATCATTAGAAAAAACAGTGTAATTGTTTTCATGCATTGATTGTGTCTGCTACCCTTGTGTCAGTATAAATAGGAGATGCAATACTGAAAGTGAAGTATGTGAACTACTGAGTGCTTAATAAACATTATTACTTCAATTACTTATATTTGTCTGGGTAGTTGGCTGTGTTGCTCTTGCAGTCAGAAGTTTCTGAATCGCTAAAACTGTTCACATTCTGTATAGACAAATAAGTGTTGGGAGAAAAGATCTCTGAGAAATGTGATATAAATTAATTGCTAATGCAGTTTTTATAAAAATTACTGTAAAAATGCGTGGAAGTTAAAGGTGTCATATTAGGGTTCACTTGGTTCTAAAGTATTTCAGAAATATTCTGAAGTATTTCACATGATTGCAAAGTACTCATAGGGTTTGCATTCTGCTGCAACATTTAAATCCCTTTGAACTGGGTTGTCTGAGGAAGTTTTTTTGTGAATGTAAACATAGACAAAAAGATGAGTCTGCATTTTTTTACCTTTCAAGTAATAAGGTTCCTGGCCAACAAGAAATCCGGATGCTGATGTGGTTCTTATTTGGTAAACTTTTATAACCTCATAAAATAGTAGATGAAAGTAAAATTCCTTTTTGACCATACAGCCAAGGAAACCCCAGAAGCTGCAGCTTGTTGCCAGAAGAGGTAACAACAACTGTTGACTTTGCCACATTCAGGAAGTAATTCAAAATAAACTTCTTTTGCTAACTTTTCAGAACATGATGTTCTCATTTGCAAATACTTTTTAAAGGGAAGAAATAAATACTACTTTTTGATATTTGGAAAGTAAAGTTGAAAGAGCATTTCAGTGGTGTGATGCAAAGCTTTGCTTTAGATTTTATTTTTTAGAAGCACTGGACATGTATAAGATTTCTATATGTTTATATGTGCAGGGGAGGAGATAGAAATTAATAGAAAACATGTAAAAGCTGTAGTCGGTGTAATGACTGCTATTATGTTTGGAGTTAGCTTACACCCACCCCCCACTCCCTACTCCCCTGACTGAGATTAAAGTCAGGAATAACAGGGTTTGATTCTTCAAGGGACTCACACTGAATTGTTCTTCAAGATGTCTGGAAACAAACCAGAATATAATTTTTTTTAATATGTTTCATTATCTATCAACAGGATCAAACCTCAGATGTACCATTTTCTGCCTTGGATAAGTAACACTAGCTCTTAAATGTGCAGAGCTAATTTATTCTGCAAACCAGATCAGGTTATCATTTTTATTCTTAGCTGACTACAATTCTGTAAAACTCAAAATATGCCCACAATAGCAGTAATAAGACAAAAGATGCATTGAAAACTGCTTTTGTAAACTGAAAAATTCTAGTGTAAAATTGCAATTGCAAAAACTTCAAATGAATCATTTTTCCAAACTGCGTTAACTTTGTCATAAAAATACTTCACTCCAGAAATATAAGATGTAAGCCTTTGCAGCATAGTATCTTTCTGACCATTCTGTAATCCAAAGAAACTTCTGATGTTCCATAATCAGTTCTACTGCCCAGGGGGAGAGGGATATGCTTTATTTATAGGATGATATACCATGAGGGTATTCTGGGGCTGATGAGAGATTTCTGATTACCATCTGCCACAACTACTCAAGTTTCAGAGTGGATTAACTATGTATACCAAGACCTTAAGATCTTAAATCCAGCTGTAGGCTGTTTATCAGTAGTGCTAGACTATGTAAAATCTCTTTGAGTAGAGTGTCTGAGCCCTTGTCTACAGCAAAATAAGCTTGACACTTGGAAATCACAGTGTTAATGAAACAGTTTTTCAGTCAAAACACAGATTTTTATTCCTTAAATGCCACGTTTCCATTTTGGAGAAGATGAAATTGGAAATGGGTCTAAAGGTGAGACACTGGCCAAAAGGACTTTGTAGGAGTTTGCCAAATCTGCAGCTACAGGTTTGCTGTCTAAAGAAGCTGAACATGAGTGTAGGATATACTTCTGTTTGAAATTCTAAGACTTCTGATTCAATGCACATTTTGAGATTCTTGAACACTTGACTTCTGTTCATCTTTCTGATTAGGAACACAAGGTGTTTTATGTATAGTTGAAAAAAATCAAACTTCACAGTAATGATTGCAAAGTTTGATAGGTGTCTTCAGGAAACAAAGAACTTTAACAATTGTGAAGTTCTTATGTTAAGCCCTGTTCTTGAAGAGGCAACTGTATAGGTAGGTACAGATAGACAGCTGGGTGATGGGTTTGATGAGCATCTTAATTTTGCCCACTTCTTCTAGTAAGAAATAGTAATTTGTGTCTCCCTCCTTCTCACACCAACTTTTAGGAAAACCACTGGAATAAAATGGTATTAAGATATGTATTTCTCCTTCTTCAGATTTCTTTAAGATAGGCTAATACATTTAAAAGCTATGGGACTGCAGGAGGAAAAGACAGCAAGGTGAACATTTAAAGTATTTACGTGATCTGTATGTTCTTAGAGAAAGTTGGTTTGAAATACAGACTTAACTGTGTCTGAAGGAAGAAACTTAATTGCATCAGTAAGGATAAAACCCCTTTCTTTGGAAGAATACCAAGACCTTATGTAACTTGTCTTGTGCTTCAGTTGTCAGTCTCTCATAAAGTTCCTGCTTGACATTCTTCTGTAGGAATTTGCTTTCTTTTTAGGGAGCTTTTTACTGTTGATGTGTGATAGTAATGTCACTGGTACTACTGATGCTAGGTAATATTTTCATGTATTGTTGTTTGTAACTGTAGCCAGACTGAAGTAGTTTCTTACTTGAATATATTTTGCATTCCTTCAATCTGCTGCATCCTCTCTAACTCTTGATGCCAGGTGACTCTTGTCAATTGAACCCTACAGCCTGAAAGGGGGACAGGGAAGCTTTTTAATTATTCTTAAAACAACTGCAACAGGAAAGAGAATAAACTGTACTTAAATTCTTTTTTGCCCAGTGCTTTTCCAAGCTAATTTAAGTAAACATGTTTTGTAAAGCACGTAAATTTAAAATGCATGTTCCAAGAGCTGGAGTTTTTTTGTTTGTTTTGTGGAGGTTTTTTTTATTTTTTTTTTTGATTGCAGTTCTTGATCAATTAATGTTTGTGGTACAGTCAGTGGCCTTATGAGCTAGTAGTTAGAGGCTCTTGTGGTTGAGGACTTGGCAAATACTTTTAAATGAAAAACACTTGCTTGTTTCTGTAAAAGGGGTAGTCATCTTTCTGGCAATCTAAAGTAGTATTATCAGATGAGGAAACACATCTTTGCTGTTAACTAAAGAACTTGCTTTCTAACCTAATTTTATCACTGAATTAATACAAAATTAGTTTCACCCGTTCTTGTCGTCTTAGTTGCCAAGGAGTAATTGGTTTACAATACTGGAAAGTACAGAATTGTAGAATTTCAGAATGTTTAGGAAACTATGAGTAATTTTTACTTTCTCCATCATGATTATTGTTGTTGGGATGCATGCTATGAAGATTTTTGCAATGTCTGCAAGGGAAAAAAACCCACACATGAAATAAAACTCATACATACTAGAAAAAAACCCTACAAAGTTATATAAGGAAGTCCATGGAGACTGTGAACAATAGGATCACCAGTTACAATCTAAAAATGTTCAGAACAAGCTAGTTCTAGTGTAATTTTAAGGCTGTTGAGTCAAATTCTGCTTAGTTGCACTGTACTGCAAATCCAGAAGACTTGATTTTAACATTTGGTTTAACAGCAGATCAATAAGGTGAAGTCTGGTTGCTCCTCTGCAGGTAGTGTTTAGAGAGTCCTTAAGATGAGAAAGTTTATGTTGGCCAAATTAGAGACAGGGTTGAGTACCAATGTCATCAATTTTGGAACAGAAAATACTTATTAAAATACTGTTACAGGTTTTTTTTCTATTAATTTTTTAAACTTTTATTTTTGCCTGGAATTTCTTTATAACATTGTTTCCTGTGCTTTGCAGTAACTCCTAGAAGACCTCAGGCAGGTTTTCATTTTGCAAACTGATAGCACTTAGTGAAGAAATTTAGTTGAAGGCAAATAATACATGCAGTAATAAGAGAGGAACGGATCATTGTTTGATTCATATGAAAAAATGTGGTAGTATATTTGATTAAAAGTGCAACCTTTATTTTTTGCCTTATAACAGGTAATTTTTTCACATATAGTTGTTCTAATAAAAGGAACCTTTTCTTACTCCACTGTAGTTTCTGCTTATTTGTGGATGTTGGCTTTACAGGATTAGAATCAGTTGCAAGGATGGGTTGCAGAGCAGACATGATCTTCAATCACTGGCATTGTCTGCTTTGTGTGGCTAAACTTATTTTTACTCATCCCTAAATCTTCATTTTTGCCTGTTTCTATGTACAAAATTCTTTCAGGTTAAACCCATGGAATCATGTGTTATCCTAGCAGACATACAGAATTCAAAAATTACCTATACCACAGAATTTCCAGATCAGTCCCTTATGGCTGTGTCTGTGTATGCTATGGTTTTCTAAATGCAGACATTTCTAGGGGAAGTTAGAAAATAATTGTGATTCAGAAGTACATGGATCGAAATATCCTTCCCCTCTTTCCAGTCAGAATAGTAGCTCATACCCTTCAAAAACATTTGTTCCAAAAATACAGGACATTCCTTTGGGAGCAATTTGCCTTCACTTGATAGTAATTGAATATATGTGCAGATATTTACATTGAAATGTGAAGTGCTAGCACTACTGGGGGGTAGTTTCAAAACTTAGAGAATGTTGGGAATGTCACTTTATGCACCAACAAAGGAGCTTCTGCTTCCAGTCTGTAGCTATGATCACTTGACTGTGTATTTAGAAGTGAGGAAATGCCTGGAAAAGTTGTCTGACTGTTACACCTGAGAACAATATGGCTTATCTTCATTGTTATAGAATGTAGAGAATGCACTGTTACAGACATAAAGATGTAGAGAATATGTTTTGGGTAATACTTGGAGATGCATCTAAATAAACATGTATAATTCAGTTTTAATTTTCATTCCTTTCAGAATGACTACCAGCTATTGCTTTCTCTTTCCCACTCACATAGTGCATGTGATATTTTATGCATCATTTGGGCCTCAGATGTTGTGAGTGAATCTTGTAATTGAAATAACATTTTTCATTGGAAGGAAAACTCGTTTCTAGAAACTCTTGTGAAGTTGCTTTTTACAGTGCTTATGTATATAATTTATTGAATGCACTCCCCCATAATTTACAGACATAGGTAATTTTTGCTAACTGTAAAGCACTGAAAAATCAGGTTGAAGTGTGTTCTTTAAGTTTTGAAAGCCTGTTACTTTGAAATTGGGGCACTTCTATGTAAGACACATGGTATGGAAACATTCTGATGCACATAGTACAGAAGACATGTAATATAGGTAGCAAAATTTGGTGGGATGCAGGACCTTGTGCGTTTTTTCAAAGTAGTAACTATATGAGACTGGAGGATGGCCATCTCCCATCTTCATTTACTTTTTGTGTTTACATGTATTTTTATGTACACACCCAGTATCCCCTAAATTTCTCTCCCCTCCCAGGCAGAACCATTGCTGTTTCACTACGCTTGTACATTCTGTTATCAGAGTGCATGATATGCAAACCTCTAGAGTCATGGCTTGTTTCCACTGTAAAAACAGGTCCTTTTCTCTTTCAGAAATTGGAACCTGTACTGCAAAGTGTTTTTAACTCTAATAATTAAGAAATATATAAGAAATTATTTTAGTATTGAAAATAAAATGTATAAGAAAGCCAAAGTAGTTTGTCTTTATTATTTTTTCCTGTAATTTTTAAAAAGTTTTTTTTTCTTTTTTAAGGAAGGAATGGAAAACCTCCGAGAGTCCAATCTTTTTTATATTAGTTTTTAATTCTTCATATGTTGTGGGCTTTGGTGGTTGTTTTTTTTAATTTATTTGTTTTTGAAGAGTGTGATGATCAGTCTTGCCTCTGTTACCACTTTGCTGAAGAGGAATAGGGTTAACTGTTTTGAAAGTGGTTCCAGAGCTTTCTTCTGTGTAGAGTCGTGAGCTTGGAGGATGGTGCCAAAACTCTTACTGATCACCTGAGTGTGTTTTGTTGAAAGATTTTATAGATAATAGAAGTCCACTGGCTCTTTTGCTGACTGATGGCATCTTCTACAAATGAGCTTTTTCTTTATACTACAGGCTGGCTTGTCTGGTCTCCTTCCAAAAGCAGGACATAGTAAAGAGCAGAGGCTCTTCCATATTACTGACTAAAAGTCGTAGCAAAAGGTTTATAAACTGAACTAAATATAAAGCTGGGATTGTTTCAGAGAATGGTGCAAATTAGATTCAAATGTAAGAGTGGCTATAGTAAAGCAAACAAATTAGAAAATTCCATGTGGCAGTGTGACTTACTGTATGTGCATGGAAACATTTTTGATAAATGAGAAAACACCCCAGGTTTTACTGTGTTTTGTCCAAGTCTGTAGTCTTTTCTCTCCTATAAAAGGTATCTGGTTTTTATAAAGCTAGCGGAAGACAGAGCTTTTGCATGTGCTTCCTGTCCAAAGCGCTCAGACGATGTGTTTGCCATATAATGTGTTTTCCCTTCAATGATCCAGAGATCCAGACAGCTCTCCTTAGCTGGGGGGGAAAAAAAAGCCAAAAGAGGCAGTGTTTATTTTTCATGGCAGTAACCTGGGGAAATTGCAGTCACTATCTGTTCTTCTAGCAGTGACTTACTGAGCAGGCACCAGGTGTGCGTTGCTGAGCCTTCCAAGCGCAGGTATCGTTCCGAATGAGCTGCAACACGTGCTGTCTCTGGGCTGTCCTGCAAGCCATGCAAGCGAAGGAAAGGATCAGGATTTGCATGAGCTGGGCTCGGGAGGTGACCATAAAAGATGGGAAGAGCTAGAGAGAGGAGTGAGCGTGATGGGGAAGGTCTGGAATGTCATAAACATAAGACAGTTGTGGAATCTGGCAATGTGAGAAGACACAGCTTCAGACAGTGTTCAGATGTGTTGAGGTTGAGAATTACTGTTTTCATCCCCGTGTTCCCCTCTGTCACTTTAGTTAAGAGGAATTCTCTCTGCAGCTCCCGTTTGGACTTGGGCTGTCTTGTAGTGCTGCAGCAGCTGTGTGGGTGCAGTGGGTGCAGTGGGTTACTTTCATGCCTGGTACGTGCAACTTTAATGTAAACTGGAGTCTCTTGAAACTTCCGTAATTTACAGTAGCTGATGTGACCTCAGAGGTTGCCCTGGTAACTGGTGTCTCAGAAGCCTCTGTAAATACACCTGAAAAGTGGCTCAAAGTCTACATGCCAATGTAATGTCTAAAAATATCGACTAATTATGTTTATATTTAAAACTCATTTTGTCAAAGTGTCTTTGGTAACAGACTTCCCCAAATATAAAAATATGAAAAATCTGTAAGATCACATGCACTTTGAAATTGTGGCTTAAAATGCATCATGAGCACTCTCCCAAATTATGAGCCACTATTTGATGCCTTCTGCTTTTATTTTGATAACATAACCAACAAATTAAATTAATGTGTTAAGAATTATATTTAAGTCATTAGAAGAATGACTTCTGCCTTCATATGACATAAAAGGGAGAGGTGTGGATCAAGGTCTTTTCATACTGTTGGTCTCTAAAAGAAGCAGCCACAAGGATTCAATGTTCTAACTAGGAGACAAAAGTAATGTTGCCATAAGTGCTTCTTTTACAAAAGCTTCAGCAGAAAACACTTATGCAATGGTAGGATGTTCAACCTCTCTTCATTTTAAGGAGTAATTATCTTCATTTCAAGCATTTGTTCCTTTTCTTTTTCTCCTTTTCTTAGTTGTGGACCCTGAGCATAAAGTGACTTACTAGTGTTGGCACCTTGCATTTGTTTATGCAGTTCAGAGGAAGAGTGAGCTGCATTACTACCAGCTTTTAGTTGGAAGGTGCACAGTATTGCCTAAGTCGTAGAATGCCTGTTTTTTCATAGTTACCTTGGCTTCTGAAATGCCTTTTCTTTTATTTTGTGGATTTTCATGATCAGCTATAAATAGAAATTGTAGAAAGAGGTCTAGTTTATTCCATGTAAGAAAAAGTGGGACTTCTGAATCCTTAAAAATCTTAACATGACATGTGGTGAATATTTAAATTTAGTAGCTGTACAGCTTGGTTTCAAAACACACCTCAATGGAATGTCCTTTGTAAAACAAGAATTTAGACTAGTGTCATGAATACATCCTAGTTCTAGTGTAATTTCAATAAAGTAAGAAAATCAGAAATGTGTACACCACTGACAATTATTTGATGGTAAATAAAAGAATTGAACAACAGTATATGCTTGCATTTTGTAGTAAAGTGAGAGTGGTCCATTCCTGAAGGAAATGGTGATTTATTTTTCAAAGGCAATCAAAGTGATATTCTTTAAATTAGTTTGTGGTTACAGAAGTAATTTATCTAAATACTGTTGTTAAATAGAGAAAAAAGATTACCAGGTGAATGTTATGACTGTATCAAAGAAGCTTCAGAAGGTCACTGTTTCTATAAATACTGGCCTGCTGTGGCAACATGAAAATAAACCAAAGAAAAACATATACAAAAGTACTATTCATCTCTGTTGCTATATATTAGGGAGCTGACTGTGAGGTAAAGAATACATGATCAAACCCCTTGTCTTTCATGTTCCTGAATCTTAGTCTTTATATTCTTCATATTCTTTATCATTCTTCATCTGATGACAGCAAGTGAGCCTATCCTTTTTCCTCAGACTCTGGACTACGTTTGTAACATTGAAAGTTAAAACAAGTGAATCTCACACAGCGAGGCAGAGTTGCAGTCTGAATTTGGAACATTGTCCTGAAACTGGTTAAAGTCTTTGGATGAGAAGCATCCAAAAGATTTGCTGCTGTTTAGCCTTGTGGTTCTGCTGTTCGGTTTGTTTCTGGAACCAGCCAACGGATGTGTGTGCAGTCTCACCACGAGCACTCGTTGCCATCCAGTCACACATTTTTATGAGTTTTCCACACACTGCTGGATCCAGAGCTGTGACAAGTCTGCCAGTTTTTCTTGAGGAGCCTTGCATTGCTAATGTGTGTTGTTCAGTTGTGTCCGTGACAAAATGGTATGTATGGCAGACTTGCTGTTCATAAAGTTATGTTTATACCTGGAGTGTGGTTTTGGATACAGTAATTTACTTTTAATCTCGGGCAGAATTGCAATCCTATTACTGTACAACATAGAATTTTAGGAAGGTTGCCTGTGTAAACATTTCTTTTTAGCTGCTAGTCTCTTATAAATCAGTGAATAATATACTTGCATACATCCATAAAATGTATCTATTTTCTCTGCATAACATTTCTTCAATCTGGCATATGGGAACAAAACTGAAATTGTAATTTTGTAGCTGCGATAGATTCACACAAAGTGCAGTGAACAGCTAAATGGAGGAGAAAACTTTTGGATATGTTTTCATGTGTCTTGAAATGTAATACTGTTGGTATGACATTGCTTCACCAACTGTAATTAGTTAGGAACAAAAAAGGAATTACACTCCTGTAAGATTTGCTTGAGGCTGAACATTAGTTAACGTAGGAAGTGATTATGACGTTGGACTATTCATTTTTGGGTTCCTGACTTTCAGCACCTGCTTTAAAGAGTGACTGATTATTGCTAGGGGTCAGGAAAATGGATCACTTTAAAAAGTTTTGGTGGAAGAGCTGAAAGTTGAACTTCAAAAACCAATAGCTGTTCCAGAAAGTTTGGGTGTATGTAATAACACCTCATCATATTTTTGAACTTTCCTATGCTTTTTGTTAGTGTATTTTAGTCTTGTCTAGTTTATAGGCATCCAGAGTTATGTAGCTGTGTTGTAATAGGGAGAGTGTCTAACATGGTGCTTGCTTTGAGTTATGTTTCATGTATTGCTTAGAAATTAACCAAAAACTCCAGGAAGAGCATAGACTGTAAGTCATAAATCTTGAAGAGCATAGAAGATATTCTCTTGAGGTTTTCAGAATGTTTATAATCAGCATTAACAAGCTAATCAGTAAACTGTGGTATGTGTAATGTTGATTTTAAGCACTTTTCAGCACTGCTTATATTGGTGTTTTCTCATTAACCAGTGGATAAGCTGTGTGCTCATTTTCTCTCTAATTTACAGAATATAGACAGATGTGTGAATTAACTTATCATTGGACAGGCATGAAGGTTGGTGGTGAATGGTGAATATCCAGTGGGCAGCTGGTCACAAGTGGTGTTCTCCAGGGCTGAGTATTGGGGCCAGTTCTGTTTAATATCTTTATCAATGATCTGGGCAAGAGGATGGAGTGCACCCTCAGTCACTTTGTAGGTGACACCAAGCTGGACAGGAGGGTTGATCTTCGGGAAGGTAGGAAGGCACTGCAGAGGGATCTGGACAGGCTGGCCAAGGCCAATTGTGAGAGGTTCAACAAGGCCAATTGCTGGGCCCTGTACTTGGGTCACAACAACCCCAGGCAGCTCCACAGACTGGGGCAGAGCGGCTGGAAAGTTGCTCAGCATTAATGGACCTGGTGGTGCTGGTGACAGCAGCTGAACATGAGCCAGTGTGTGCCCAGGTAGCTAAGAAGACCAATGGCATCCTGGCTTGTATCAGAAACAGTGTGACAGGCAGGATGAGGACAGAGATAGTCCCCCTGTACTTGGCACTGGGGAGACCGATAATGAGTAGTGGAACAAGTTATTAAATAATAAACAAAGGAGTTCCTAACAATGGATAAAGAAACTATGGCTAGTACTGGCACTTTTTTGCTTGAGAATACAAGCAACTGCTAAATTATACTGAAATTGTAATAGGTTGCAGCCAATGTGAACCCTCTGCATAATGAATTTTCATTCAGTTTATTTCATTGAGAACACTATCTTTAGGAACAAAGTTCCTAAAATGGACTGTGTTTAAAACAAACAACACAGAAATGGTTCTAACTTATGATTAAAATTATCAATAGTATATGCATCACTAATCTGTTAACTTTTGTTTTTCCTATTGACAGTCCTTTAGCTATTTTTGCCCTTTATGTCACCTATCAGGGAAAATTGTTCATAGTTGCTGTGGATGACCTTGGGGTACTGGTGGATGAGAATCTGACACTCAGTCAGCAATTCATCCTTGCAGCAAAAAGGGCCAACAGTATCTTGGTATGCTTTGGGTAGAGTGCTGCCAGCAGGTCAGGGGAGGTGTCTTCTTAATTTATCGATTACTAAGCATTCATGGTATGTTTGAGGCAAAAATTATGAAGGTTTATCTATCGATGTGTGATGAGTTCTGCAGTCACTGTTAACCTTTTAACAGATGTGCACTAAGTTGTCTTAACTATCAGCTAGCAGTGAATATAATTCTAAATGTCACAAGGTTACTGACTTGTATGTGGGAAGCTCCCAGCCTGTTGCCCTCAGCAGCAATGGCTGCAGAAAACTGCTCCACTTAAGCTTTTATGAAGCTCTGATCTCCCTGAAGAAAATAAATCATTTGAGATAGAATAATCTGAAGAGAACTCATTTCTGAAATGCAATGGTTTAATTCAGGTGTTCTAGCACAGACAACAGCGTGTTGATAAAAGGAAGTTTCCTGGCTTTCCTGTGTGTATCCACCACTCGTCAGTATCTGCTAAGGCCATTGGGATGGCTGGTTTTGTTCAGCTGCAGTTCGCAGCTACCAGGATAGCAAAAGAAGGTGAATAGTACAGTGCTGGTTTTAAGCACTTCGGGCAATATATTATTTTCCTACACTGAAGGAAATACTGTAGGGATTTTGACATAGGTTACGATCTGTTCTGAAACCTTTCCTGTTCTCTTTTAAAATTGCCAGGAATTTCTGTGGGACGACAGCAGGTCATGCTCTGATGAGATAAGCCTCTCTGTGGTGTCTTGCCTAGAAGAGATAAGGAATCTTAGTCTGTGTAGTAGCAGAGAGCGTTGTCTTTGAAGAGGCAGGTAGTCTACACCTGCCCTTCTTGGAGCAGGGTTTGATTGATAATGTTAAACAGCAAGCTTTTGTTATTCTTATCGAGCCCTCAGGAGTTCTTGGCAGTGCCATAATGTCTGCTGAAGAAATCTCAGTGAGAGGCAGTAAAGAGTTTAGATCTCAGTGTTGTATATCTGTTTCATTTAAGTGAGGCCAGGATGAAAAAAAAAGGGAACTACTGTTCTTTGGGCTGAAGTTTTATGTTATGGAAAGTATTAGGGTCTTTGCTTTGGATGCAGCTGTCTGCCACAAGGTTAATGACATGTCAGCTCTAGTAGGATTGCGTCTTCTTGGTTGACTTGTGGATCGAAGCAGGTGTGAACTCTTGATCTATCTTTTTTTTTATAATCTGAATTTTATTGATTCTCTTTTTCTTCCCAACTGTCTGGTTTTGGAAAGCCTGTGGAACCTGGTTGTCTGGAGATTTTTTCTTTTATCAGATTTATCTGAAATCAAGAAATAAGTTTTAAAGTTAGAAGAATGTGTGTCTCTTATGCATTCTTAGATGATGTGATCCCTAGGATTATTTGCCTAGGAAACCATCTAAAACATAATATATGGTTCATTGGTAGCCCTGGAAACAGCCTGCTTCCATCTCAATCAGTTTTATCATCACGAAGCTTACTCTGCCACGATTTCCTTCCTTCTCATAAATCTTCTAAGAAATAGTTTTGATTGTAACTAAATGCCATTGTGAGCAGTGTGCAAATAGTGTGGTTGGGAAAAGGTTCTATGTAAACTGGACATTTCTGCTGTGTTTGAGAGCAGATAATTTTAGAGATATCTAAAGGTTCAGTTCCTTAACGTTCTGAAAATAGTATTGTGCTGGATGGAATCAACAGAAGACGGTGGGTATTTAAATGAAGGGTAATTATAATAATTTACTGAGGCCAGCATTTATTTATTATGTAATGTGTGCAACTACAACTGTTATTAAAAAATGCTGAAGTAAATAATCCAGTGCAATAGGCTAGGACCAAATTGTTGTTGATTTTCAGGTTTTCCAAATTTGTAAAATTTGTGTTGTATTTCTCCAAGTTCAGATAAACAAAGTTTATACTTTGTTAAGGGATTGAAATAGGGTTGCAGCATAAAGCAAGTTGCTGAAATAAGGATTCAACATATATTGAATGAGAAGTTAACAAATGTCAGTGAAATAGTTATACCACTTATTGTTTGTTCTTTCCTACTGAACTATACTGACAGTTAAAATCCAGTGATAGGGAAAAATTGGCCAGCAACAAGTTGCTGCAGATATGAATAGACAGTTCTGTTAATACTGCCAGAATGCTTTTGCTGTGTTCAGTTAACTTTGTGTCCCAGAGAATTGGTTGATTTATAGCATTTTCAGTTATAATGTGGATATTTTTAGTTCAGGATTCAGAGTGGGTAATAGATAATGAGTTCTATATTCATATGAATAACTACACAAAATGCAGTATTCAAATAATTTAAAATTTTTATTGACTTTTCAATTAGCCACTGCATCATGTTAGTTTAGCAAATTATTTTCCTTTAGATGTATTCTTTCTATTCTGTCTTAGTACAAAATTCGAATCTTCTAAAGCAGCATTCCTTTAATGGCACATCTGCTTTCTGTCAGTTCTTCTGCTTTCCTTTGGCCCCTCTGTCATTTCAAACTTAAGTTTTGTTGAGTCCAACAGAGCAAGTCATGTTGCAGCATGAATTTACAGAAATGTATGGAAATCTGGGTAAAGCTGGTTAAAGATGTGCTTTAAAAATGCCTTGCATACAATGTATTTTAAAAGAAAAAAACCAAAACTTCCGAATTTTAATGTCAGTGCTTTTCATTGCTTTTAAAAAAAAATCTATTAATCTCTTTGGCTTTGTAAGTAGTTAAAGATTTACTATTTTAGTCTTTTTATCAGTCAAACTATTCTGAGAGCTTTTAATATATAAAATGTTGTTTCTTCAAATTTCATTATGGCATTTGAATGCTTGCCTTTATTTTCAGGGTCCAAGTGTAAGTATTAATACCAAAGGCTTGATTACTTTTGACAAGATTTATTGGTGTAGGTGACACAAGGGCCAGCTCTATTTTTAGGGACCACACAAATTCTAACAGCAGGCTTCTTTTCCTGGCATAATTCAACTACTGGGAGGAGTAAGTTGGGTAACCAAAAGACACATTTCCAAATACAACTGTGTGCATTCTAGTACTTTTCTGGTACACTGGTGTCATTTACAGCTGTGACTTTCTTTGCATTACTGTCCACTGTACAGGCAAACTTTCAAGTAGAATCTCAATATACTCTCCACCACATCTTGATTAATCTATCTGCATGCTTGAGGTACAAAAGTGGCTCCTGTGATACATTTTCAGTTCTGACTAACAGTATTAGGAAAAGAAAACATTTTTTTCACCAAGGTTTCCATGTTGAAGATGAGTGTTCAAATAATTTAAAAATAGTAAAATATGAACTATTAAAATAATTAAATATGTTTGGAAAGTTTTGTTAAATCAATAAGTATGACAAAATGGAAAAGAAAGTTTAAACTAGGAAGCTGAGTTCTAGTTTCTGTCTCTCTGCTACATCAAATAAGAATAAAACTTGTCCCCCTGAAATCATTTGATCACTGTGAGTTTTCATGGTGGGTGGCTGTAAGGTTGAGATAAGGAAAATTATTATAGTTTGTAAGTATTATCTAAGCTTTTCTTCAGCCTTTTCTTACCCACCCCAGGCATCCACATATTTTCCTGTTGGTTTAGGCAGGTTGGCCTTCGTGGTGGGACCCTGGCCTGGGTTTCAAAGGACCAGGGTGAGCAGAATTGGTGCAGCCCTGTGGTGTCAGAGTGAGCAGACAATTTGAAGAAAAACAGATGAGAATATTGTTTTGCTTCTGTGATGAGAATATCGTTTTGCTTCAATTGTGATTGTGATTTTAGTTTTGGATGTCGTGTGAGTTAATTTTTGTGCTCTGCACTGTGACTTTTTCAGTATTTGTGATGTGTAAGAGATTTAGAAAGCTGCATACAGTGTTTTGAGATATGGTATATGAATATAGTAATGAAAGATTAATGATATTTCCCTTCTATGACATAGTGGTTAAGAGTCTTGTTTTCCTAGTAAATATTTTTTTCCTCCAAAGAACACAATTATAGTATTACCACATTTTCATTATTGCCTATACCAAGTGTTAAATACAGTGAGCTCTTAAAATTAAAAGTAGGATTATTTTCGCCTGCCATATTATAGTGACGTTTGAGTGCACACTACATCTGTCCTATTCCACATCTAGAAGGGTTGTAAACCTTATTTTATAATATTTTAAGTTCTTGCATACTTTCTTAATACCCCAAGTGCTACAATTCTAATCTATGTTGAGAATTTCTTAGCAACTGCTTGCCAAGATGCTGCTCTTGTGGATGAGAATTCAAAAATTGTCTTCAGTGTTTTTGCTCTTGACTCTTGTATCCTTTTAACACCACGAAACTGTAATGTCCTGTAGTAATGCTTATTTAGCATTCTTCACAAGGCAAACTTGTAGCAAGCAATCAAAATAGATCTCTTTAAAATACTACAAGTCTGGAGAAAATTGATATAGCAGATGTAGAAGTCAATTTTTGTTTATTTAGTTGTAATTATTTGGTAAAACATATGATTACTTATTAGGTTTGGTTTGTGAAAGCTATGAACATTTATATAAATATAAAGATCGCCTGCCTTGCTTTTTATTTTGCTTAGGATAAACAAATACTTTATACTATTTGAATTTTGTAGTCTTTCTCATGTCTTTCTGTTACAGGCATCTTGTATTAAATATTTATAGTTCACTGTTCTTTCCTAAGTGCCTGCAACTGTTATGAATAATTAAAGAACTGAGTTAAGGGGGGAGAAGGGCATTGATGTAGCATTCAGCATGAGAATTTCCTATAATTTTTTGACAACTGTAAATTACGTACATCTGAAAATCAGCAGGGAAAGCAAGTCAGAAACAGCCTTATGTGGTTAGCAGAGGTACTTGGGTACTCATGTCTTCTCTATGTAATTGCTGAACAATGATAACCTAGTATTTTTTGTTTAATTCATAAGAATTGTCCTTAAACATGAACAGCTAGTTATAAATGTTTAATTATCATTGCCATCTAAGTAATGAGGCTGAAGTAGCAACTCAAGAATTTGCAAGATAATATTTGTTTAACAAGTTGTAAGTTTTTAGAAGTTCCAACTTTTGTATTTAATTTAATGCTGAATTACATGCATGAGCTCTTCATGTCATTGAAGAGTTAATACTGATAATAGTCACTCTCCTAATTGACAAAAAGGAACTTGTCTCAAACCACAAAAGGAGAAGAATTCAGCCTGTGAACTTCCATCTCTTTCTTTAAAGTTATCTTGTGAAATTTGCTAGGCCAATTACAATTAGTCCAGAAGCAAATCTGAAGGCATCATTTATCAATCACTAGAGTGAAGCAAATCAGTTCATGAATTGATAGCTGCAGGGCGGAGGTAATGATAGTTGTTAGAATGAAAAAAAATTTACATTTTATTATTCTTAAGCCTGAATGTATGATTTGGATGAAATAACCTATAGGTGATAGTTTTACTTCTATGTTGTTTCCTGGAAAACATTCAGTGACAGAAAGGGACACAAAAAGACACCAGGAACATTCCAAGAGAGCAGATGATATTTAGATTGAAATTTGGACAAAATACACAAATTGACAGCACAGGTGAAGTGACTATTTTGCCACACAGAAAGTAGAAATGCATGAGTTAATCATAACATTGTGCTAAGAGGTTGGATGGGATGACCTGTAAGGATGTGTGAAAAAGCCACTCCTGTAAATCATCTAACACATTTGTGGTCAATCTGCTGTTTATTTTTTGTGAGTAAGAATTGTTGACAGTTAAGGAAATACCATGTAGACGTCCTCTCACAGCAGAGGAGAGACAAGGTACTTTTCTGCTTTCCAACTGAATTAGTCAATCATAACAAACACAATTATTTTTGTTTGTTGACTGCATATGCAGCATTCAGAATATGAATCTTGCCTGCATAGAGCAAGGTGTTCTTTTCCATATTATTGCATTTTTAGTATTTAAATCTATGTAACTTCATGGAGCATGTATCTGTGATGCCATCCTAAAATGCACTCTCTCCAAGCTTGTTTTTGACACATGGTCTGTCCTGGTTTGTTGTGAATCAGATAGGATAGTGTCTGGGCTTGCTAGGTAGGAAAGTTGGTAAAAACCAAACAAATACGCTAAAACAAACACTTATGTCTGTGGGAAAATCTGGAAAAGCTGCTGGGAAGGGTTTGCTAAGAGTGGAAAATGGTTGGGAGGCTTGAGCCAGTGCTCAATCTCGACCTCTTGCTGGTGATGCTGTTGGCTTCTCTTTCCTCTATGATGCTGAAGAGGAGCAGCAGTGGGAGAGGTGAAGCAGCTTTCTGCAGAGCCTGCATTTAAAATTACAAAAATACTAAATGAAATTATTCTGTTATATTTCAAAGTCACCTACATGCTGTACTTTTGCTTTAAAGCCTGACAGCTGTGTTACTTACTTTGCCAATTTGGTCAAATTTTTCTTTATGTCTGAAACAAGAAATGGAAAAATGCCATGCTTTCTACCCATAGAACTAACATGCAGCTATGAATATTTGAAAAAAATCTGATATTCAACTTCACACTGTTGCATATTAAATCTTGTTGATAAGTCTTAATTATAATGCTCCTGAAAGTGTGTCTTAGCTATAATGTTTGGGTACTTAGAACTTTACTGAAGAATTGAAAATGCAATTGTTCAGAGTTTAGATAGGTATGCATGTATGTAGAAAGAACATCCTGCTGGTTTTAGAGAAGACTCAGAGCCTTCTTCTCCCCTGAGCTGTGCTGAAACCTGTTGAGCCAATTTCAAATTCTTCAATACCTTCATATCCTGCATCAGCTTTGTCATCTTCAGTTATTATTCAAGCTAAAAGCATATGTAAGTACTGGTACTTTTTCTAATAATTGATGGCAGAAGAAATAAATGGTTATAAGAAACATAAGTTTCTCTGTAGTAGTTAAAATGGTCTGTTTGCCATAATTCAGATGTAATTTCTTAGTAGTACATGAGAAATCAGGAGTCTAAAAAACTTTCTACTTACTTATCTAGGGTTAAAACTCTTCATGCCATCAAGTAATTTTTAACATCTCTCTGTCAGTGCAGTTTCCTCAGTTTTAGACGCACTACATAGTACTGCTGGTTTTCATAAGTAATTATTGTAGTTTATAAGAATTTGGGTAAAATGTTGGTTGTTTGGATCTGAAGTATGCATGTTTTGCTTTTATCGAGTTAGTGAAAATGGGATACCTCTTTTGCTCTGTTGGAAATGCTACAGGAGCCTGAACTTTAACTGGCTCAGTAACACTGAGAACTGAGATGTTCATGCCAAGCATAACTCAGGCTTTGGCTCTCTCAGCAGTCTGGGTAGTTTCCTTAAATGCTTCTTATTTATTTTCCTTTGAGATTAGACCTTTTTCCCCCCTTTCTCCTGCTTATCTGTATTGTAAATTAACCCCTGGAACCAAATGCACCTTTATTTTAATTTCATAAATATGCAGCTACTTATATATGAAAGAATGCCTCAATGGTGTTTGCATTTTTTCTATGGTACTTTAATATTAAGATATATTATATACTATATATAATATTATATGTATTATATAATTATAATGTAAGATGTAGAATAATATAATTATAAAATTATGTTATTAATTTATAAAATCCTGGAATGGTGTGTGTTGTAAGGGACCTTAAGGGTCACCCAGTTCCAACCCCTCTGTCCTGGGCAGAGAATACCTCCCACTAGACCAGGTTGCCCAGGACCCCCATCCAGCCTGGCCTTGGAGCTCTCTCATGATGTGTGTTGTTTCAGAAACATGACTGTATTTCTGTAAGTTACAGTTGTTGCTGCTAGAAGGCAACCTACACAGCAACACGAAACTTCAGAATGGAGAAGTCTTGGTTACCGCAGACTTTTAAAAATCGAGGTCAAAATCAACCATAGTGAAAGTAGTTTCAACTCCTTTATTTTCAGCAGAATAAGCAATATCAGATTGTTTACTTTCTTTTCAAAAAGTGTGGAGTGGATTTATGTAAGAGCTGAGTGAGCAGGCGAGCCATAGGCATCCTGTGTGTGGATGTCTTGGGCATCTTGGTGGAAGAAGTGTCTGCTTTGGACTCGATGATCCTTGTGCGTCCCTTCCAGCTCAGAATATTCTGTGAGTCCTTCTCTGTGCCATGTAGCAGAGAGTCAGGGAAAGCTCCCCTGTGACATACTGGGAGAACACTTGAACAATGAAAAACATAAGAATACTTAAGACAGCAACATAAAAAACATGCTAAAAAAGTTTCTTTTCTCTTGGTAAATGGATCAAATGACTAAATAAGCTATTCTGTAAGAAGTTTTGCAAAGAAAACCTTAGCCTAGGCTTTATTGGCAAAACCATATCCTGTTATTTCCTGGCTCATCGCAGTCACAGTCTTTGAATTAAATGGCCTGCTATAACAGCAGCAAGGCCAACACAGGCTACAATTTTTCTCTGCTCTTTCTAATAGGCAGTGTGAAAATGATCTCTCTAATATCATAGAATCATAAATTTTCTGGTGTCCTATTTTCTTGAAATGAGGCAGAACAAAAAGAGCTCAAGAGCCTGAGAACCTCAATTCTGTTATTTTATGGTGTTGGCAGTTCTTTCTTATACCTTGCCTTATGTTTCATGTTTATGAAATGATTGCTGTACATTTTGTGAAGTGGACCAAGATGAAAGATTTTGTTTTTCCTGGTAGAATTATTTATGTTGGGAAAGACCTTTAAGATTATCAAGTCCAGCCATTAACCCAGCACTGCCAAGTTTACCACCAAATCTAATGACATAAAATTCTCTTATCAGGTCATGTAAGATCTGATTTCAACAGAACAGTTTCGACTGCAGTGATTTTAATTGAAATAATTTGATGGAAGTGAGTGATCCTGTTCTTTCCTCCCATTTTTACTCAGTTCCTTGTTTCTAGTGGTTATTTTGGACCTGCTCTGATACTTAGCTGGTCATATGGAAAATTGTTTCAGCTCACTAAAATTGCAGAAAACTAATTTGGAAGAAAATAGATTTTTTGTTTCCTGAGGTAGTGAGTTAAATTAACTTACTGTGTGTCAGACAGGTGCTAATGAGGGCCTGAGGAGCTGAAGTGGGGAGAAGGAAGATGCAACTGGGGCAGGAGGAGGAAGAGACAGGACAGAAAATTAATGTTTTGAAGAGGGTTTGAAGAGGGAATTTGTTTAACTGTATCATGAACCATGCCATTTGCTCATCTGAAATAACGTAGGTAATTTTTGTTTGAATATTGAGCTAAGACTTGCACTCGTGTCCATATGCCTTTAATCATAGAATTCCTTTAGTAAAAAAAAAAAGTAAAAAAATTGTTACTTGTTCAACTAATCATATTTTCTTTCCTCCTCATTGTTATTGTAACATTGTGTAACTGGGTCTGGCTGGGGTCAACCCCACCACACATTGGAAAAATACATACTTCTTAAAAGATTTCTGCAAACAACAGATATGTCACGAGTATCAGTTTGGGGAAATATTTAAATGCTTAGCACAAATACAGTGATTCACGGCAAGTGGGAGGACTTGTATTTTCTGAATAGCTGATGTTTTGTCTCCCCTCGAATGGTTGTTATTTCAGTCGAGGACTCTAATTCATCTTAAATACGACTGCTCCGAGCTGTGTGCAGTCAAACATTGGCTACAGGAACTATTGGACACAGTGTAATTCAACATGTGCCGTTTCTGAAGTGTTTGGGATCCTGTCAACTGCACTGCTGATTACTGGGAGAGTTTTTTCTTGTTTTGGTTTCCACATGCTCTGGAAGCTTTGGACAGCTGTGTTACAATGTCTAAAAGTACATGCCTTTTAGTGAATCTGGGTCAGTGTGTTAGTAAGGATCTCCTGGTAATGGCAAATTAAAAGCTACTGACACTAGGCAGAGTGTAGATGCTTGCTTGGAAGAGAGGGCCTGAGTGGTGGCAGTCAGCAGATTCTTCTGCTGAGTTGTTGATTCCAGGAGAATTAGGCTGAGGGTGCATTGAGGACAAGGATGGAGAACTCTGTGCTCCTGCCTTCCTAATGGTGAAGTGCCTTTCTAGCACCACCTGCTCTCTTCTTTACCCTGCACAGCTCTTTTCTACCTTTTCCCACATCCTCTTCCAAAGAAGACTCTCACTCTACCTTTAACTGCATGGAACTTCTGAAATCAATGCTAAATTTTGTGTATCAAAGATGAAACTTTGTTGATTTGAGTTACCTGTTATTTTTGTTCCTTTTTTTCTACTGACTGTTTCACACCAAAAACTTGCTTTGCCTCTTTTATAAAGCTGCATTCTATGTTGTAGAATGAGCTGGCAGCTGTGCCTAGGAGAATTATACATAATATGATTTTTTTTGTATGTGTTTGCAAAAACAAGTAGTCGTGGTCATTATTGCTGTTTCAGTTACAGGTGTTTCTTTAAAGAAAACCCTAAATATTTTTGTGCTAAAAATACTTATAGAGGTAAAGATAATATTATATTGACATTACATTTGTAGCTCATTTGCTCATCTACACTTGCACTGTTATCTGTAAAACAAGAGGTGAAGACTTGGAAAAGAACAAATTACTGATACTTGTTGTTGCAATATTTTTAACAAAAATGCATTTAGAAAATTAATATTTTGAAGTACTGACCTAAATATGTGTTTTTTCCCTTTAAGTAGACTTAACTACATACAGACATGCTTTCTTAAGTATGAAGAAAATCTATAAATTTGAAGTGTTTTGTTTTGAAGAAAATGCTTTAAAATCTTAATTAAATAAACAAAGCATCAATTTTATTTTTTTAACTTGCCACTTCCTGAAATCGGCTTGTTGTACATCATGTCTTCAAGCTAGGTGGTTTCGCAATTCCTGCTGAATTGCATTTGATGAAAACAGGCAGGTCTTGTTCTCAAATTGGCTACATAAGCATCACATCTACCACAAAAAACCAAGTCATCGATGAGTTGTGGAGTGCCAGAAGAGCAGTTCACTCTGTTCGTTACGAAGATCATCAAGATGCCTGTTCTCATCATAAAGTGATGAATTTTGCTGCAGATGTACATTAAATTACATCTAAAACAGCTTTCACACCATATGACATGAAATAATGGTGTCATTTAAAAAAAATTAAAATGAAAATTAACCAAAGTTAGGCCTGGCTTTTGTTGTCACCTGCTCACCTGTAATTGCTCAGAGTATTGGCACACCACTGGCCTTCAGGTTCATAAGCATACCACTTAATTCAGAACTTATATGCAAAAAAAAGAGATATATTTGAAAGTTCTTGAGACACTCTGTGATTGCAGTCATATTACTGCACCTATGTACAGGCCTTGCTAGGCTGAATGGCTCACAATCATCTTGTTTCTAAGCCTGTTTGGGTTGAACTACGTAGGCATTCCTGGGACTGTGGCTCCTACAGACTGTGTGCCATTGTTGCCTCAAGGTGTGTGAGTTTTCTCAGAGGCAAAAACTCAGCCCTTGGCACTCTTCACTGAAGTGCTGCACTTCAGGAGGAGTGTTTTTTGTTGTTGTTTTTCTGTAGTTGCTTGGTTGCACTCACCTACTCATGGAGTGGTTGGGCTCTGGTCCCTCTGCCTGGGCATCTTGCAGTGCTCAGCCACATGCTCTCAAGACAAGGATGGAGCTGCCTTCCACACTTTGATGAACCTCTGGTATATAAAAATGAATGGAAATTCTTTATGGTTAGAGCATAAACAAGTAGCAGCAGGAGCTGTCACCTGGGGAGGGGCGTATTGAGAGGGCAAAATTCAGTGTTCAGGTCCCTGCTATATGGACTAAATTTTGCATTCAGGGTCACCAGGTGAAATGTTTACTGAGCAGTGACATCAGGGACTTTCACTTCCCAGACGAGTGCTCTACAAATCTGTCACTGTGCCACTTCCTCTATTTACCATTGTCTTTTCTTTTTAAAGTCCTCTGTCCCAAAAAGAGTAGCTTAGTGGGCTAAATGCAGATAAAGGCATGGATCTTCCAGTCTAGAAACTGTCACCTGAAAGCTGCAGGTGGCTTTAGTCATGGAGAGAGGCAGGATGGCAGGCATCTGCCTCCACAGTTTGCACTGGCCAGTGTGAGGACCATTCTGTATTGGCAGGTGGAAGGAGTGTCCTGCATTGTGCTCCGGTTGCTGGCTCACACTTGCCACTTTGAGGGGCTTGACAAGCCCCTGCCTTCAGCTGTAAATGTTCAAAATTCCCCTGGACCAAGTGGTACCTAAACATCTTGCCTACCTGGTGTTAGAATATTTTTTAAGTACTGCTTCTGGTGAATGATTCATTTGGGAATTTACAGGTCATAAAGTTCACTCTCTGCTTCTTTTCCTTTAGCAGATGTTTACAAACCTTACACTATTCATTGTTTCCTCTGTCATCCTGATCTATTACGTTATCAAATCTCTGTTTGAACTCCACTGCTGTCCCTGTCAGTACCAGTGATTATTGGAACTGCCTTTAAAGTAATTTTATCATACAGTTTCATAAATTAAAAGCTTTGCAGTTCAGGAATGATGTGCATCTCTTTCAGTGTCTGATTCAAGATTCTCTGTTGTCTCCAGAATTCTGTTTTGTATATAGTGCTTAGTCTTAGTCACACAACTATTTCTTTGTTGGTACCTTGAGAGGAATAAAAAAAAGTTATTATGGAGATACTCTTCCCTGCTTGTTCTTTTAATCCATTTTCTCCAGCTGTCTGTGTCTCTAAAGTGCCACAGATGACAGCTGGGATTATTTCTGTTTTTTAAACTGCTAGATGCTTTGCTTGCTGTTGCTAGGAACTCCTGGATAAACTAAACGCTTTATGTAGTCACTCGTAGTGGTTATGAGCAATGTTTCAAAACAGTTTTGTTTGTGGTCTGGTCTATTCCTGAAAATTTCTTACAAGTGACCTTGGTTGGGGCATGGATACTGTTAGGAAATGTCTTGATGAGGTGGTCATTCTGCTTTCAGTGATTAAGTCTTCTGAAGCACAGACAGTCTTTAGGGGAAGTCCTGTTGCGATGACAGGACATGTTATAATCTGAAGATGATAGCATAAGGTCTTCATTGTGTGAGAGATCCTAGAATGTGTGAAAGTTGTTTCAGCAAAAATATTGTAGCATCTGTCTTGGACTGAATTATGTATCTGTAGTGTAGAGTCAGTGTCATTTTGAGCATATTGAACAGCAAGAACCCTGTAAGTCTCATGAATGCCAAGAAGTTACTCCTGTGTTCATTCAGATACATAGTCTTTTCTGATGTGCAAGACTTTTTGATTCAAGGCAGACCTAAGGCCATGAGAAACCTGACCCAGTTCATGAATCTCACCTCACTTTCAGGGTGAAATCCTCCACATCTTATAGCAGAATAAATCAGTCTCCTTCTCCATGCCAGACTGTGTTGCCAAGGCTCGCAAATGAGTTTCACACAGTCTGTGCATGCTCTATGCAATTGCATTCTCAGCTTATGAGTGAGTTTCTTTTCTGTGTCTTTTCAGACGGGTGGGTAATTAAGACAGGTGAATACTTCTCACCAATGTCGTTGGCAAAATATCCTTGAAGTTCTTCTGTTTATGCAGATTGATTGTGATTGCCATGTCTCTGTCAGGATGGAGAACTTGCACAGGCAATCTGGTTGCTCAGGATCATTGATCTCTGGAGAAGCAAACACAAGGGCTGTTCTGGAGCTCAGAATGTTTTCACAGTTTTCACACTGTGGTGCTGCCTTTAAATAAATAAATAAGCTGAGTGGTTAGACTTACTTTACCCTGCAGAAGTGAAAAGTACTGGTGAACTTGCTTCAAATTAATCTGGCAGGCAAGCAGAATAGTCTTGCAGGTGATATATTGAATACTTCTCTGATCCACATGCATGAACTCCAGTGTTTCAGTAACTACTGCTGGGAATGGGGCTGCCTTGAGATGAACTTGTTTACACCAGATGGCATCAAGAAATGGAAGATTTTTTTTTTCCTTTGCAGTTCAGTGTCTTGGATCAGATACAGTCCTGGTCATAGAGCAAGGCATAGACCTTTCCTCTGATCATGGTCAGGCAAGGTAATCCTTCCCAGGCCTTGATGGTTCTGGTGTCAGGAGGTTATCTGTCAGGTGTCTCTCACTCAACAGTTTGAGAAATGTATTTCTCTCCCAGGTCTGTGCCTGAGAAATCTGGAGCATTAAGGAGTTTCAAAATGCTAATTCCAAGCCCTGAAGTACCAGACAGGAATGTCATTTCTCATTTCTGTGGGACTGTCCCTTGCCGCTTTTTCAGGTTAGGAGATGTAATCAGCTAGGCAGACAAGCTTGGCTTAAAACAGAACAAAAACCTCAATATACAATCACATTTTATTTTATTTTTTTTTAAGTTAAGGAAATTTGCTGTTGTTTGAAAACAATTCTTTATGACCGAACTACATGTAATGAGATTCTGAGAGTCAACCCCGTGCAGTATCCATTGCAGGTATTTGATCTGCAGTTAGAAATAAAAGAGTAATCTGCAGGGTTATTCGCTTTTACTGGTCTCTTGAGAACTTTAATGAGAGCAGAATTTGCTTTATTCAAGGTGCAAGAATTGTATGGTTGATTAATTTTCTCAAACATGGAACAGCAAATATTAAGTCTGCTCACTTCACTAATCATTGTTTTCAATGAAAGCCTATTCAGATGCTTATAAATTAAAATACAAAACCAGGATTCTGCATTTTTAATTTAATGAAATTAAACATACAGCACATGTGCCCTGAACTGGAAATGCATTTTGTAACGGATGTTTTTTATTTGAACATCTGTTCAGCGTAGCAATCGTTAAAAGTTTTCTTTCACTT
Source organism: Climacteris rufus (assembly GCA_013398175.1). NCBI lineage: Eukaryota > Metazoa > Chordata > Aves > Passeriformes > Climacteridae > Climacteris > Climacteris rufus. Next base: position 452,535 of record VZRZ01008045.1, read on the forward strand.
TCCTTTCTGCCATACAAGCAATGCTGATTTGCACTGGAGCATACTTCAAATGGAAAACTGAGGGAATATCAACATTCTCTTTTTTTTTTTAGAAAGCTGGAAAAGTAATTTTTTGAGCTGTACTGGTTTATAAGAAGAACTTCTGATTAGAGTATCTAATATAAAAATATTACTTAATGGAAGTGTTATTTCAGACTAAAAGTTAGCTCATCAAGACACGTTGCTTTCAGAAAAAAAACCCAGCGTTTTTCAGTCTCAGAAAATGCAAATAATGAAAGCACACAAGTGTCTTAAATTCAGTTCTTATGAAATTGATTGTACTTAAGTCATGTGTTGCTCATTTATTTGCACTTGTTTTAGTTAGCAAATGCATACATAATAAATGCTGTTAATGTCTTGTGTGCTGAGATTAGGGCCATGTCCTATGGATTTTATGTAATTAGGACCGTGTCCTATGGATTTTATGTAGTTAATTGTGTATTAAATGTTTTTCTGGTGTTCACAAGGACCCTGTCAGCAGGGGATTAAAGCATTATATTCTGTACTGAGAAGTTCAGCAAGTATCTGTAGGACTGTATAAGTAGTCAGAGAAAAGCTTGCTTCCTGTTTCCTTGCTTGTAGAACCTGGTACCACTGTAAGTAGGATATTACTCATAAAATAAAATACATAGGCATATATGCAATAATACAATATTACTGTTTCATTAGCATTCAAAACTTGCTTTTGTAGTTTTGTGTTCATAAAAATATATTGAAATATACTCTGGAAGATTACTTATATAAGCAAGAACAAATATTAGAGCCATTATTAGTATTTTCATTGTGATGATTCGAATGAGAATTTCCATCTTACTGGTCATCACACAGACCTTATTGAGCTCCTTTATGAGCTTTCAGCTTTAACTTGAAACCTGTTTCAATGCTGAGCAAAATCATACTGATGTGTGTTTTGTTCCCCACCCCCTTGTTTACCAGGATGGTACGAAGCAGAAGCGAGAAAGGAAGAAGACGGTGTCGTTTAGCAGCATGCCGACAGAGAAGAAGATCAGCAGTGCCAGCGACTGTATCAACGCGATGGTGGAAGGCTCTGAGCTCAAAAAGATCCGGTCCAACTCCAGGGTGTACCACCGATACTTCCTCTTGGATGCCGATATGCAGTCCCTGCGCTGGGAGCCTTCAAAAAAGGATTCTGAAAAAGCAAAGATTGATATTAAGTCAATCAAAGAAGTAAGAACGGGGAAAAATACAGATATTTTTCGCAGCAATGGAATATATGACCAGATATCAGAAGATTGTGCGTTTTCAATTATATATGGAGAAAATTATGAGTCACTAGATCTAGTTGCTAACTCAGCAGATGTTGCAAATATTTGGGTTACTGGCTTAAGATACCTGATTTCTTACGGAAAACACACTCTAGATATGCTAGGAAGTACTCAAGATAATATGCGGACTTCTTGGCTTTCACAAATGTTCAGTGAATCAGATGTAGATAATTTGGGACATATACCCCTATGTAATGCTGTACAGTTTATAAAAGACTTAAACCCTGGTTTAAAAACTAATAAAATTGAATTAAAATTCAAGGAGTTGCACAGATCCAGGGAAAAAACTGGTACTGAAGTAACAAAAGAAGAATTTATCGAAGTTTTTCATGAGCTTTGTACCAGACCTGAAATCTATTTCCTGTTAGTTCAGTTTTCAAGCAATAAAGAATTTCTAGATACCAAGGACCTCATGATGTTTTTGGAAGCAGAACAGGGTATGGCACAGGTCACAGAAGAAATAAGCCTTGAAATTATTCAGAAATACGAGCCAGCCAAAGAGGGCCAGGAAAAGGGTTGCCTTTCTATTGATGGGTTTACAAATTACCTTACTTCACCAGACTGCCACATATTTGATCCAGAACATAAAAAAGTTTGTCAAGATATGAAACAACCTTTATCTCATTATTTTATAAATTCATCCCATAATACATACTTGATAGAGGATCAGTTTCGAGGGCCTTCTGACATCACAGGTTACATTCGTGCTCTAAAAATGGGTTGTCGAAGTGTTGAACTGGATGTGTGGGATGGTCCAGATAATGAGCCCGTGATTTACACAGGGCATACAATGACATCACAGATTGTCTTCCGTAGTGTGATTGACATTATTAACAAATATGCCTTTTTTGCTTCAGAATACCCTCTTATTTTGTGTTTAGAAAATCATTGTTCTATTAAGCAGCAGAAAGTGATGGTACAACATATGAAGAAAATTTTGGGGGACAAACTACATACACAGTCTCCAAACATTGAAGAGTCTTATCTTCCATCACCAGAATCACTTAAAGGGAAAATACTAATTAAAGCGAAGAAGCTTTCTGCTAATTGTTCTGGACTGGAGGGAGATGTCACAGATGAAGATGAAGGAGCAGAAATGTCACAGAGAGTGGCAAAAGAGGGAGTAGAACAGCAAAACTCAATGACAGGGAAACGATTCCAGCTCTGCAAAGATCTCTCTGAGTTGGTAAGCATATGTAAATCAGTTCAGTTCAAAGAGTTTCAAGTTTCATTTCAGCTCCAGAAGTACTGGGAAGTGTGTTCTTTTAATGAAGTGCTTGCTAGCAAATATGCCAACGAAAACCCAGGAGACTTTGTAAATTATAACAAACGTTTTCTCGCAAGGGTTTTCCCCAGTCCTATGAGGATTGACTCTAGTAATATGAATCCCCAGGACTTTTGGAAATGTGGTTGTCAGATAGTAGCAATGAACTTTCAAACACCTGGCTTAATGATGGACCTTAACATCGGTTGGTTTCGACAAAATGGAAACTGTGGCTATGTCCTTCGTCCTGCTATCATGAGAGAAGAAGTTTCCTTCTTCAGCGCGAATACAAAAGACACCGTGCCTGGAGTTTCGCCTCAGCTGCTTCATATTAAAATCATTAGTGGGCAAAACTTCCCTAAACCCAAAGGGTCAGGTGCCAAAGGTGATGTTGTGGATCCCTATGTCTATGTTGAAATACATGGCATCCCTGCTGACTGTGCTGAGCAAAGGACGAAAACTATGCATCAGAATGGGGATAACCCAATTTTTGATGAAAGCTTTGAATTTCAAATAAATTTACCAGAACTAGCTATGGTGCGTTTTGTAGTGCTGGATGATGATTACATTGGGGACGAATTTATTGGGCAGTACACTATTCCCTTTGAGTGTCTCCAGACTGGTTATCGGCACGTCCCTCTGCAGTCATTAACTGGTGAAAGTTTAGCTCATGCTTCCTTGTTTGTGCATGTGGCCATTACTAATCGAAGGGGTGGTGGGAAACCTCATAAACGGGGCCTCTCTGTGAGGAAAGGCAAGAAATCAAGGGAGTATGCTTCTATGAGAACATTATGGATTAAAACAATAGATGAAGTATTCAAGAATGCCCTCCAGCCTATTCGGGATGCTACAGATTTGAGAGAAAACATGCAGGTACAGTTTTATAATTAATTTGTTGGTTCTTATGTGTATCTTTGTATTATGATGCATAGCATAAGGACTATATGCTTTTTAAGAGTCTTCTAAGTTAACTTTAAAAATGGATCATGTCAGAGCAGCCTTTTAGGTGAACTGTCTACTGATGTAACCTTGAATGCACATGGGTGTTTTGTTGAATGTGAACTGGAAATATGAATCCAGTGTTAGAACTCAACCCTGTTGACTCATCCAATGTCTTTGAAGGAATTTTAGAAATACACTGAAAGAAAGTATGGCAATATTTTAGTTTTTAAAAATTAGGCTAAGTAGAAATGCAGGAGGAAAATACAGCAGATAGAAAAAGAAGACTTTACTGCTTATAGGAGACCTTATGCGTATGCCCAAGAATGTTTAGTGTAGTTCCACAGGAGCTTCGTTTCTTTTTTTATTTCCAAATAGAAGGCAGTACTTTCAGAAAGACCCATTTGCTTTCCATGGTTCTTCCTAGTTATGTTAGAAATACATGGAATTAGCACTAAGATATTAGAAGGCATCTTTTAGAAGAAGTTGTCGTACTTTAAAGGTCATGTTAGTAAATACATTGAATTTCAGGAAGAAGTGCAGGCTGAGGTGGTTGGTTTTGTAGAAGCCAAGACATAACACTTCAAAAATGTGTTGTTTGGAGATTCCAATAAAGATTCCAGGTAAATAACCCCTTTTAGAAATAGATTAAAGTTGACTTTTAAAGTTGTGTTCCATTTAATAAAACTATTAACAATTTATGAACTTCTGATGGAATACTAACAATGATCAATAAAATTAAACATAGTCGTTTCAAATGGAGTGACCTATTAAATCCTCTTGTTGTAATGTAGTGTTAATGGGAAATGGATTAAAGGAAATGTCTGAGACCTGACTCTGGATTTTAAGGGCACAGCAGTGTAGATAAATTTCCTTTGTGAATAATCTTATATTAAAGAGATTCTAATAATAATACAATTTTAAAGCTAATTTTCTTCATATGGAAGAAGAAATTAGTATATCATTATGCAGTTTTCCCATTCCACTTGGTATGTAAGTTTGCTATACTAAAAGATAATTTAAAAAATACACGGATGATATTTTGACTCATAAATGTTTCATGTTACAGGCTGCATGTCAAGTGAACTTTACCTGTAGTTAACCTTCTAAAAGCTAGAATTCTCTCATATAAAGAATACTGTATATTAAGCTGCTTTTCAAGGAAGAACTAAGTTGAGGAAGCAGTGAAAACATAGAATTTTGTGTAGCTACTTTAAACTCTTTAATGCGCATGCTGCAGAATGCACAGTATAACAATATAATTGAAAACAGGCTGTACAATGTGGTTTCTTTGAACGTGATATATTAAAAGATATTTTATGTATTTTATCCTGTCAGTTTGAAAGATGTGCTATCAACTAAATTTATCATTATCTCTCAAAATGCTATCAAGAAGATATTTTAGGCATGTAAGGGAAGATTAGTTTTTCTTAACTTTGCTAACAGATTATATAATGTGCACAATTTAAACTCTGTGCAACTAAGTTTTTGCAGCTAATAAAAGCAAATAAACCACTCAAAGTAAGTATCAATTATGTCAGGGAGTGTGAAATTTGTTCAATTTTTATATTACTGAAATTTTGCATTATAAATTGTAATTTTATTTATGACACACAATAATATCCCCGAATGCCAGATTATAAAGGACAAAGTTGGTTGATTTTTTTTTAAATTTAAGATAGAAGAGGGAAAATGTGCAATGAGTTTAATAGTTTCTCTAAATCTGTACAGAAATAGCCTTGATTGTTTCTTTTGTTCCTACATTACCATGACAAAAGTTGATGTCATAACTTGTTATATATTGATCGCTGACAAAAGTATAATATGAGTGATTAAACTGGATGGAATGTTGCATGTTGAAGTTACTTAACAGTAGGAGAATAATCTCTGGATATAGAGCGGGAAGTCCAAAGGCAAGAGTTATAGTAGTAGTATGTATTAGTCCTGTCCTGTCTGCCATTAGTGAATATATACATTCCCTGGGTCCTCCTTACCCTCTCTGTGAAACAGTTGTTCCTTATGGCTTACCCAGGATACTTATCTCAAGCAAAACGTGTTTGAATGAACTTCCCAATGTCTGTCTCATCAGCTGTGTAATTATTGTGGCATTAAGGTGTAGTGCAGTTAATAAAAGAAGTGTCTGTTTCCTGGACATTTACCTAAAGTATACTCTAAAGTATTACTCGAAGTGACTGGGTAGGTGCAATTTAGTGGTTACATAATTTTGTATGAATATGCTGTACATACATATTTGGAAGTCTGCTTTGGTATTTTGTCTCATAAAGGGACAGCACAATATTTCACATTTGATTCCTGCGTGCATTAAGGTTGGCATTACGTCTTTCTAGGAGACCTGTCCACAAATGAGTCTTACCATGCCAGCAAGATGGAAAGTGGTTCAGTTTATAAAGAAAATCTGTACCAGATACACTGCTTGGGTGCAACATGAGAGAAAGGAACACAGAGCACATTTGTAACTTAAATATACCATATTTTTGTTTTTATTTCCCACAGGAACACAAACTCCAGACCTGCCATAGATCACTAGTTCCCAGTTGGTACAAAACTCCTAAATTCAGTACAGCACTGACAGTATTTGCATCATGAGTTGTCAGTGGCTACTTGGAGTCACTTTGTATTTCTAATGCTGTTAATTTTATTCAAGTTTAACGTAAGGTTTTATATTCTACCATACTGGACATAAAATGTAACTGTAATAAATCTCAGGGAAAGGTAGAAAATCAGGATTTTAATTAAAGTACCTTAGAAATTCACGTAATTGTGGCTCTGTGATAAGATTACATCAATAGTGGAGTGCTGGGTTTGTGAATCACACCAAATGGGAGCCAGCAGATCCACAGAATGTCTGGACTGTAGTTCAGGTATGTTTCAAGTTACAAATGTGCTGAATTCCTCCTACTACTTCCCTTTACTTAATTGGAACATTCAGTGTCTAATATTTTGTTTCTCTTGGTGGCATTTTAAAGTGTCTTAGAATTTTTCAAAGTATATAATCTGTGTGTTTTACATCCTGTGTATTTGCATAGTTAATTTTAGCCATGATAGAGAGGAGATACTTGTTCTAAATAGATGTTTCATTCTGTGGCATGTATTGAATTATTTGAATTTTTAACATTTGTGTAAAATATATCTGTAATAGTGGAAAAGTGCCAGTTCTTCAGGGAAAAGCTGTGGTAATTCCTCATTGTAGGTCAGCTATAACAATAAATTATTTTATCCTGAAAGGACAAGACTTTAAATGTCATGTTCAACTGTAAAGGAAACTCTTTCTTTCCTTTTTGCAGAATGCAGTAGTTTCATTCAAAGAATTATGTGGCCTCTCCCCTGTAGCAAATCTTATGCAGTGCATTTTGGCGGTGTCTATGCGCTTGGTTGGACCTGATAATACACCCTTGGTAGTGCTGAATCTCAATGATCAGTATCCAACTATGGAGCTCCAAGGGATTGTTCCAGAGGTCTTGAAAAAGATTGTAACAGCATATGAAATGGTGAGTAGTTCTTTGTGGTTGTCTTATACTGTCTACTTGAAAGATTTTTCTTTTTAATTCCGTATAATATACAATACCATGCCTGTTTTGGATGGAATTTTGACCTGTGACTTCCTATTTCATGCTTTACTACTTGTGCTTGAAAAGTTATACCTACAAATGTACAGCAATTGATAGTGTTTTCATACAGAGTAAAACATAGAGATTATTAATATATTGCATGCAAACATGCAAGTGTTTACACTTCAGAAGGTAAAGTGCTTATAATCAAGAGGGTTTGACATGAAGATGAGGATATATTAATTTACCTGTTTCTCAGTAGCTTGAAGCCTTACTGTATATCTATAAACCTCATGCTCCTTTACATTTTCCACTTTGTGGACCTTGGTTTATTTTGACTTTGACTCTACACAGAATACAAAAACATCAGGCACTGCTTTTAGGTACTGTAGTTTTATAATCACCTTGAAGTGTAAAATTCTGTACATGCTTTTTCCTTTTCTATATGATTCTTACAGATCTCATTTGATTAGGCATTTTTACATTGTAAGCAGCTGTAATGTTAACTTCAGACATGTTTCAGTAAATGCATATATAGTGTCTTTAGAGACTGGAAATTAAACAAGTTGCAAGAAGGAGGGAAGAATTAATACACCAGTAAATACTGATTTGCATCCACCTCGGATTAATTTGAAATGTGGAAAAAAGATGCAGATGAGTGCCATTTGAAATGTCCTCCTTAATTCCACTGAAGTAATCTGGCACACTATAACTGATTCTTATTAATTTATTTAATGGTTTTTTTCACGCTTAGATTATAATTTTGCATTAATTTTGTGAGCTAACATGAGAAATCACACCTGGCAGGATCAAGTCACTTGCCATTTAAAAAAAGAAAATGGAGGAAAATAAACCATTAGCCCAATTTCATATATATCTTGTAAACTGCTTTCTAAAGAAAAAGCGGCTTTAGAATTATGCTATACCAAAGTCAAAAAAAGCAGTCACTGATATGCAAGTTAGGCAGAGTTTATATAGTTCAGTGGTGCTGCACATACAACAGAATTTGGTTGGAATGATAGCACAGCTCCAAGAAGGTAGTGTACATCCTCTTAGAGGTGGCTTATAGGATATCACTGTAATTAGGATGCAGACAGGCTTGATTGTTGGGATTACAGCTGTAACACTTATGTGGAGAAATTCTGTTTCCTTGACTGAGATGTCTCTACCTGCAGTTTGTTCTGGTGTGGTGATGCTGCTTGTTAGTTATTAAGCTATTCCGGGTACTTAAAATCTTCATTCTAAGTCTGGAATAATTTTTTTGTTTGAATGCCACTTAGACAAAGGTGACTTGTGACTCCAGAAACGTTTGCAATCTAAGTTTGGTTTGCTCTTTGTCTCTCACATACATTTTTTACCACACACATCTTTTAGTCTATACATTATTTGAATATTTCTCTACTTGAGAAATCTATACTTGACTTTCACATGTAAAAGTAATAGAATATTTTTTTTTAGTGGCAAAAAGCATTTTTCTGTCTTCTCATGCCTAAAAGGTAAAGACTCTGTTTCAAACAAAGAGTAGGATAGTGCTTCTAGCTCTAAATGATACTGAAGATAAGTAAATTTAAGGTTCTTTTAATCAAATAAAACTTATAAGTTAAAATAATGAAATGCATTTTAGTTTGTGACATTTGAGTCTTGCCAGTACTCTGTTCAGTTTGTCAAACGATTTTAAGCAATTAAAAACTGTATGATATGCTGGGGAATGAAGTCAGCCATGGGAGCCATATTCCCATGCTCTTGCTTCTGAAAGCACATTGTAAAACAGTGGGAAACTTCTGTATCATCCTTTCCTCAAAGACAGGAGAAGAGACGTGATGCTGTTAAGTTCATGTACTGGTATTTGCTGTGGTGGCAGATGTTTAGAGTCTATAATTTTATAGATCGTGGGGGGTTTGTATGATTTTGGTGTATGTTAATATAATGAGCCCTCAAAAGGACTCATTTTACTTTGTTAGTTTTGACTTGGGGATATTTTTGTCAGGATTAATTGATATGTGGGTGTAAAATTCTGCTTAATAGTGAGAGTCTTTATCCAGAACTGAGAAAGGGTAGATGTACTGTCAAAGTAACGATTACCTACTTGTCTCATTTTCTGCTGGCTTAGGCCTCAATATAGGTCAGAATTATGTAACTGTACTTCCAGCGTGTCAAGTACTGTATGAAATCATGTTGATTACAAAGACAGAGTTAAATGTTTGTGAAGCAAGCCTTGGTTAGTATCATAAATGCATACCTAGGCTGTCATTACCTTTTGTGCCCTCTCAATGTGGCACTTGCTGGCATTCTCAGAGAACAGCTGTTTCAGGTTTGTGATATTTTTAGCTATTGCAGGGATTCTTACTTGTCAGAAATACTGTCCTATTTATAAAATGATAATAAACACAGGAAGTAATATTCAACCGAGATTTTAGTTATTCAGAATTTGTTTACATTGGGAGTGCTTAAAGACTCATTGTTGCTCTCTAAAGTGAGAAAGGGTGGAAGACCTTTACAGTGGGACAGTCAGTCCACACTGGAATAATTACAAATGAGTGCAGTACTCCAGGGGCACATGGAAAGGAGAGAGTATCTTCAGTGTAGCACAGGTACATCTATTTTTTAAAGAAACAACGAGGCAAATCATAATAAATTAGTATATCACTAAATACTTGGGGTTTTTATCTTTAAACAAACAGCACATAATGCTTTCTAAAATTGTCTTCATTCACTGCTACATTAATGGAGGAGCTGTAAGTGATCAGGGCTAGTACTATTTAAGGGTTAGAACCCCCTTTTATCCATGTTATAGGAACTGGGGTGTCTTCTCAGGATGATGAAAGCCAAATATAGCTAGGAATTTTTGAGAAAGGCAAAAGTTTAAGATGTGTATTTTTCTTGAGCTTCTCCATGCTCCTGAGTATTTTTCACCCTACCATATTTTCACTGTTTAACAATGTTTTATTTTTCCCTCTTATTCATGAACTTCAGCTTCCTTTATGTGATACTTCAGCATGCACTCTCTTGGTGTCATCACACCCATCACTGATCAGTGCTGCAGACTGAAGCTTGGAGTTAAGGCAAGTGCCTCTTCCACACCATTGCATGTTTATTTTAATGTCTTATAACCTTTAAGATAAACAGTAAGTAAACCTTAAAAAGTTATGCTATGGCAAGAGAAAAAATAGAAATTATCTTGCCTGAGTCTGCAGCATTATTCAGTGATGAGTACTGCAAAAATATGCTAGAGGATCATAAAAATGAAGCCAGGTACTGTTGAGAACTTGACTGTCTCTGTCTGCCCTTAGTGGAGGATGAAGTGAACTGAACTGCTGAAGATACAGCTTTCTGAACTTTGCAAGCAGGCATTTACTTCTAAGAGAAAAACTAATACAGAACGGGCAGATAACTGTACCTCTGTGAAAAAGATAAAGTAATGCTGCTGCAATAATTAGGATTAAATGTTACTAAATCCTAATTAGATAATGCTTCTAGTTCCACTTTTTTTCCAGTTTCTGGGTGTTTTTTTTTTTAACTTTGAGGTTATTTTGTAGTTCATAATGTCTGCAGAATGCAGCCGAGGTCTGTATTTGATTTAAATGAAATCAAATAAGATGAATAGATTTTGTATACACATCCTGGGGATGGACTTGAAAGCAGGTCTGTGTTTATTGATGGTGGGGATTGTGAGATAATGAAAATGAGAGGTATTAAAACAGAACGATGCTATTAAATTGGAAAACACTGTGTGGTGATCAGCAGTTCTGTAGTAAGCTTAAATCTGTTTACCTTATTGTTGGCTCAATAGAGCAGATTGCCGATGAGATCGTGCAGAAGTTAACTTCATGTTACAGAGCTGGAATTTTTGGCAATGACATTAAACTAAATAAGATAGCCTATGGTTTGAACTTGGACATACCCATCCCACATAGTGTGACACTGTACCTAGTAGAGTTATAGACTGGACTGATACTAATAGGGCTTATTAAAAGACTATCTGAAAAGGACTGGTTGTCAGTGTTTTGGTAAAATGATAATAGTCCTCTCATATGTAAACTGCTGCTCAAAATCTTAAATATTTTTCACTTTTGAGACTCATCTTGATATTAACGTAGATGGATTGAGTGGAGTACTTCGTTATTGGGCATGTTGGATTGAAGTTTGTAATTCTGAAGGAAGCAAAGGGTATATCCATTGCCTCTTTCACAGGGCCTAAGAAAGAGTGATAATCAGATCTATTTTGAATTATGCTTAGCTCATAAAATCTGTATTAGTTACTTGTTGATCTAGATCCTTGGTTGTGGTTAGTTTGCAGATATGATAAGAAGGATTAGAATGGTCATGCTGTGGTTATAGATTTGTATCTTGAGAGAACCAGTAGAGCCAGACTTCCATTTCATCTCAGCCTACTAAAGTGCCAGAGTTTTTCAGTTGAGAAACCTTTATTCCCCGAATTATCCTTTGAGGTTGCAAAATTCTGGGTCAAGCAAAAAATACTGGATTCAGTGTTGGCAATTCTCTTCTAAAACTGAGTGAGTGAATATGTTGCGTCAACTCTGGGATAACTTTCTTTAGGCCTAAATATTCAGTTTCTGATTGTGTCAAAGGAGGCTGAGTTCAATGTCACCAATCTCCTGTAGTAGAACTCAATCTATGGATCTCACATGATTTTAAGTCACATTATAGCATCTCACCACCATCTGTATTGTGCACTTGAAGGAAATACAGATTTTTCGGTGTAGTGGCTTTTCTGAGGAATATGTGACTGGCATAAACTATGACATCTGTGTTCTGAACGCAGTTGGTTCGGAATGTTGTTCTTGGGCCCATGACTTTGGAGTCGAGCTCCATGGGTGTTCCATGTTACAATTTAACTCTAAGGATTATCTGGTTTATAAAGAAAATAATTTAGGCTTTGCACAGAAGATTAAAAAGTTGTTGTTCCTGCTTTTATACTTGAGAGCATAACTATATTAAAAAAACCAGAAAGATAAAAGAAGTAGTCAAAAGAACAGACATCATAGACACTCTAAAGATACTGCATGGGGAGCTTGAAGTAAATATGTACCACTTATCAAAAAACACTTGAGGAGAACAAAATGGAGGAGGTTCCCATGAAAAGAAAGCATCTTCCCAAAAGCTGAAGTCATGTGCAAAGGGGAAGACAGGATAGATATTTAACCTTGCTGTGGTTGAATAAGAATTAAAAGAAAAACGGCAGTGAAGAATTTCAAGAATTATCTTCACAGACTTAAAAATAACAGTAACCTCTGTTCTGAAAATACCAGAAACAGGAAGTCTGTCAAAGACTGTGTAATATCACTAGTTGATCAATGAATAAAAGAAAGCCCAACTAAAGAAGTAAAGCCACAATACTAAATTAGTTTTTGCATCTATTTACCTGTGGAGATTAAGGCTTCACATGAAACTCTTCTTTATGAAGGACTAATTGGAGAATTCATCTCTAACTGAAATGCTGATAGAAGATATTACACAGGAAAGGCAAGATGACTGGGAAAATAATATACCAGAAAGAGGTGATAATACTCATTTAAGAGTTCTGAAAGATCTCAAGAGTTGATGTATCAAAACTGCTAATTGTTGTGTGTATCCTCTCACTTAAAACTGTCTATCAAAGTTGTTAGTGTGGTGCCAGTGTTTTAAGAGATTTCCAGGGAAGATGATGAAATTACAGATCAGACAGGCTGACATCTGTACTGTGAAAATGGGTAGAAACTGTTTTGAAGAAGAAAATTAGAGGAAACATAGAGAAATGTGTCATGTAAGGGAAGAGTCAATACATCTTTTATAAAAGGAAGGGTTCATTAGTCCCTTGGAGTTCTTTGATGTCAGAAAGCATATAGACACACAAGATCAGTTTGGTTAGGTTTTCCAAAGCATTTGACAAAGTTTCCTTTCAAATGCTCATATTGAAATAAAGCTACCATTAAATTTTTAGACTTTTAAAATTCTTAGATCTTTTCTGATAGCTGAAGTGAATGTTGAACTTAACCTGATGTTCAGCAGGAAAAGAACTGTTAAAGACAGTTCTTGTGTTGATTTTTGCATTAGGATGTGTTTTTCCAGTAAGTGGATTAGAGATAGTAGATACAGCTCCAACAACTTTGATCTAGCTAAAGTAGCTAAGCACTCTGGAAGCTGCATGAATTAATGATGCCCCTAGATTTGCAAAGATCATCAAGGTGTGAGGTATGTGGCTGCTTAGACTTTCAACAACTTTCCCAGCCTTAGTGGTAGAGTGTTACAACGTGTTAAAACAGTAAGTTTCAGACTTGGCAACACAAATGGAGCATTTAAATGGCAATAACACACACAGTCTCACTGTTTCCATTATTGCCTCTGGCTTTCTACAGCATTGCTTGCTTTCATTATCAAGTCTCTGCAGAGTGCAACTGTCTTTATTTAGGTAATAAATGGCTTTAGTTTAGTGATGAAGAGATCTAAGGGAAAACATACATAATTCTTTGCAATTTAATATTTCAAATAGCCCAGGTAATGGTTTTTGCCCTGTTTAATAAATTATAATAATAAGTGTGGATCCTGATTTTTCAGACGAGTTGAAATAGTTACTGATTGTGTAGTTGTTAGTCTGTCACAAAAACTGATTGAAAACAAAGTACTCATGGAAAATATAGTGAATAGCTTGGACTGTTTCTTCAGAAAGAGCTATGCTGCTTATTATCAGTTTTTATTTTACTGTTTTATAACAGCATGAAGGTTGTAATTATGCTTCCAAAAACAGAGCTGCAGATGATAACCTTAGCTTATGCTGGGCCTTTTCAGTCCACAAAGCAAACATCCAATTTTGGATATTCAAGACTCCAGTGCCAACTGTTGTAAAGTATGAGCTGTTTTGCATTGATTGAAAAACCCCAATAATGATGATTTAATGCTTCTGTGAAGTCAAGATTTCTGCATTTCTTGTTGAGAGCATGAACGGTGGAGCTTTTTGTATCCTCTCACTAATCCCATTATGTCTAATGGCTGACTCACAGTATTCACAGAGCATAAAATAATACAGCTACTTAGGAAGAGGAGTTCGTGTAGCTTACTGCCCTGTTTTAATGCAGTCCAATGGAATGTTTATGGAAGAGCATAAAAATAGGTCAAATGCATAGCTACTTCTTAAATGTATTCCATATTTCCAATAGCTGTTCTCTTCCTCAATAAATTCTAAATCTTCTGTTTGTCTTTTTGATTCCACCTTTGTGAAAAAAATGTGGCTCCTAGAACTGTTCCTGACAGTTTTAGTTCCAGAAGTAATGCTACCTATTAATTTTTTTACATGGATGATAGATTTTTACTTTTACACAGATATATATATATATCTATCTCCTTACTTAGTGTCCACTTTTCATATAGCTGTTCATTCTATCAGCTTTAGTTTAAAAGTTATGAAAATCATTTTGCTACGACGACCAGAGTATCAGCAAAGTGAAGAGAAGTGACTTGGATTTAAAAGAGTTAATTGTCCTTGGGTGCATAGTTTGGAAGAGAGCTGCTGGTTATTGTATTTACTCTGTCTTCAAGCTAGTCTTTCTCATATACTTTACTCATTAAGAAAGAATAGAAGATTTTAATGCAGAACTTGTGGACTGTTTGTTCCTTTGGTAAATTTTCTTAAACTGGGGGAAATCTAATTCGTTTTGGGATATTGCAGAATTGAGAACAGATTATGTCTTTTTTTTTTTTTGAGGCCTACAAGAATTAATTTTGGTAAGTGGATTTCATATCTTAGGATCCTGCATTGTATTATGGCATCTCAGCCTGCTTCTTTCTGAAGACAAAAAACCCTTTTCTATATATGTGTTTTCTAGGATATAAAACATTTCAAAAAGAGATGAGAGAGGAAAGGAAGGCTGAAAAAGTTCAACCATGAGTCTATTCCTATGTTTTTCCCAGCTGAGTGGATAAACTCCCACTGTCAGTTAGGTGCAGTGTTACATTTATATAATTTATACACCAGTGAGTTCAGGAAGCACAGTGGAAATTTCATCTGCGTTTTTCTTGGAAGAAGACAGTGGTTTAAAATCTAAAGAGAAACATAGTACCTGATTATATCATAACATATGTCATAGTTGAGGGAGGTGATCCTTACTCTCTGTTCAGTTCTGGTGAGGCACACCTGCAGTGCTGTGTCCAGTGCTGAGTTCCCCAGTACAAGGGAGGCATGGACGTGCTGAAGAGCCAAACAAAGGGCCAGTAAGGTGAAGGAGCATCTCTCCTACAAGGAGAGGCTTGGAGAGCTAGAACTGTTCAATCTGGAGAAGAGAAGGCTGAGTGGGATCTTATCAATGTGCATAAATGCCTGAGGAGAGGGTGCAAAGAGCTATTTTCAGCGGTGCCCAGT
This sequence comes from Climacteris rufus, assembly GCA_013398175.1. Lineage (NCBI taxonomy): Eukaryota > Metazoa > Chordata > Aves > Passeriformes > Climacteridae > Climacteris > Climacteris rufus. The sequence continues at coordinate 467,985 of VZRZ01008045.1, forward strand.
GACAGGAGAAAAGGCATGAAATGGAAAACAGGAGGCTCTGTCAGAATATCAGGTAACACTTTTTGATTGCAGGGGTGACTGAACATGGGAACAGGTTTCCCAGAAAGGTTGTGGAGTCTCCAGCTTTGGAGATATTCAAAAGCCATATGGACATGGCCCTGGGCAGCCAGCCCATGGTAGGTGGCCCTGCCATGAGCAAGGGGATCAGATGACCTGCTGAGATCTCTTCTAACCTCTATGATTCTGTTTCTGTGCTAAATTTATTTCCTTGCATAGCTGAAGGAATAATTTCTAATTTAGAAAATACATTTGCTAAAACATAACTGCTTTGCAGGAAATTTGGTTTGATGTGAAGAGTCCTCTGTGTATAGAGAAGTAGCAATTAGCAGCTTTATTTTTTTACCTTGGTACTTTGGACCATACTTGGATAGTAGAACAGTCAGTTGTTTTTCTTTATAGAGCTTTGAACTTTCTGTGCAAAAACCACACCTGATTTTTATCTATAATGAAGTAATTGCTGATTGTTGTCTTCAGCCAGAAAGCCCAATTCTTTGGACTGGAGATGTCAACTTTACTAAAATCCTTATTTACAAAGAATCATTGAGGTTGGAAGGTGCCTCTGGAGATCATCTAGTCCCCCCCTGCCCCCTTGCTCAAAGCAGGACCAGACAGAGCAGGTTGCCCAGGACTGTGTCTAGTTGGCTATTGAATATCACCAAGGATGGAGACTCCACAATCACTCTGGGAAACCTCTTACAGTCTTTGACCACCCAGGATTCCCCCTGAACCTTCTCTGCTCCAGCCTGAACAGTCCCAGCCATTTCAACCTCTCCTCATGAAAAAGATACTCCAGTTCCTTAACTCTCTTTGTGGCTTTGTGCTAGACAGTAAATCCATATGTTTCTTGTACTAAAAAGCCCCAAACTGGAATGAATGGTCTAGATGTGGCCTCACAAGAAGGAATTTGGGAAAACTCAGCATGGGTTTACCAAAAGGGAAATTAGGCTTAGCCAACCTGTAGCCTTCTACAGTGAGGTGACAGGCTTGGTGGAGGAGAGGAAAGCAGTAAATATTTTTTTGCTTGTTAAAGCACTTCTGTTGTTTATGGTAGTCCTGGTTAAAAGTTGGATGTTTCAGAATGCTTTTAGTGTGGTGTTCCCACTGTTAGAAGAATTCATTAATACATGTTTGCAATCTGATTTTATAGTAATTTCCTTTCTTATTTGCTATAACACCATTCTTCTCCAGTAGAAAATAAAAGGCAGCACATACAGTTTAAAACAACTCATTATGCAGCTGCAGAGCAAGCTGACCATGGCAGCTGTCACTAAAAGAACTAAGAATAGTTTTTCTGCTTGTTCCAGTACCACAACAAAGATGCCTTCTGGTGCATTGGCATTGAATACTGGACTGATTGAATACAATTTATACAGATGTTCAGTTAGAACTGACCATATTTTGTTTGAGTTCCCAGTACATGTAATGGTTCTTGAGGGCAAAGCGTTTTTTAGCTGTCTCTACCAGAGTTCCTTTCATTGCTGTTCCTGCTTGGGGTAATGGTAGCAACTTCTGATCCTCACTGTGTAACACATCTTTTGAAGTGGTGCAGATACCATTAGCAGTATGGGATGCTCTGTGTTTGGTTTCCTATTTCAGTGAAGTGCTGTTTGCTATTGGTGCTGTTTGTACCTTCCTGAGCTTAATAAAATGTCTGGAAAACGCAAATTACATTTTTATATCTACTGCTAAGAGCTCCAGTTTGGCCTCTGGTATTAGAAATGATGTGGTTTGTGCTTTCAGAAATGTATCTAATATACTGAGATTTGGATGAAAGTAGAATGTGAGGGCCATTTTAGTGAAGATTTGGTTTATACCTGCTGTAAGTATGGTTACAGTGTTGGTGTTGAAATGTGGGTCTAACAGTATGGGCAACACATATTCACAGATTTCAAAATGTAAATGGGTGGTGTGCTTTACTTGCTAAAAATAACATTCATCCTTAGTCAGTCCAATTCTGTCAGTGAAGGTGTTTTCTCTCACTGAGTTTTATCAGCCAGACACAGTTTATCATTAGTTGGTTTTCCCATAATAAAATGCAGCTGATTTCTCTTTTGGTGTGCTACGACCCAGTTCCACATGCAGAGGAATTAATAAATCCTGGTGTTTTTTAAAGATTTCTTTCCCAAGGTCTTTTTTAAATGTGACGTTTACAATATTTAGAGTTGAGTTCAGTTACATATTTTCCCTAAGTTGGTGTCATAAACAGAATGTTTTATCTTCTACTAGAAGACCTGTCTGTCTGAGTCTAGTAGAAATAGATCTTCACTTGTTCAAAGTCAGCTGAAATTAAATGAATGGTCTCAAACACACACATGTGCACATACACGTGAGCACTTACACACAGGTGCTGATCTACAGTGTTAGTTCATAGCACTTACCTCTTTCATAAAACAACAAAACAGACTTTAAAAACTTTGAAACATAAAAAAATATCCTGAAGGGTAGTCTAGACATGTATATATATAAATTTTCTGTAACTGTCTCAATGAGAGAGTTCTGCTTTGCTGAGAAGGAGCACAGATTTTTTTTTTTTCAGTGTATGAGTTTTTCATTTGGTTTGTGAGGGCAGCATCACATAAGTGATGCTTAACAATGCAGTTCCATCAGTTTGAAGCAACATTTCTGATTTCTAACCATCATCATCAGCAGCTTTTTAGGGCAGGAACAATGTATAACAACAGAGATCTCCAATCCTCCCTGAGAACTCTGGGCTAATCATTCAGTGTTAATTTCTGAACCCCCTTAATAGTAATTAAAATTTTTTTGCCTCTGTTGACATTTGTCCTTTTGTTAGAATAACTAGGTGAAATGGTTGCGTGATTTAACAAATAGAGTTTGATGAATAGATCAAACTGTCAGCCTGGCCTCTGCAAAAATGTGATGACTTCAAGATAGATAAAGCATACTGTTCTGCATTTCCCATTTTCCATTAACCAACAAAAAAAAAGTAATATAGTCCACTATGTAATGAGTTCCTGAGAAGTTCTGTGGTCATACTATGATTTGGGTGTGGTGGCAGTGTGGGAGTGGCAGTGTGGGAGTTGAAGGGAGAGTTGAAGCAATTCCACCATTATATGTTATAAGTTCTGTATTTAAATTATATTTTTTTGATATTTTGAATCTTCCAGAAAACAAGCAACATAGGTTAGAAATTGGAATTAGCATTGTAAAAGCCTTGCTAGAAAGTATAGGTTACTAAACTTCATATAACGTGTTCTTTTGTTAGAGTGTGCATGGGTAATTTGCAATACATTTTTAATGGTAAGCTGGTAACTGGTTGTTCCCTGTTATGTTTGTTTCCATTTCTCTTTCCAGATTTGTCACTGGTAATATTCTAAAAGTTGTTTGTGGTTAGCAAATACCTGCTTATTGATTGGCTTGTTCTACATAGACTTGTCTAATATATATAGCAGACTCTACCTGGTCTTTCTCCTTGGTTTCCACAACTTGCTTGCCTTGAGAATTCCATGTCTTATTCTGTTGCAAACATACTCTTTTTCACACTGAAGCTCCTGCTTACTTGTAATTTCCTATTTCCCTTTTATATCAAGCACACATATACCTACCAGTATAATGTGGATTAGGCTAATTTTCTGTTTAAATACAGCCATTTATACTTAGTTGTTCCATATGCTGTGTCTACCAAAAGTCTTTCAGTCTATGTTAATATCTACATGAGTGTTTTCATGACGTTATAGTTTTGGCTTGAACACTAGAAAGAATTCATATCTTCAAACACTCCATAAGAGTAATTTAACAAATAACTGAACACATGCTAAAAGGTGACTGCTTGGTGAAGAGCAATGTAAGAATAAAATTATAAGGAACTAACATTATTACTTTATTAATCAAGCACAACTAGAAGGGGACACCTACTCATGCACACAGCATACTGCTCCATTATTTTCTCAGTGAAGGACATTTGAAAATTGGGGTGTTCCATAATACCGATTGAATGGTAGTGGCAGTGAACCCCTGAATTATTGCTAGCTCAGCCAGTTTTGCTCTGTGGTGCTCTTAATCTTAAATACAGCTTTGTATGTGTTTTAGAGACCAGAGATAAAGACAGTAACTGTTACTGGCCTTTAACACATACAAAAGCAGGTGTTAGAATGATTTCTCTCCCATGAAATGCATTGCCATTTTTCTTCAAAAATTGCAAAGAGGGCACTGCTTTTGATCTGAGGGTATTTAGCAGGTTTCCATACTGAAACTGTGACATACGAAATTGGCATGTTATTATAGTTAGCCTTCAATGTTAGCCTTGCCATGATGAAAGAGCACTAATACAGCGATTAGTTTCTTTTCCTTCCATCTGCAGAACTGGTACAACTTCCTTGCTTTGTCAATACAGAAAGTAAACAAAAGAGCAGTAATGTAAGCATTTTTATTCATCTTAGAATTCTCTTGTTTCTGAAAATCAGTGCAGTGTCTCAGAGTGAGTTTTCTAATCAGCTGAGACTTGTTCTCCACTGCTTCTAAATTATCTGATGTACATGTAGGGCATATGAAGGAAGCAGAGCAGATAGATGTGTTCTGTGATGGGAATAGGACCTAAGTGAGATGACTTAGAAATCACATTATTATACACATGGGGTCAGGAAAACAGAGTAGGACAGTTGTGACATTTCTTACAGTTCCATCAAAACAAAATCCTTGAACAGGCAGCCCAGCTGTTCTCTCATTTTTTATGAACTCCAGTCAAAAGGGTGCTCAGGTGAAAGGACTCATATTGACAGAGAATTCCTCCTATTCCTAATTATTGTGTATCAGCATCCTGAAAAGGCCCCAGAGTCATATATGCTCAGCATTTCATTTTTTGAGGTGATTTTCAGTGAAGAGAAACACCTGCTTTACAGTTTCCTTTCAGCTAGTTAGCAAAATACCATCAGCTATTGGAAGTATATTTGTGATAGACATCAGCTGTGTTTTGGTTCTCTCCATTGAAGTTCATTGCAGAAGCAAATGTGTTACATGACATACATATTGAAACTGGTAAAATCCTTGTCTGACAAGCAAATTTATGGTGACTTTATTTCAATTTCTGGATTCTGTTTTAAAGACTGAATAGTAATGAAGTACAATGAAATGGGGCTCTCTCCTTGACCAATTAAGAATAGTCAATTTGCAGTACTCTCTGTGTGGGTGAAATGTAGTATTCTCTTATTTAAATTGTCTTCAATTTGTTACACTTAAATAGTAATCAACGTAATTCTATTTATAGGTAGTTTTTGCTTGAGTGAACATTGATATTTATATTCAAAGAACAATCCAGTTAAAAATGGGGTAAGCTAAAGATTTTCACTTGCAGCTTGGCAACCTGATCAAGTTATTTTTATTTAATTCATTTTAATTTACATTTATTTAAAAAAACCCCAACAACTGACTTAATATAAATCAGGCTGAATAGACACTTTAAATAAGATTAATCAGGATGTGAGGATTAAATTAAATTATCCAGTATGATGACCTCCACATACTGTAGAGTTGCTCATTCACATGCTGTTTATGTGTAGCATGAACTAAAAATTTAGGGTTTGCATCATTTTCCTTATTGGTCTAAATTGAAATAATAGAAATAGGACTAGAATTATTTTTAAATGCTTCGTCATTTGTTTAAACCAGATTTCTGTGCAGCTGACAGTTATAGAAGTCTGCAGAATTGTTTATATCTATGCAGGTGTTTTTCCTCCTGACTTGCTTGCATGCTTGTCATGATCAAAATCTGAGACTTGCTTGCCTGCTTCTCAAAATTGATTTATGCCTTGCTTAGAGCAATGTTCAGAAAAACAGTCTCAATGTCATTCAGCTGGAGAAGGCTCCTTCTAATATGTGTGAGGAAGTCATGCCTCTTACAGTAATTTTTCTCTGAGGAGGAGTGTTAGAGAGGTTTGTTTTGTCCTTTTTTCCCTGTAACATGGAACGTTCCTGCTCATAAGAGCAATTTGCAGTCTCCTAAGAAAAAGCAAGTTGCACATGAACACCCACATAAGTAACATGCCAAAATGTAGTCATTGTTTCAGTGGAGAGAAAATTGTCTGCTTGAGTTGGATATCGAGAGATGTCTGTGGGGTAAGGTGTGGAGCAAAGTTGTTACTTCTCAATACATACCCAGGCTGAAGAATCTGCACTGTTCCCTCTTAATTGGTGTGCCTTCCTTGAAAGGCTTTTTGTTTACAAAGATCAGCTAAAGGAATAATTTGTTTTTCTTACCCTCCAGTACCAGCCTCAAGTGAGTAGTTTCCCTCCGTAGAGTGTTGTCTCATATGTATGTACCAGGTCAAGGCACAAAAGGGAAAATGTAGAGGATCAAATCTGGAAAAAGAGTGGAATGATCCCTAGGGAAAAGGAAGCTCTGGGTGGTGAGTGATCATCATCCTGAATGCTGGACAGAGTGAGGAAGAGGAAAAATCTCAGCCAAGCCTCCAAAAGTGAATTACCTGGTTGTGTCATTTCCAGTTGCTTTGATAAGCAGTGAGCTATGGAGTAGACATTTTGCTTCAGTGTTCACAGATCCCAGCCCAAAGTCATCGTATTTTTGTCTTTGTGCTACATTTAGGGCCCTTCTCTAACTCCTCATGACCAAGAAGATGAGAGTATTCATAATGAAAAGTATTAGTTTATTGATTTGAGCTCAGTTTTATGCATCTTTTACAGGTTAATAATTTTAAGTAAAAATTTAATTTTACTGATACTTCTGTATATTTTAATTTATTTTCTCTACAGATGATTCACACCATCAGGACTCTAGTTGAAAATACAGATAGCTTATATGAGAAGATAGTACAGTGTCAGAAAGCAGGTAAGTACATTGCTTTTTAAAAATATTATACAGAGCATACTGCATTTTTCTTTTTTTTCCAGAACTTTTAACCAACTTTAAATCAAGATTCAACTGTAGCAAAAAACCCCCACAACCAAAACCAAAATTCAACAACCAAACAACAAAAAAATCCCCATACAAAAAAAAGAAAAAAAAGAGATTATCATAATTTAGGCACATACTGTAAGAGTGAAAAGACATTTCAAACCATAGAAATCAAAGATCCATAGAATTGGATCTTGAGTGTGGAAATTGTGAGGATTTTATATACGGACACAAATGAAAACATAGGATTACAGGAAAGAAAGAGAATGATCTTCCTTCACATGGAAATTTTTTAACTATTTACTCCTCGCTCCTCTTTCTCTGTGTGAGAACTTTTCTTCTTTTGTCACAGTAGCCTAATGTCTTCAAAAGCCTTGGTGAAGCATGAGTTATTAGAAGAACATTGCCTTCTGGTAACTACATGACAGTAGTTCAGATATTTTGTCCCAGTGGTTCTCTGGATCTATTGGGTGGATGTCCTCTGGGTCTGTGTTGGTCCCACAGATGCTCTGAAAGTTTTCCTGTGTCTGATATGTATTTCAATCAGATGGTATGATTACTTCTTAATCCCTTCACAAACTGACCCTTTTTTACATGATATTTTGTAATGCTTTTCTCATTTAGGCATGACTGAGTTTTGGAAGTTTCCTTCTTGTTTTGACTAGCATGTCTGACCTTGCTGTTTAATCATGCTGTTTGCTTTTGATCTTTTAACTGTTGTTTAGATAATGTTACAAATTTTCTCAAAGTGATGCATCACATTTTGCATCAGAGACAGGAATTCCTGCCAGAGTCAGCCAAAGCATTTACAACCATGTTTTGCATGACTCAATTGGGACAAAAGCTTTTTATATACAAATACATTTTTATCTACCTGATATTCAGCATCCTGCAGCTCCTGTCATCTTCCCTTTGTTTTGTACCTTTTTCCCAAAGAGAAAAAATAACGTTCTTACACCCTCAGCCTTCCTTTACAAACTCTCTTCTATTACCAGTGGCTTCCAGCTCAGATCAGCAGCAGGAAAGGCTTAGCACTCTGAATTTCTAGATCTCCCCTTGATTCACGGCACACATTCCTCAGACTTTATGAACTTCAGTCAAACCACAGAACTTTCAAAATGCCTGAAAATTTTTAAGTTGTCCTATTTACTTCAAGTTGTCAAATGTAAACAATCGTCAATACCATGAGTGAGAAAATATTATTTCACATATCTTATTGATAGATGCAGAGCTTTATCTAAAATCCTGTGGTGGTTTTGGCTGGGATAGTTACTTTTCTTCCTAGTAGCAGGTATGGAGCCGTGTTGTAGATAGGTGCTTAAAACAGGGCTGATAATATAAAGTTTTTTGTTACTGCTGAGCAGTGCTTACACTGAATGAATTCCTTGTTTTGCTTTGCTTGTGTGCACGGCTTTTGTTTTACCTACTAAACTGTCTTTATCTCAACCCACGAGTTTTCTCACTTTTACTCTTCCAATTCTTCCCCTGTCCTGCCCAGGAGGAGTAAGCAAGTGTGCAGCACTTAGTTGCTGGCTGGGGTTAAACCACAACACCACCAAACAGAAAATATCTCATGCTGTTGTAAGGACATTGTCTGTGTGTGCTTACCTCCTAAATCATCTCCCATTTATGTGCTGATAGTTTGCCATACTTTTGTAGCATCACCAGTGTCTTAAGCCCCTTAGGTCCTTGGTTAGAGGTAAAGTAAAAGCTAGTTGCCCAATTGTTTTTATTTTAGAATTGTTGCTCTTCAGAAAAGATTGCTTTCTACTAGCTTGTATGGATTCTGGTAAACTTCTTGAGTCTTACCGCCTTATTTTACATGAGGGACAGCTGGGTCCAGGCATGCTTTGTTTAAGAATGCTAAAGACTTAAAGCCCATGCTAAATAGTGGAGATTTTGATCTCCTTTAAATGAGAACCTTCCAGCATGGTGACATAAGCCTAAGTATGGATTATGTAATAGATCCTGCTATTTAGGACAGCTTTAGCCCTGCAGGGTCAAGGCATTTTTTAAGATGAGCTGAACTGAATTACCATTTAATATCAATGGGTTTTGAAGATTATCCTATGACTGATTGATCTCATGATCTCAGTAGATGCTACTCTATTTAATTACAAGTAAAAGATTATACATTTTCCTATGTAGTTTCTTGATAAGGAAAAAGCAAACTCATGCCTTTGTCTGGGCTTTTTTTTTCTGTGGCTCAAGGAGTGAAAAAGCTGCTAAAATAAGAAATACACAACCTGCCAATAAGCAGTAAATTGTTGTCATGAACAGGCTTGTAAGAGAATTTTGTTAAATAGGCAAAGAGGATTCACTCCATTAAACCATTTTCTGTCTGAAGTTTAATAGTAGGACTTTTGGCCTCCTATAAAATTCAGACCTAATTTTAAAATAAATGCAGCCTGTTGGATGAGCAAGGATACAATTACTGAGATGGCTATTTTCAGAATTCAGGTTTTTTGCTATTAATATTCTCTAAGAGCATTTAACTGTAAATGTCTCTCCTCAATTTGGTTCTTTAAAATTAAACCGTATAAAAAAACCTCTCTGTTTTCTTCATATCAGCGTATTAATTTCAGCTCAACACATTCAGTTCTTAATTAAATAGTTAATGAAAGCATTTTAGAGACATGAATAATGAAAAGATATGGGAACACACTATTGCTTTGCCTTCACACTGCATTTTTCTTCTTTTTAGAATTAAGAAAAAAATCCACATAACTTCAAGATTACTGCAGTGCCATTTATTTTGTTGCTATTCAGCCAGTTACAGATCCTGCAAGAAAATAGAATCTAGGTGCTAAAGGGAATTTAAAGATAATCTAGTCCATTGCCTTAATCTCTTAGAGACCTAAAATGCTCCTGTATCTTTGCTAGAGTAAAGAATTTGAATGTCCAGGTCACCTTGCCCCACTCACAGCCTGCTTTGTACCCAACTCACATCATTTTTGAACTCCTCCTTTGAAACTTCCATTGCATTTTTTGCTTTATAATTCAAATACTGCATGAGCTCATCACTGGTTGAAAGGGAGAACCACGACTTAGGAATTCATTTTGATGTTCAGCAGTGGAAGCTCAGAAGAATATTCCAGATATTCATTACATTATGGGGAGCAATAATTACCAAACACAGCTTTCTGGTGACAAAGAGTTATTGAACTTAATCAAATGTAGATATGACTGAGGGATTTTTGAGCAACCTGGTCTAGTGGAAGGTGTTCCTGCCCTGGCAGAGGGTTTGGTGATCTAAGAGATCTTTATGGTCCCTTCCAACCCCAAACCATTCTATGATTCTGTAATCTTATGAAATGTAACATCAGTAAGGGTAAATTAATGAGTGTAGGGGAAAAGGTAGCCTTGACAATACCTGCAAGGAATGGTCTCTGAACTTTCTGTTTTAATTCTGAAAATGAAGTTATTGTATATAGTTCTAGCAGTGTCAGTGTACTGCTAATATGATGCATAAATCTGTTTCAGCACTGTTTGCTCAAACTAACGATGAATTCATTTTTCTGAATTCACATTCATAAAAAACATACTTCTTTCCATATGGTTGTATAGGCATAACCTTCCCTAGTCATCTGTGCAGCCAGAACTCTTGTTCAGATTCTTATTTTTTGAGATCTCAGCTACACTATCCTTTTTCTACATTTGACCATCACAGTTTTGCTTTATGCACATCATTTTCCTGGCTGTTGTTTCCATGATGTCTGTCCCTAGACGGATTTTGATACTTTTTCCTCATTGTGCGTCAGTACTGAGCTTTCACTTGTCTTGTGCTTGCTCATTTGGTAGCAAGAGTTCCCAGTGCCTGATGGATTGTCAGCCCTAATCATGCTCCCTATCATGTTGTCCCACGGGCTCTCTGTAAACATCCACCAGGCTACTTCCTTTGAATTTGTTTTTAAAAGTACCCCACAAATATAGCTAGATTGACACATGTCCTCCTACCACCTGAACCAAAATAGTTTTCTTTGCTTCCTTGTACTCCCCACTCTTTCTTTATCCATCTGTTCTCCTTCTTCCTCATACTTTGATTCGGAGTTGTTGGAGCATAGTCTGTCTTATTTATCCCATCTGTACAGTGACTGACTTTATTTAATAACGCAAACAATGAATGGTATAAAATGAGTATATTTTCTAATATGTACTTCAAAGCATCCCTTCAGCAGTGTCAGAAACAGGATACAGTTTCAAGAAAGGAAATATCCAGCCTTTCTGGATGCCATTAAAGATAAACAGAGTACACAATATCTATTGGAAAAAAGTTAATCTGAGCTGCTTGCAGAAAAATACTAGGATGATGGCCATGCAAACACTTCAGATATTTCTGGTAGTTGAAAAGGAAAGGAATAAAATCAATTTTGTTCAAATAGTTGTAACCTTCACTTCCCAACTGTTGCTACTTAAACTTTGCAGCAAAATGACACTTTTACTGAGCTGTTAAGCTTTTTCTTTTACTATTTGTTCATGTTATTTGTATTCTAAACTCTTTTTTGATTCAGTTCACCAAAATAAAGCATGTAAAGAAAAGTAATATTCTGACACGTTAGATAATCTACTAACAGAGCAAAAGAAATTGATATGCTTGGATAGTGAGGAGCACTTTTGACTTGGTATATAGGCAGGCAATTGAATTTTTATTTAAACTGTGGAAGGCAATGACTAGGTTCCCAATATTTCTGCAGTTATCCCTGACTTGAAAGAGAATTTGCAGTTTTTATGGTTTGGGTACTGTGGAGTTCAGCAGAATTTGTTTATCCATGTCTTCTGAAATACTGCCTCTCATCAGCAAGTCTTGACTTTCGATTAGAAGCCATTGCATTTAAACTATTGTTTTGTTAATAGGGAGGGAAGGAATGCTGCTTTATCTGTTGTCGTTGGACTTTGTACCTGAGAATATTTAATTTTTTTGACTGCATCAGTAGGACGTGCTGATCTTCAAGTTACATCTTAGAATTGGATCCATTACTGTATTTTTCATGAGGCTCACTGTCAAAAGTAAGCAATCTATAATATTTACCACCATCACATAAACTCCAACATCACCTGCTATGACTAACACAGCACTTGGAGGCCAATCTCAGCCAGTTTGCATGCTTTTGTAATGCCTGCTCCTCCTTTATTTCTCCATGTTCCCTTTTATTTCTAAGCCAGCTATCAAATTGTTTTAACTCCACACTTGTCACATCATTTTCAGTGTTTATTAGCACAATAGGCTTTTGCTGATAGTTAAGGAAATAAATAGTGTATTCAAGTCAATCCCTTTCTTTATGTCTCTAAACTTTTTCAGTCCATCATTTTTACCTGTTTTTTTCTTGTTTCCTCTTTGTTCTGTCTGCTCCCTTTTTTTCTATATTTTCTCTTGTTTGTCCTTTCTCCTCAAACAACTCCACTAAGCCTCTCCAGGTGCAGCTCCACAGCAGCTCAGGTTATACTGTCATTGCACGTACTCCCTTGCTCTGTAGTCCTGTTCCTCTCCTATACCTTGGATATTCTTGAAACCACATTCTACTGGGGAGGAGGGGAAGTGATGGATTGCACTTAGATCAACTTAGGTAGTATTAAAGATCAGTCATTTTTCTTTATGCTCTAATATTTTTCACCATGATTATTCACACCAGTCATACGCCACATTTTTCTTATATTGCTCCTTATACACAGCTCCCTGTAATACCTTGGGTGGTATTGGTTTTTTTTTTGAATCTGGAAGATTTTGCATATAGGTGGATATTTCCTAGGAGACATCTCACATAATTCTTAATTATCTCATTTACTGTTACTAGGGCAGATACTTGACTAACACAGGCTTTTGCATTACTTTCTAGAGTTTGCCCCTTCATATGAAGCCTTTATTTTTCCCTTACTGTTAATGTAATACTAGAAAAGGAAAAAGTTAGTTTACTGTGGAAGCAGAAGAGATTCATTACTATTGCCAGTGAAACAATGTGGGCTCAGCAAGATCTAAACATTGGGAGAAATTACAATATGCCATAGATCAATGTCTTTATTAAGTCTGCATTCTAACATTAAATAAAATCTGAAAGTTTTCCATCAAATTTCGGTGGTCTCTCTTGAGGATCTAGATAAATAAAAGATGGAAACAGCAGTCTGTGGAAAAAAATCCTCTCCTTTGTACCTCTGTGGTTATGCCCTTTAGTGACAGTTCATTCCCATACATGTATGAGAATGTGGGATTAACTTCACCCCCATTCAGAAATATAGTCTGTCTTCATGGAGGAACAGCCTTATGCAATAAAGTTTTCTGTACATTGGGAGTGGAATACCAGGAGTTGATTTTCCAGAACAACTGTTTTAATATGTGAAGATCTGGTTTTCTGTGTATTTTGTAGAAGTACCATTTTGGAGGTACAGTAAAAGTGTTGATGTGGGTTTAGGTGTTTTATCAGTTGATACTCTCTTTGTTGACTTTGGTGTTAGAAGGCTGTTGAGGTTACATGAGGGTTGTTCTTGAAAGTTTTTGGAAGGGTGGAGCTGGTTACTTAACCCTTGGAAGTAACCATGTTGTAACATAGATGTTACAGGTGACCTCTTTTTAGTTTCATACCAGTGTAAGCTTGGTACTGTAACTACTTTGAATCTCTTCTGATGGCGCTTCATGAAGAATTTAGTGACCATCTTATGTCCTAAGTGGCTCCCCAGCATTAAAGAAAGTCTCTTATTGAAGACTGAATTATTGTGATTGCATATGGGACTGGGGGAGTCTGGATTGGAAGACTAAATACTAATTGAAAAGACAGGATGCAGAAAGGATGGTGTTTGGCAGGCAGGGATGCCTTTGTTGTTTGGGATGTTGGAATAAGGAGGTTGTCTCAAATATGCAATTTGTCTTTGCTACTTCTCAAGAATTACAGGGCACTAGGCATCAAAATGGTTTTAACCACCTAAGTAGAGACAGTACATACATGTCTGTCAGTGTCTGAGGGACATTTCCTCGTACTACAGAGATAGTGCACATTGCCCAAGAAGTTGAAGTAATTAAAAATTACTGAACAACTAATTAATATATTCTTTTGTCAAGTAATAATCTAAACATGTTGAATGCAAATAATTCATAACTTGAGATTTTTGAATCTGGAGCACAGTACACTTGGAAACTGCCAAGAAATTCTGATTCTCTAGTTATGGTGTAAAAATTTTTGAGTGACTTCAGTGGAAGGTAGGTGCTTGGAACTACTTCAGAATCTAATCCTTGTTCCTGTTAAGACTCAGTTTTTGCAGGTAGTAGTGATACCTAGAAAGTAGAGAGGTACCCTAAGCATTAGTTTATTGAGTTTCATTTTAAATCTTTGTGTGAAGAGTGTTCTGTAAGCAAAATATATGAGAATTTACAAGAATAGTAATTTCTGTTGCTTCTCTAACATGATGGATTTGATCTATTGTTGATGTGATCTGGTAGCCAGACTCTGTTCTCAGTCACTTTTCCTGATAAAATTAATTTTAAGAGGAAATAGTTTGTGAGCCTGAAATAGCTGAGTGTTTAAAGAATATAATCTAAAATAAAAAATATTAAGAAACATATTTAATGCTGTAAAAAATTAAAGCTTTAGCTTTCAAAGATGTGGCCAAGAGTAGCAGCTGTGTAAGGAAATGAAATATTCACATATTGAAAGTGGAAATGAATACTTACAGCTTAAATCCTTTCCTAGAATTCTTTCCTTTCCTACATTGTCATTTAATCAACACAGTTAGGAAGAAATAAATAAACTAATTTCTTGGATTTTTTTTCTTGTAAATAACAAATCTGTGTATGGAAATTATAGACAGAATCTTTATAAGTGTTTAAGATGTGTCTATGTCGTAATTGACTGCAAGACGGGATAACCTTATCAAAAGCTGTATTTTTCCTCCATTTAAAAATATTTAATGTTTATTTAGTTTTATTATGTATTTATTACTCTTTGCAAAAGTGGTTTGCTTGCTTTTAAATTGAAGTGCTCCACCAGGAATGAAAGTATATTTGGCTTGACTGAAGTTAAGTGCTTCATACCTGGAATATTATCGTATTTCATATAGACATAGTCAAATTTTGTTTGCTATGCATTTCTTATTAGGCCTACTCAGTATATAAATTTGCCAGAGTTTCATCATTGTGCTATTTCACTGATAAAGTTCTTTGTTAAGAGCAAAAAGCTATACCAGGAGGAACCCACCTGTTGTGTAGTTGTGTCTCAGCTAGGTTGTAAATCATCTCTTGGCAAGAAAGCTTTCATCAAAGAAAACAAATGAGAATGTCAAGGAGAGATTTGGCTTTAGAAATACAGTAAAGCAAGTGTTGTGCTCACTGTTTTGCTAAGGATTCCTTGAAAAATTGTTATCTTGATTCTCAGTTAAAGAAAATGTGGGATTTTTTTTGCTGTAAACTGAGGTTGTTTGCCAGGGCTTTGTGATAGCAACTCTGACAAAAGCAAACAAATCTCAGAGTTCCAAAAAGCCTGAACTCCTACTGTACAAACATGCACTCCAGTTTTCTGTGTTTCAGTTTCTTTTCACATCTTCATTCTAAGAATCATGTAATTATCATCAGAGTGTTCAAACAAAGATACACAGATTGTATGTAAAACCATAATTCCATGCAGCTCAGTGACCTAAGGTCACTTTCCTTTTTCATATAGGCTTCATAACTAGTTTAAAAATAGCAGAATCACTTATGCTGCTTTGTATGTCACATTTTAACCAATATCTGAAGTATAGTACTTTGCAGCTATAGTGAAAGCCCTTTAGTGGGAGGAATTGCTAACTAACTTCCAACAGGTCTCATTTGTAATTAGTAATTAAGGATAATGAATTTCATATGAAGTAGCTTAATTTAAAAGAAATGAAGAAACTATTTTTTCAAGCTAAATACAGTTAGAGATGAGTAACTTTTAGTAGTATAAAATATGTTGCTTTTGAGATACATCCCCAAATAATATTTTTTTTTGGTGAAGGTACAATGTTGACACTACAACAATATACAGGGCAGCAACAGAAATCTTCTTTGTTCCAGCATTTCAAGCATCAACAAAACAATAACACACGTTTGAAGCTCATGGATATTTTAAGTCATGAAAGGCTTTGTAACTGCTGGACATATTTGTGAAAAATGAACTACTAAGAATCCAGGACATTGAACATAGCTGAAGTTCTAATCTGGGAGCTATTCTGACAAGTGATGGCTCAGAATTATCAGCCTGTCAAGGCTGTTGTATTGCCTTGTATGTTTCATTTAGGAAAACCTTTTGTTACTAAAGTACGTCATAGCAATAAGACACCCTGCTTTCTATACTGTCATGTAGTCCTTTATAGACATAAATGTTCCATCAGAATATGTTAAGCATAATTTAATGCAGGTTTGAGATCCTGTGCATGTAATACTGTAGGTCATCCTGCAGCTGGTTAAGGAAACACAGGACTTCAAAACTGATCAAGTCAAGTTGCATTTTAAAACAAATATGAGTTTTTGATCTGAGTAATTTTCTAATTTTCAAGGCTGGTTATAGAACCACATCTACAATGGTAATAAATTTTACATATATTCCAATTTTGCTGGTAGACATCCATCCTAATATTGTCCTTTAGCTGAAATGATCCTTTGAGGTCCAAGGTCTTACCTGACTGATGTGTATCTAGAGAGCAGTTTGGTTTTCTTTTTCCTAGAGTAGCCAAGCAAATTTCTATTAGTCTCCTCAATGATACAGGTTCCTACTGCATTGAGTAGCTTTATAATACTTCTCTTTTCCTCATGCTGTTTAAAGTTCTTGAAAATGGGAGAAGAGAATAGTATGTAAAATTTCAGAAGAGCATCTTGAATGGTGGGTATTCCCAGGGGGAATGAAGAAGTGTTAAAGCCATCTAATGCATTCTGTGGCTGGAGGAGTGGATCTGAGAGAGAGAGAGGGAAAGCTGAGGCAATCATGAAATTCAAAGTAATCAGCATTCACTGGGGAACCAGGAAGAGATTCAGCATTGGAAGAGAAAATACTATTTGGAAATACTGCAGGATTGCTTATGAGAATGCTTTAGAAAAAACAAGTGTACCGCAGAGGAGACGAATATACTGTGAAATCTTTGGTTGTGATGAGGAGAATTTGTTGGCAGTGTATTTACATGATTTACAATAGTTGGGCTGAATGTTTCACTGGAAAAATGGTCTTTTTAACATGAAATACTTGAATCAGTTTTTATTTTGCAAATGTTTAGGAAATTGTATGGTTTTATTAGCTCACCCTTACTTACGGTGGGGCAGGGGTGACCAGACTTCTTAATTCAGGTTATGCAAACTAAGTGCCCTTAGTGTTCCCAAGCAGAAACTCAGAAAGGGAGCAAATAAAGGTGTTTGAAACCTCATCACACTGTCATAAGCAGCACAGTTACCACAGTCAAACAAGTTAAAGAAAGCTAAAAAGTAGGACCAAGCCAGTCAGCCTCACTTCAATCCCAGGAGAGGTGATGGAGTCTCCACCCTTGGTGATGTTCAAGAGCCCACTCTGCACAGTCCTGGGCCACCTGCTCCATCTGATCCTGGTTTTGATCAGTGGGCTTGGACTGGACAGTGTCCAGAGGTGCCTTCCAACATCAAGGATTCTATGTAAATAAGGATTTTAGTAAAGCTGACATCTCCAGTCAGAAGAGCTTTTTAGATCTGATATTTCTGGCTCAAGGCAACAATCAATAATAATTTCATTGCAGATAAATACATTTGTGCAATGGGCAAAAATTAAAACACAGGAAGTACTGTCTGAACAGAAGAGCACACATCCTATATATTCTTCATGATCCCTCAGAAAGTTGTGAATTATATATTTTTTAACATTTACCACAATAAATGGAAAATATTACTAACTTGTGCTTTTTTGATTGAGGTGGTATATGCAAAAATGTATTAAGAGTGATGCATCAAGATAATAGTATGCCTGTTACTGTTCAAGATCTCTCAGGCAGCTCAAAATTGCTAATGGATTAATAATTCTAGAAGAAATAAAGCATCATAAAAGTGACTTGTTTACTATATCTTAATGACAGTGAAAGCTGAATTTTTACTTGCAAGGAGGCAGAAAATTCTGTGTATTTATATTAAAAAGTCATTTAACATTAAGTTTTCTTTGCAAGCATATCCTGAAGGCACTCTTACATGGGTTTATATGGATATATAATTAATTTTATTAATTTAACTGTAAATGAGAATGTCTTTCCTCTTTTCCCCTTTTTCTGTTATCTCGTAAGAAGTTCAATTTAGGAATTTAACACTTGTGTTATTCCTTTGTCATAGTTAATGCATGAAATAGTTCCTAGGCAAAAACCAAGTGGGAACATATTAGAGGAATGCCAAGAAATACATAGTCAATAGTTAACTGCCGTGCTGCATTCGTAATCTAAAATTTAGCTGTCCGTATGTTGTGTAGCAAATACAATTCATTCCTTTCAGCAGGAGGAAAACCTGAGACTGAGAGTTGAAATAATTAATTTCAGTTTATCAGGCAAGAGCTAGTATTGGAAAAGGAAACAAAATTCAAATCTACTTGTCCCTGCTTGTATGTTTAGGCTTAGAGCAGAGTAGGTTTAGTGTAGCATGATGGTGAGGAGTTGGACAGTCTGTAAGAGATGTTGAGGACAGGGGGGTGCTTTGTGCTGTTTAAGCAGGAGGCACCTGTTAGCTGAGGGTTTACATGTGTGTGCTCTGGTAGGATGATCTGACTCTTTCATTTTCTGAAGAAGGGTGATGAGATGTTCCTGCCAACTGCCAAGTATCCTTAGCTGGGGTGGAATGGCTTTGGCAGAACAGAAATGTATCATGGCATGAGTGTAAAGAGGGAGGAGAAGGTTGTCAGTGAACAAAAAGGAGCTTTTTTGGCTGGCAGAGTAGGTGGTCACCACTGCCTCTACATCTGTGATACCAGAGACTTTGTATACATAAGAATAATCTGAAATCTACAAAGCACCACTTTCACATTTATCATGCAGGCCCTCAGCATTATTCTTAATATCTGAGTGGCTTTAATTCAAGGTTATTATTGATTGCTGGTGTCCACTGATTTAAAAAGCAATAATTGTAAAGATGGAAATGAGGTACAGAACTCCAGAAGTTTACCAGCGTGTCTCAGAATTCATGGGATCAGAAAATTAATACAGATCAGAAAATCTGTACTGTCATGGTGGCTCTAGAAGTGTAATGTTGTAAATATGGATCTCTCCATGATCAGATTGGGTTTTTTTCTCTTTCGGTTTATGTGGACAGGAAATGGATACTTGGAAACAGTTATGGATTAATGAACTTTTATTTCTCAACTGTTTAAAAATCTGGGAAATATAATATGAACAGTTTATTTGAGACTGCAGAGGCAGAGCTATAGATAAGTGATTGAAATAAAAATGATACAGTATTTTAATTCAGGGAAAATATTTGCCATATATTTTTCTTGTAGCAAAATTTAAAATAGTAAGAACAGGTAAAAAGAACAATTTTGCCTTTCAAATGAACCTATGAATACTTTTTAAAATGTGTGTGTGGGAGTATGGTAAGGGAGTGTACAGTGAAAACATTCAGTCATGTCTCTTAATGAGACGTGAATGTGGGGTAGAGAGATTATGAAGAAGAGATACTTAAAATGTCCCAAAAGTCACTCTTCTCTCAAACTGATAGCCTACCCAAGTTTGTATGCTTATTCATGATAATTAAGTACATGTAAATTTTGAAGCACGTACACTCAATGGACAAATACAAGATCATAGTTAAAATTATAATTTGTACTTTAACTTGTTGTTATGTTCGTAGGTGTAAGTCACTACCACTTGCCAACTTTTGACCTCAAAATACCTTTTATGTTATTGGAGATGGAGATCCTAAGAGCACAATTAAAGTATGACTTTCATAGGAGAGTAGCTGTAATCCATGTTAGGTTACTGCGTGTACCTATGGAAGGACATTCTACTTCCCCTGTGTGAAGGAAACTGTTGAAAGTTTATTTTTATATGACTTGTAGCAGCAGCATGGAAAGCAAATTACTTTATTCTGTCTGTACGGTGTGCTGGGTAAAAGCTAAAGCTCTGGTTGGTCTGCTCAGTGCTTAGATCAAGTTAACCTGAATTTTGCCAAAACTTTTGGATTTGGAGTTTGTGGACACAGTAGTTTACTGTCCTTAGCAGTTCACTTGGCATTCCTCTTTCACAATTACTCCTTTACTCCTCAGGAATAAAGTAAGGTGCTTATTTTCTGGGCAGACCCCAGCATATAAATTGCTAGATGGACAACTGTGATGTAAATTTAGTGCATAAAAGAGCAAGGCACAAAATAAATTTGTTAGGATAGAGTAGCTAATGAAATTACTGTTTCCATCCTATAACAACTCACAAAAAGGTTTTTATGTATGGTGCAACAAATTCAGTTGTGCTTAGAGGTTATTTTTCTAGAGGAATAGTTGCTGTGCTCCATCTTTGTGTAGCAATGACCCAACAGGTGCTTCAGTGGATTTTGACTTAGAGAGATTTGTGTACATTGGCATGTTGTATAACATTGCACCTTACTAGATCAGATAGATTTGTGCTTGAAGATAAAAATTTCTGAAGCTTTTTCACTGTCATTTTGCCATATTATTTGCCAGTTTTTAATTGCTATCTCTCTGATCCCAAAAATGCATTAAAATAGATACTATATTCCTGCCTCTTTTATTCTCCACAGCAATGGAGTTTCATGAAAACCTGCACAATATAGGAGCAAGAGAAGGCTTAAAAGAAAGGAAACTGCAAAAATCAGTAGAAAGTTTTACCTGGAACATTACGATTTTAAAGGTAATGTGTCTTCCTTTGGTTAGTTACTGTGTTTTTCTGTTCTAATATTGTTACTGGTCATTACTCTGTGTCACGGTTGAACTGGCTTTGTTCACATCTATAATCATAGTCAGTTTAGTTTATATAACCTGAAACACAGCAGAGTCTCAGTGTGAATTTCTCTTCTCTTCTCTTCTCTTCTCTTCTCTTCTCTTCTCTTCTCTTCTCTTCTCTTCTCTTCTCTTCTCTTCTCTTCTCTTCTCTTCTCTTCCTATGGAAGCTTATTTCATTTACTTTGTCTGACGTTTTCTTCTTGCAACCTTTTAACATTAACAGGATCCTCGGTAATCTTTAATACCTGTGTGAAACAATGAGCCTTGATTTCTGCAAATTGACTTGGACTACAAGGAAGCTATGCCATTGTTTAAACCCTGTTCTGTGATTTGAAAGGGAGTGAGTGTTAAGGTTAATGCAGTTACTGAAAAAACAAAAGGGAAGCTCTTACTACTGCAGTCAGTGATGAATGGTGATTAATGGTAGAAGCAAATTATATTCATAATCGAGGCTGGAGTAAATTGAGTGTATGAGCTGGAGACTCTCTTCGCATTTCCTTACATTTTGACAAAAGAGTAAATGGTGAGGTGTAAGAGAAGCTTTCAGCCAGAGACTCTCAGTAAACTAGAATGTGGAGCAGTTCAGGTTTCCTATGGGTGGTCTTTCATCTCAGCAGAGTATATAAAAATTTAGAGAGATAGCAAAACTGCCTCCCTTAATTTATTCCCTCGACACTATTCTTCTAGCCCAAATTATTCAAGTTTTGTGTTTACATCCACTAAGGAGTTCTTGTCTCCCACTCAGTCAAATACTTCTTCACTACATTAAACTCTAAAGTCTGTTTTAATTATAAAGAAAATTCTTTTCTCCCACATACTTTTTATTTTTAGTTCTTCTTGAAAATACAGTTCTGTATTACCTCTTCTTACAGTGAACTATGACAAAAAACCAGTAATACATATGTATTTCTCCAGCTTTCCATGTTGGTTTGAACTGTTAAGTTTTTCATGATGTTGCTTGGTGCTCCAAGCTCTCGTGTGTTCTACTGCACAAATCCAATGCTGAGGAGAATCAAAAAGTGGTGAAATTTGCTACAGCATGTACAGTTAATACGCTCTAAAAATATGCATGCAGGTTCTGCTTATAGGTAAAGGACCAGACTCTTACATTTCTTGTATCAGAACAGAGATTCCTGAAGCCAGGGTATGGGATGTGTCACGTATCAGTCCTGTGCTTCCAAGGGGATGGAGAGCAGTCAGTTCAGTGGGTTTGGGCAAATGTCAAAGAAATAAATTCTTATCCCTCCTTTTCTGTCAAAGGTGTCAGATACCAGCTTGGATAGGCAAATCTATTTTAATGCTGCCTGAAACAGCAGTACCTTTGCTTCATCTCTGCTTTACATTCTGAACATAAGGGTTGGTGGGGGGAGATTTGCAGTTGGTGAGTGACTGAAATGTGAAGTCGTGATTTCTGCGTTAGCCAGGAATTGGAGAAGCCACATGGTGGATCTGGCTGTGAGGAGCACTGAAGGGTTTTATGTGCATGTCCTTAGGACTAACGTAATGATGAACTTCCAAGGCCTTTCTTTTGAAGAGATTATTGAGAAAATCTCTTCAAACACCCACTTGGTGTTTTTTTTTTCTACTAAGAGATTAAGATCCTTTCTTTTCAAGGGTACCATTTGTCCCGTAATTAATACTTTAGTAAAAAAAAAAAAAAAAGGATGAGATCTTAACCAGCCTGTTGAAACTTCAACAGGAGGTGTTACAGAAAGTTCTGGTATGGTGTTACATGTTGAAAGTTATTTACAGGTATTGCAGTTCAGATAGGCATCTGCTAAGTGCTGTTGCTCATGTTTAGATGTACAAAAAATTAAAGGTGATTTGTTTGAAGTTGATACACTGAGGTTTTTCACTCCAAACTCTTAGCTATGGGCTGTAACCATAACTTCTCTTGTATCCTGTAATTAAGTAGAAATTGATCAGTTTCTAAGATGCTGCTCTTCCTGTCTGGAGAAAAAGATCTGCAGTCATAATTTTGATCTAACTATGTTTTTCCACTTCCATGTTTCCAGTTCTCAAAAAACTATATGAGAATGGGGATGAAAAGTGAATGTCCACCTTTTTGGAGTAGAAATGGAGCAGGAGAGCGGCAATCGAAACCACTTTAAGAAGAATTTATTTTATTTGTTGAATTCCTTGCCTTCTTCAGATTAACTTCCTTCTCAAATAGCACAAAAGTGCATGTGGAAATACATAATAAATATGTTGGCTCTTGGCTGTGATGTAGGAATTGTTGTGTGGCTCTGAACAGCATTACTAAATAATCCTATATGAGTGCCATCCCAGCCCTCACAGAGGAATCATGGAATGCTCACATGGTGTGGCTGATGTATTTTCCAAACCGATTAAGCTGCATTTTACCCTCAAGATACATATTGATTGTTTTCTTTCAATTGGGACATTTTGGCTGCAGTTGATGCAATGGAAAGTTTGATAAAATAACAAAATTGACAGCTTAATTCTAGGGAAACTCTGTTTAGAACATCTGACACAGTTACTGAATATCTATATGTATATTTGCACGCACATGCATTACAGTAACTGTTTTAAAGGATTTAATTTTTCTTAATTTGAAGGCATGTGGCCAAATTTATTGTTAGTATAGTATGTTTGAATTCGGCTTCCATCCAATTTGTGTATGTGTGTGTGCACACATGCCCATTCTTATTCACCCCATATATGTACACAGAGATATTTGTTTAACTTCAGAATATCTCTTAGCGTAAATGTAGTCTGCTTGAGAGAACTTTGTTGCCTGATTTAAAGATTGTAAACTGTTAGTATATTCAAATAGGTAGTTATTTCTAGTAATTTGTTTGTTGTTATTAAGACTAATAGCATTCATATTTTCTAAACATAGATAATTACATTTTCTGCCAGAAAGTACACTGTTGAAGAAAGAAGATCGCTCTTAAGTGCTGTTGTAGCTGACTCTGACAAACAAACTATTGTAAAAATTTGTGGACTTGTCTGGCATAGAAGAATTTTGAGAAAAACCCTCTGTAAGGTTCAGAATTTGTGAATTAGTCTTTGCAGTGGAGAACTGTTGTAAACACAAAGGGACACTTCAATGGATGTACTTGGAATGAAGATGTGACTCCTAACTTCAGCATTTGTTAGATGTTCTTGTTGGCTACGAACTTTTAGTCACGTCACATTAGATGATGTGAATTACTTCCTCTTGCAAAGAATCCCAAGGCATGCAGTCCATGGCATCTGTTATCTCTGTAATAGCGTTGGTTCTGCACCTCCAGTATTTTTAAAAATGTATTTATAAATGGAACATTCAAAGCACTTACAGGACTGCAGCTTCTTACGTTTTTTTTAAGTAATCTGAATTTTTTCAACCAAATCTTCAAGTGAATTCAGGCAGCCATGGAGCATTCATAAAGCCTCTGACAGTTGCTGCCTAGTCCTGTAGGTCCATGGAAGACCTCCAACACCCCAGTTCAGTGTAAATGCCTGAAGCTACTGGTCTCTTAATGTTGCTGGACTAGTGGGATTTTGGCTCCTAATTAAACCCATATTTAGAAGTTAAGAAGTTACGTCCTTTATGTCCCAGTTCCAAAACTGCACTCAGAGCACGTCAGCTGCACCTGGAACACTGTAGTGTGTCATAGAATAATAGAATGGCTGGGGTTGGAAGGAACCTTAAAGATCAGGTAGTTTCAACCCTCCTGCCATGGGTAGGGACACCTCCCACTAGACCAGATTGCTCAAAGCAGTGTTCCATTGTACTCTGACGAACACTTTGAGAAAGGGATATTGCCTTATATTTCCTGATGTGAGCTTTGGGTTCCAGATCCTGAGCTAAGGCTCAGTCGTTAATCACTGAGTTCCTTGGGATTTTCTGGGGGAAAGAGTGTTCATGCAATTAATTCAAATGTCATGGCTAGAATTTTACTTTCATGTTCATACACCCAGTGAAAAACTGATTAACCAAAAATCATGAGCGAATATGTAACAGCTTAAAAAGATACTTGTGCTGAGACATTCTAGTTGATCCTATGTCCCATTGACTCTGAAATGGTAGCTCATTTTGAAGGTCCAAGAACTGACAGGAACCATTTTGGATGTGTTTTTAGTTACCTTTAAGGAACTATGGTATAAAAACACTGCCTCTTAGCCAAAAGCTTCAAAACAAACAATGTTTTCAATGATGATAAAAAAAAACAACAACCAGACTAGTTGACACGGGCATATTGGGACAGAGAGGTATAAAGGATATTGAATTGGGCTTCCACATTAATCCATATTCTTAATTGCTGTTGTTCACTAAAAGCTTTTGAATGAATATCAGTTTTGTTCTTTGATCTTCTTTAAGGTCATTTTCATGTCTGCCTAGAAAACAACTTTTTCAGAAGCTTGTAAACATCAATACATGAGATGATATTGAAGTTGCATAGTACTCAGTTCTGTTAGTGCATTTTAACTGTGGTGAAGGAAAGGCAGCAGCAGTTGCCATGTGCTGCTGTGAGGAGAGCGCTCTCGCAATGCTCTGCAGGGCCCAGGTCGGTCCTGCTCCCAGTTGGGAATTGCCACAAGCTGCCCCTTAGCCACAGTGATGGAAGTAAATTCCAAGTTTTTTGGTGTGTTAGCCAGCCAACACTAAGGACTAAATTAATTTACTTTTTGACTTAGTCTGAGATGAAAACCTCTTGAAGACAGCCCTTCCACACAGCAAGAAACATGCTGGTTTGCTTCTGCAACTGCTCCAAATCCCAGCATTGAGTTCTCTGTGCAAACCAGCTTTGTTTCTTGGAATGTGGGTTTTTTGGTACTCCCTGAAGATAAATCTTGCCTATAGTTTGAGCTGTTGGTAGGTTTCTTATATTGACTTTACAAAATGTGTTTTGTTGCAGCAAGTTGCTCCAGTCCTTTAGGTTTGGTAAGAAGGTGAAAGACTTCATAGATCTGAGAAATTGCTGTGTTCCAGCTCACAGTCAGCTGACTTTGCCATTAACTTACCTTCTTTAGTCAATGGCAGCTACGAAAATCAGGATGCATAGAATGTAAAGAATTGAAACTGAATCCTGAGAACCCTTGGACAAGAGACATTTGATACATAACTAAAAGGAAAGTCTTTGAGAATATTTGATTGAGTGCACGAAGGCAGTTTTTTCCCAGATCTGGATGACTTTTTAAATTTCTGCATTTTAGATGCATTATATTACTTTTCAACAGTCTTCACTGTGACTACAGCTTGAGTTCTTAAGATGCATGCTGTTTTATTTCCCCAGCATATGTCTTCATGATAGTACATCAGCAGAACTAGGCAATTCACATCAATTGTGCAGAGCTCTCTTGTATATTTGGAACAGTGGTTTTCTCTTGTTTTATCTTGAGATTGAGGCATACTATTAGATAGTGACAACACAGTTGGTTTCACAAACATTTTTCTGAGTTCAGTGGCATTCAGAAATCAATTGCTTCAATCTGAGCATTGGAGAAGAGAGTTATGTGCAGCGATACATTTTCCTATTTCACCCTGATCTAAACTTGATATCAGTTGGTCGAATGTGTTTAGTATGAACATCTCATCTGCAATAATCCAGCTCTTTTATCCTAGATCCTGTTTTGTCTACAAAGTTCATCTTCCCTAATTGATACTGTCCAGACACTCACAGTTCCCTGCTGAAAATCGGTCATTCTCACTAACCACCAACTTCCTCCTTCCCCTCTTTGCTACTTCCACTGTTCTGTTCCCACTAGGTGCCTAATTTTCTCTTCTGGCAATTTTTCCAGTTGCTTTCTAGTTCATATTGGCTCCTCCTTGCCACCTCTAGAGATCCTTCCCAATGAGTGTTAATTTTCATTTTCTCATCCCCTTACCTGATTCATTGCATTCAGCAGCCTTCTCCTGCTCAGTGTTTTTGTCTGTCTTTCTCACTAGCTTTTGTTCTCATTACTAAGCTCTCTCACTCTTTTTGAATTGCTAGTCCTTCTACTTGTCTGTAATTTTTTAGGCTTCTTTTAATAAGGTGAATGTTGTCTATTTGTTTTCTTTCTGTATTCCAGCTCCAGATGTTCCCTCAGTCTTTCCCTTTCTCTGCTCACCTGTCAGATCCAAATTCAGTGTTGTCACACTGTGTTTGTATTTCACAATCTCTTCTTTCAGTAAGATCCAGTATCTATTTTGTATAATACAGTCCAGCTTTGCTTTCTGCAGTCCTAGACTTCTTATGAGGTCAGTCCCAGAGATCACTCTTGCACCCTCCTTTTCTCCATCCACCTCCTCTCCAGAGTCTCTGTCTCAGGCTCTTCCTTCCCTCCTCTAGTCTGGCTTTTGGACTGCCTACATTGGCAACCCAGTGTTGGTGGCTTGGAGAAGCCATCCAGGAAAAAAAAAAATATTTTTCCTAATGCACATTTGTTTTTCTGTGGGAATGGAATACACATTGTCTTGCCACATTGCTGGATCTGTCAAGAGATGAAGAATGATCTAGAATGGAATCCTGAGTGATTACATAAACCACATTGAAAATCTAATTTTTGTTTATTAAAAGCTCATAACTTGGATCTACTACCCTGTAGTCATTTGAATTACAAGTCCCTACCCCAAGTGAGAGTAGGGAAGGAAGTATAGAAGATTGCTAAAAATTTTCTAATGGCATTTTCCCATCTTTATTCTCAAAACTGAATAAACCATATGGATGAGGTTAAAGAATAATATTAAACAGAAATAGTAATAAAATTTGCCAATGGCAAGAATCCTGCATAGAAAGTATCAGCTTAAGTGGTTGAAGTTTGGCAAGCATATAAGTAACTGAAAGCAGGGGTGTTTTTTTAAGTGAGAAGTTTTGAGCAACTTTATTAATAGACTGTTTGCTAGCAGCTCTGCCTATAATAAACAACTTGATTAAAATTCCAGAACTATATTCTACTAATCCATGTAAAATAGAACTTGGGCTAGAAACAGATGCACTCCAGATATGACTCATTTAGTGTGCTGGAGTGTTTTAAATTAGCTTTTAGTTGTTTGTTAGTTTGGAAAAAAGTATGTGATTTTTAAAAAAAGTAACCCTGGTTTTCTTTAGAAGAAAATATTACTGAATTTTGTGCTGAGATTGGTGACATTCTAGATTTTTTCTTCTCTAGTTATCATAAAAAGAGACTTTGGCTATTATAGTCTTGGGTAAGGGGAGGAGGGGACATTATTTCTTTGAAGAAAGTAATGTTTGTTTTCAATTTGTATGCCTCAAATACATAATTCTGCTTACTTCATAGGATAGTATTTGTGTTTTGAGTTGCTAAAGGAGCATCAGAAGTATCAAACCATGAGTCCACACACGTTTTAGTCTGACTATTGTTCTATCTCTTCTCTGTTTTTAAAATCAAGAGGTAAAGATGCATTTCAGCCTTACTTGGCAGAGGAGAGGCACCATAACTTTAGAAGAGACATTAGCATTTCTACAAGAGAAGTGTCTGTCGGGAGGCAGAATTTACACAGGATGGATAGACTTTACAGGAGAAGGTGCAGTCAGTGTTTGTACCTTATTGGACATCAGAGGTCGTGGCAGTCTCAAGGAACCTGGACTTTTTGTGTGTGTGTGTGTGTGTGTGCGTATTTCTCCTCTTCAGGTATTTCTGAAGCAGTGTTGACTTTCCTGTGAGCTGTGGAGCAGTTCCCCTTCTGGGGCACAGGCACAGCAGAATCACTTTGACCCTTGCAGACTTTCTGCTCTTGTTTTTGAACTTCTCTGTGCCCACCAGTAAGACAGACGTGCTCACCACGTGCCAGAGCCTTGCTCATTGCCGGCATGTGGGCAGGGTGGGCAGATAGCAGCTGCAGGGAAGGCTGTCCACAGTCTGCAGTGAGAGCTGTTGCTGGAAGAGGGCTTTCTTTAATCAACACCAAGAGATGCAGCACTGTGGAACAAGAGCCAAATCACCTAAGCCTAGGACAGTTTCTCTTACAGCTTTGCTTATAACTTAATTGCTGTGAAGAGGAGGAGTGATGTGGCTCTTGAAGGCATGGTTTAGTGGTGGATTTGGAGGTGTGAGATTAATGGTTGGACTTGATCTTGAAGGGCTTTTTCAGCCTAAATGATTCTAAAGAGGGATCGTGGTAGCACTGAACTGCAGACAACCCTGTGAAGTCTTTGTCATCGCTGTCCTTTTTATGTGTTGCTTGCCAACCTGTGTTTTCACATTTCATGCATTGACAAGCATTGGTCCTTTACCATCCTACTATTGAATGAATCACTAAAGAAAAAAAAAATCTCTGTAAGAACTAAAAAACCAGAAAAGCTTTAAATGGCTCCCTGAAGTACTAAAACCAGTCGTCACAATTTTCATTATGCAGAAACATTTATAGTCCCTATGGATTAAAAATACAGCACAGATTAATTCTTGAAAGCTGTTAGGTGGAAATTACCTGTACTCCATTCTTGATGCCACCAATTGGCTTCAGAGAAAGCAAAGAGCTTGATTCTTCCTAACATAATCTATATTCAACTTTTTTTTTTATTTTGGAGGGGCTTTTTGTTTGATTGGTTGATTGGTTTGGTTTTGGTTTTTGTCTTTCTTTTATTTTGTTTTTGTTTTTTTTTTTTTTTTTCAGCCGGGCAACTGTAGTTTTGATCTGAAACAAACAGAAGGGTAAAAGAGAAGAACATGCTGTTATCAAATGTGTATTGTAACTGCATTTTTTTTCTTACAGGGACAAGCTGATCTTCTCAAATATGCTAAAAATGAAGCACTGGAGAATCTGAAGCAAATCCATTATGCCACTCTTTCATGTGGACTTAATAAGCCAGGCACTGAAAATGCAGAAATCTCAAAGCCTCGTCGAAGTCTGGAGGTCATACCTGAAAAAGCAGGTGATGAAAACGGAGAATGAGAGAAGGCTCTTCTCGTAATTTTGGAGTTTATAACTCTGTGACCAATTGTAGCTGCATAGGACGTTTGCTTTGCACTTACTGTTGGAAAATAGTTGGAATTTTTAAAGCACAACTGGAGAAGCTAATTACAATCTATTGAAACTGTGAATGTATGTAGCAACTCTGCTTGTGAAGGCAATGATATTGTGTAACATGGAAATTACATTATTGGCCTAAATATAGCATATATATGTAAAAGATACTGTAATTCAGTAATCGCGTGCTGAAAAGTTCATTGTAGTGCCATCAAGAAATGAACATTTTTTAAATGAGATGTAACTAGCAGGAAATCAGTTGACAGAATTTGACAAGATGCCTTGATTTTCAAACCAATTTGATGCAAAGGTCGTTTCTTTCTTTGCACAATTTGTTAATTGTGCTAGTGAGATACGTTATTCTTTTGAAAATCAGGTCTGAAAAAGTGGAATCCACATGTTTCACACTATATGTAATTCAGCCACTCAGATATTTGGGTTTGAAGTGGTATTGATTTTATTGTTGAGCCATAAATTAAAATGAGAATGTAATTAGACAGTGATCACTGACTTCAGTGCACTATAGGAGAGCCATTATGTAAAAGGAAGATGTGCAATCAATCTGATAGCCTATGTCAGAAGAAGATACATACCTATTTTGCCTAAGATCTTCTGCAAATGTGTGTAGATAATGTGACCAAACTGCAAGCAAAATGATGTAAATAGTTTTTCATTTTGTGAAGTGCTCATATTAAAAAGAGTTTTATGAGATTGCTCCCAAACAAGTAAAGCTTTTAACTAAATTTTAACTTTTTTATTTTTTGAGTATTTTCTTCCTTACAGAATAGGTGATATCTCAATAAGCAGGTTTGTCAAAAAAATAAATCAGTTGCTGTTCTGATTCTGTTTTGGTTTTCTGACAACATTAGGTAAAGGTATTGTAGCTGATATGCTCATTGTAAAATGACTATACCAACCTAGAGTGTTCTCTTACTGTTTCTGATTTAACAATAAAATGGACTATATAATTGCAGAAGCTAATAAATTTGAAGAAAAACAAATGAATTCCTACAGAGATCAAAATGCAGTTTTTGTTCAGTTGCGGGGGAAAAGGGGAAGATGGTGTTGTCTGTTGAAAATCATTGTTTTAATTAGGAGGTCTTCAAAACATGCCTTCTACATGGATTTTTTTTTAAACCAGTTCAAGGTGCTCTTTCTGCATTGAGGCTGTAATGAATATCCACGTTTGTATAACATCCTGTAGAAGTCAATAGAGCTCTGGACAAGAACATCGTTATACTTCCACTTCATTGAATTATTAGGGACTTAATTTATTTTCTAGTCATTATAAAATTAAAGCAGGGACAGGGTGGGAAGAAAACAGTTTGCATAGTAAATGTCACATCTTGAGCCTGCACTTTTTAAATGTCAAACTGTATGGGTTAGGAGCAGTTTTAGAAGGTGCTAAGCTCTTTCAGTGTCTAGTTACAGACTGTGTGGCTTAATATCATGATCTTGCCAGGAATGAGGTCTATTCTCTGTTGCACAAAATGAAACACTTAACCCGTGGTAAACACCTGCAAGTGTTGCTTTTTAGGCAGTCCTTCTCTTTGTTGGCAGCTGGAAGTCTTCTGATGGAACCTGAAATTGATGGGAAGCAACATGAAATTCACCGTTGCTAACTGTTTTCTGAGTCACTGTGAAATTAGTTTTCTAGGGCCAGATCTATCACATCTAAATATGATTTATCTATAGCAAAATAACTGTTACATCAAGATCCATATGCACCATAAGTATACAAGGTCAGTTTCACTTTATCAGAAATCCCAAAACCTAGTCTGTTGGAATTTTATTTTTGAGTTTTAGTCCTAATTGAAAGATGTAAGCTGTGTAAAAATGTCATCACAGTTAGCATTAGGCTCCAGAGAGGCCTAAAAAGCAGTAAGGCTCCTTTTGCAGCTCCACCACTGTTTGCATGGCATTTACAGAATGACATAATTTATATCACAAATGGAGCATCTTTGCCAAATCTCTTCCTCCGGCCCAGTTATGAGAATTGATGTCATGGGTATTTTTAGCATTTATAAATTTCTGTTTAGCACATTACAAGCTTAAAAGAGGTGATGGAACATTGAAAGAGTTCAACACAGTTTGGTGTTTTTTTCTTTGTTTTAAGGCAAAAAATAGAAAGTGAAAAATGAGTCACATAGACAAGGGCTGAGAGATTTTGCATGTACAACTCTTACAATATAAGTAACTACTAACTCTGATCCTGTTCTACCATGGTAAAATGGAAGACAATACATTTTTTGAGTAACATTGATTCATAGTATCTCCTTTTTAAGTTAAAACACATGCATTTAGCTGTGACCATTTTAATATATTGGGATCTGATTGTAGTGCTGATTCCTTAAAATAGAGGTCACTTTTGTGCATTATTCATGCTCAGTCGAAATCTGTATGTACCATAAAGTCTTAAAATCACCTGAGTCAAGTAGATACTCTGAAAGATGATGTGTAGCTAAAAATCCTTCAGAGAGTTTACATGTTACATGTTAAAAGAGTTCAGGATAAACACCTGCAAGCAAAGTATCTGGCTCTATTGTTAGCCCAGTGATGATAATTTCAAAACCAAATGTATTTCTATATTTTTCTCAGTTGTATTTTCTGAGAGCATTTTTTTTTGCATCCATATTATTAGTCCTTTTTTTTTACGTTGTTTATTTTAGATTATATGGAAAGATTCAACCAAGACGCAGTGAAGTATTCCAAATAAAATTAATCGCAGGTTCGCTCTGCACTTTTTTGGGACGTTTATTTTCTTAAAATGTGCTGTAATGCAGTTGAACTGTTTACATGGTTTTTAACTATGGAAGATGGAGCCAAAATACAAATGACTATTTAGCTGTCTTTTTTGCTTTTGTTTGGCTCCAAACATCACCGAGCGAGTATGGGTGTATGTCATTATCTTGCTCAATGTAAAATAAAAGGCTAATTGGGAAGGAAAGGTCACATACAGATTAACCATGTAGACACTAACAGTTAATTCTTTTTTTGAACACGAGAAAATGGATGAACAGTGCCTGTTTGAAAAAGGAGCACCTCTCTAAACCTCATCGGCATTCTTCCTGCCTGAACTCCTTTCCTCGTTGGTTTTGCTTCGTGTGGTACATAGCAGCCATTGGATATTTAATCACAGAGCCCAGGACCATGCCTTCCATCCTCTGAACACATTAGACAGCTATAGAACTCTGTCCTCCACGAATTCCCCCAGCAGCAGTTACTGAGGGGCACTGCTGAGTCTATTGATGCCACCAACACAGCAAAAGCCTTCAAAGCAGAGCTGGGGGCCAAGCTCTGCTGCTGAAGCTGTGGCCCTTCTGCTGTTGCTGGTAGTCTTCTACTCAAGTCAGTAGGATCGGGATTTAAGTGCAGTGTTGCAAAATTGCCCCTTTGTCTCAGGTCCCTTTTTTTCTTACCCTCATGTTCTTGGGTTGCTGCAGCAAAGAATGCAAGAATTGTGCCCTGCACAATTTTCACCAACATGGTGAAAGACACCATACAAGTCAGCCATGTTTTCAGCTACTTTGTACAGCACAAGAATAATTTTATAAGACTCTATGGCTGGTTACTGTATTCACTTTTTCCTGTTTTGAAGTTAAAGCAGCAGAAACAGATGATTCAGAGTTGCCGGCGTGAAAAAAGGATCTGAGTTCCAAAAATTTTAACACTGGTCTACTAATCAAGTAAACTAATCTGAAAGGACACAATCCTTCACTCTTGCAGTGCCTGAGTATCCCTTCCATTTGTATGATTTCCTAGTTTTCTGTGGCAGGGATGTTATAAACAATGCTGATTTCTTCTTGGTATTCTCATTTGCTGCACAGATCAAGGGGACTCCTGAGTGTCCTATGCATGATGTAAAATTTTCCATTAAGCTTTAGCCCACCTAGGTTTGTACTTGAAGGTTAAAAATTAATACAAAGAGTGATATTTGCAAGAAGGGTAATTACACAGCCATAATCATGGCACAGTGTGCCCTTGCAAAGGCATGTTGTTCACTGTGAAATCATGTTATCCCTATATAGCTAACAGTTGGAGTGCTGCTGCTGAAGGATGACGAGCCCATGGGGTTTTGATACCATGAGCAAAATTCTGAAGGTGGTGATGTCATCAGCTAATAAGTGTAGGGCTTGACCACATTTTTTTCTTTTTCTGTTCACATCTACTCACCCATTAGGCTTTCTAAATGGAGTATTTAACAACTTGGTTTAAAGATTAATAGATATGCATGTATCCTATAAGGATCTTCAGTCTTTTTAACTCCTGTAAACACTTCAGTCAAACCCTCCACAGTCATCACTCCCTGATCCCTGTTGCTCTCAGTATTATGAAAGCAGCTGTGATACAGATCAGTGATAATTTTCAAAACTAACCCGTGTGGTATTCTTTAGTCATTACAACTTGTTTGTTCTCAATAAGAAAAATGCAGTAAGCGGCCTAAGTAAAACTCCTGAGGTTTTCTAGTTATTTCTGTTTCTGGACACTATTAAACTTCCCTTTCTGACTCATCATCTCTGTTCTCGGGGTGGCTGTGGAAACACAGGGTAGCAAAAAGGAGCAGTAACATGGGAGTAGAGACAGGACTTTGTATACAAGAGAACAACAGGTCCTCACAGGCCTAGGGGAGCATCCATTGTAGTGAACCAAGCTGAAAAGCACTTAAGGGCTGAAAGGCAGCACCAAGGAAGAAAAAGATAAACAGAACTATATATTTAAAAAAGAAAAAGAAAAATAAAAGAATATTAGCCCAGAAGTATGGGTAACGAGAGAATGGCATGGTCCAGCAGCCATCCTGCTGGATCCCTAATAGTTTCTGTTGGTTACTGGTACTTTGAGACAAAAGATAATATTTCTTTCCTGTACAGTATCATCTGGTGTGGCAAAGAGACCAGCGATGCTGGGAGAGGGGTCAGGTGCAAATTCTGAGCTCTTACGTTCTCTTTTTGGGCCCAGCTGCATGCTCTGCTTTGAGGTTTATACTTTTGCCACTTGAGCTCATAGGACTTCCCACTTAGTGCCACTTTGGCACAGCAGAGTTGAGGGGAAGGAGGGTGTGTGTGTGTGATCAGGAGGAGTGTTTGAGGTAACATGGGAGGGTGGTATGAAAGGAGGCAGCTTGAGCTGTAGTGGGAGTAGCACAACCAAACAGTGATTCAGCTGTCATGAACCTCTCCTATTTGTCAAGAGCAATCCAGCCTCGTTAAGCTATCTGCAGTCTGTAGAAGAGCTTTCTGAATAAGCCTGGGTGTTTTATTAGTTCTCTGTTTTCCATGGAGATAAATGCGGAGGAGCAGAAAGTCTTGGCTGGATGCAGCGTTGGCCTGTGCGTTGGTGACTGTCTGGGAGAGGGAAGCAGCATGGCCAGGAAACAGAGCAGGAACTCAAAGGCCTGGGCTTTGTTCTCTAGCCCTCAGCTTCCTCCATCGATAAATTGGAGGAAATGACACCTACCACATTTTAAAGTAGCATAAGAAGCATACTGTGCTATGGCAGAAAAAAAATAACCCCCTCAGAAGGTGGCTAGGAGCAAAATAAACTGACATATAAATAGTGCTTTGTGAGAAGGCAGCACTCTGTGTTTGAATGCCATGTTCATTAGGTTTCACTAGATACTGTTTTGCAAAGTGCACTAATGCCTACACAGCTATTCAGTGGCATGTACTTAGCAGGCATTCTTACATATACTACTGATTGATGAAGAGGGTTTTGAAGTACAAATCCTATCAGCTGATTACAAACCAAGTATGTCTGTGTGGGGTCCCAGGTCCTGGGGAGTTCCAGTATTTTTCCTGTCTAGTAAAAGAGTGAAAAAGAATTTGCTACACTCTTATAAACACAGACTTTATGCTGTGGCTCAGTGTGAGCACTTTTATTCTCAGATACGTTAGTCTCTGGGTAAAAAAAAAAACCCTCACAGAAATCTTAGAAAAAGCCTTAAGATTCAGCTCTATCTGCTCTGAATTCCAGAGCTGATGATAACTGCTGTGATTTTGATATGTCCTTAGCCAAATAATGATTAAATTTTTCAAGTATGAATATTTTAAAAAATCTTCAAATGTCTTTTTCTATAATGTACTGGTGCTGCTACTTGTACCAGTATTATTGAAAAAAAACCAATTTTATTGGATGGAGAAATAAGGATTGCATCTTAGACCAGGAATCTGTAATTGTGGAGTTTCGCAGGAGAGTAATGGCTGTTTCTGCATTTCAGAGCCCCATGCCTCTGTCAGGACTGGAAACAGCATTTCCTGAACATCATTCTCCAGGGAGCAATATTTTGTGCTTACATTTATTGGCGCACAGTTGTACAGAACCATACACTTCACTTTTTTTTTTTTTTTT